>LNAC01000795.1:508302-665722 GCA_002007465.1 Ailurus styani | reverse complement strand
CCCCCCGCTTGGTCTCTGGGGCGACGTCCCTCAGTGGAGCCGACTTCTAACAGTTCCGAGTCTGCGCTCCGCTGCTCGCTCCCTTGCCAGCAGCCGGCCCCTCCCCTCCGGGTCTATCTTCCCGTCGCCGCAGATTCACTTCTCCACATGTCCTACCTTCCAGAAAGTGGTCAATTTTCTGTTCCTAGAATTGCTGCTCTTCTTCTCTTTGATCTCCGGTAGAATTTGTAGGTGTTCAGAATGGTTTGATAGCTCTCTGGGTGAATTCCTGGGACCTGATGATAATTGGTCTCCTACTCCTCCGCCATCTTGCCGCCTTGATGTGTATTTTTAACAAAAGTATTCTACATTTTTATTGTTGAGATGGCACATGAGCTTCTAAAATGTCAGCAAAGTAAACCAAGGCATAGTGGAAATGACAAAACCCATCATTATCTGGGTTTGATTTATGTAGAACTTGTAGACCCCAGGTGCCTAATTAGTTAGCAAGTAGAGACCTACACTCTACTTTCAAGGAGGGTCTTAAACATCATCTCTCTGTAGTATAGTAAGGAGCCGAAAAGAGTACAATCCTGAGATAGAAAAGATGTTGAGGAGTGGATGGAACAAAAATACAACAACAGTTTAAGTTTTCTAAGTGTATCAGTCAAATCTTTCTTGTTCATGTGGAGTGACTTTTTCTTATTCAAGATCTTTTCATCCTGCAGTCAAAGAGTTGTTGAGGCTTTGTGAAAACACATGAAATCCCCCCAAAATGCACCACAAGTCTTAGCTGACTTTTCTTCTTGACATGAGAGGAAGAAAATAAGAGGGCCAGCCCAAAGCTGAGAAAAGATGCACTTTAAGGCCACACTCTCAATTAGCCTAAGGTATGTGCATACTTGAAAATGGGATGAATAAGACTGGACTTTTTATCTAATACATTCTAACACATGTTAAGGAAATAGAGATCATTTTTCATATTCTAACAGGTTCTTTCCTATATCGACCATTCAGGAGGCCCTACTGCTTTGTCTTATACACTGAACTTAGCACATCAACTTTTGAGGGTAAAAGCAATTTTTCATCTGGCCTGGTCTGCCTGATTTGGTCTCTTCCAAGAGAGAGAGTACTTTGAATTCAAGAAGACCAAAATACCAAGTTCATGGGAAAGGAGAATTTCTCCTTCTGGTCATAAATCCATTCAACCAGAGACAAGAAATGGTTATCTTCTCAATACATGACCTTTTGTCCATTTATTTTCTTTCGACTCTGGTTTTCTTGGATAATTAATAAAGAATTCATTTTAATAAACTGGTTCCTGGAGATTTGAGGTCATGCAACTATCCTTATCAGAAGAATATGAAACTTAAACTGTTAAGCAGTAGAACTTCTGATTGATATAATATATATTTGCTTGTTTCTATTGCCGTCACTATTTTTTATTTAAGTGGAGTTCTAAGAGACATGATTTTGGGGGTTCCAGAACAATACAGTTGGTTCCCCTGAAAAACCCATGCTCAAAGGGGAATTATAAGTACAGTGGACACAAGAAAAATCTTGCAATTTTTCTATAAGAATGGATTAAGTATCAATAGGAAATAAGATTATAAACATAGTGGACACTTAATAATCAATTAATTAAGTAATGAATAACTGATAAATGTAGAGATAAGACACATTTTTCCACCATGTAATAATTAGCTACTATATATGCAAGATTGTCTTAAAAACTTCAGAATGTATTACTGTCTTTCAAAATTTATATCATTAGCCTGAAAACATATCAATAAGCTTTTTCTGTTAAGCAAAGAAGTTAACAATGCATTTCAGAAGGATCTAGGCTGTGGATACAGTCATTCTTATTCCAATTTTCATAACTAAAAGGCCACATGAAGAAGTTAAAATAGCCCATAAACAGTCATGGAATGACTAAAATGATAATAGTAATTCATACTTTGTACTAGGAATTAATATGGAATAATATTCAGTTCCATAGAATAATTCTGGCAGGGTGTTATTCAAGCAAAAGTTCTGGTTAAGTGGGTACCTGAAATAATTTTAATATTTTGGCTCCTGCTCTTCTTACTCTGTTGAAAGCTGTGTGGCTGTTAGAATTCAGATTTTTATTGCCCAAGATGTTGGCCCATATTTGTACTCCTGTAATAAGTCAGGATTCCTTTTTACACAATATTCCATGTTCCTCATATAGATCAGAATTTTTCAATTAAACTCCTATTTAATTTTTCTCTTCCCTTTAGAATACTAAAAGGGATATTGTTTTCTGATTCTTCTTAATTGTTCTCCTTTTTCTGATCCAAATCAATTGAAACATCATAACAGCCTCAAAATTAATTACAAGATTTCCCCTCTGCTTGGATAGATATGTACACATCTCAGAATGTGACGACTGCGTTCACATTACTAATTACTCACAGCATCTTTGATGGCTGTGAGTCTGCACTGGCCCAAGTGAAACAGCCCACCTTTACTCAGGAGTTGTTTTGTTTTTTTTTAAGGGTGGGAGGGAAAAGCACAATGAAAAAGCGTTGGTGATTTCGGTTTTCTGTGACTGAACAGAATCTACCCAGCCTTTTGCCTTACTAGCTCAATTTGTCCTTTTTCTTTGCTTTCCTTTCCTTTTCTTTTCTTTTCTTTTTAAATCAACTTTGCAAAAAGAGAAGCCAAACATTTTACTCTAGAGTGTGATTTTTGTCTGGAGGGGTAAGTTAAAAAGGTTCCATCCAAAATGGGAGATAAGACCTGCCTTTTAATATCTCTAAAATCTACATTGAGAGAAAGCTCAAGTCACTAGAAACTTCAAAACCCCCTCCTCATTGTTTTACCTTTTTCCCCATAGGAAGTGCAAAATCCATAAAAAATGAACTTTAAAGAGAAAACATTTTAGAGCATTTGGATCAATTTAGAATTTTTTGTCAATTTGTTTCAGTGAGACAGAATGTGGCAATGATATTAACAAAGGAGAAAAAAATATCTTGAGAAATATGTTGCAGACAAAAAAAGTCCTTCTTTTTTATTGCCCCTCCAGTAAGTGTTGCAGGGTTGTCTCAGAGGGCTGAGCAGTTTGGGCACTGCACAACTCGAGTGGGAACTTTCTATAGATAGGTCTGCACACGCAAGTCCTCCTGGGGGACTGTGTGACATAGTGCCCAGATATTTTTCCAAATGGGAGTTGGTGTGTGTGTGTGTGTGTGTGTTTAAGATTTTATTCATTTATTTGACAGAGAGAAAGATCACAAGTAGGTAGAGAGGCAAGCGGAAGGAGATGGGGAAGCAGGCTCCCCGCCAAGCAGGGAGCCTGATGCGGGGCTCGATCCCAGGACCCTGAGGTCATGACCTGAGCGAACGGCAGAGGCTTTAACCCACTGAGCCACCCAAGCACCTCTTGTTGTGTGCTTTTTAATGAGGAATTTGTTTTAAGATGAGTAAACCAATTAGTTTTCTCCCCCTCAAAGGGGAAAAACTTTCTTCATAGCCTCACACTACCTAAGTTGTAGGTACTCTCTAAGTATTTGTTGAAAAAATAAATGAATGAACAAAAAGCTACCACATCTTTTGTTTTCCTCTCTTTAACCTCTTTTCCCAGTTCTGCAACCATTTTCTAATAAAACACTTGAACATAAAAGGAAGTGACACAAAGTAACAAAATTAGAAAACATGGTGCTAGGTATAATGTGATGTGACCCCATTTTTAAATCTGAATTATCCTTCTCGAATTTAAGCCCTTTTCTGTGAAGAGGGGAAGAAGAGTCCTTGGCAAACTGGAGCACATCGTATTGATTAGTTGTCTATTAATTATGAAGTTAGTTAAACACCAAAGAATTCCTAAGCCAACCAGAAGGGCTATTTTAGTCTTCAAATAATTCCTTATCCCACAATCACCTTGTTCTCTACCTGGAAACTCTACAGTGTCCCTCTAGTCCTATCAGTTCATTAACGCCTAATTTTCAAATAATTGGAATGTTGTTTTCCAATTTAAAATTATAAGAAAGAATTTAAACATAAATATGCTCTGGAAAAGCAACATTGATTTATACGTATACTTCCAACAGCTGATATTAGATTATTCTCTAAGAATCTTACATGATAGATAGGAGAGAGAGAAATAAGGCAATAGGTACCTGATATGAGGGGTTGTTGGAAGAGAAGAAAGAAAAAGATTTTTTAAAAATGAATCTGGAACATTAAAAGTACCCTTTGTTTGCAGACTTTCCATTTTGCCTGCATTCATCTCTGTATCACAGAAAGAACTCAAACCTGAAAGAAGGCCATACACACACCAAGAAAAAAATAAAATAAACTTAATTAGAAATGAACCATTGGTATTCTATTTCTGCCAAGTGTTTGGGTGGTTTCCCATAGTACACAGCTGTATCATTGCTATGAAATTGCTAAGTATCGAAGGAACCCACCATTATCTATCCCACAATAATACACTCCTTTACAATTCTCCCCAAAATGGGCACAAATATCCTTTGGGTGTGATGACCTTCTAGTTTATCAATCAGACCTATAAACACATTCTTCAGCCCTCCAAATCAACATTTGTGCTCACTCCCGAAACTTACTGATCAGCCAAGGGAAAGAATTAATTAAAACTAGCCCAATAGATGCACATCATTCTTAATTGTCAATTAGCAATATGGTTCATAAGCCTGGGATAGAAAATCTATTTGTGACAACTGATGGCTGAGTTATAAAACTTTGTTGTTGCTGTCATCTTGAACTTATATTTTGGAAAAGGACTGAGAAAGACAACAAAACAAAGGATAATTTAAAACTTTCACCTCCTTAAAAGATGTGACACACACACACATACACACATATATGTATATATATGATATATATAAATTGACTCCATATATATAAAATGACTACCTTTAAAAATTTTTTTAAATAACAAATTTGTTTACACTTATTTAACTTTATTTAAATTTATTTTAAATAATAAAATGACTATGGTATGATTCATGCTACAAATAACAGAGGTTCAATAGCCAGAACCACTGATTATTCCTCTGAGCCATCCAACCTTAAGAACCTATCATTTGAATACATTCCCAAATAACAGAACCTCTTGATTCCTCCTATTCCAAGTGTTATCTGTGAACTAGCAGATCTGCACTACCTTGTTAAAAATGCAGATTCTCCAGGCCACACCCCACTGTTGGGCAATCTAGATTTTGTCAAAAAGATAAAGAAAAACAGCTGGAGATTAAAGTATGCAGGAGGACATTGAAAGGAACAGCTGTCACGGGAAGAACATGCAAAGACCATGATGGAACATTTCTAAGTCTGACGTTCTCTCTCACATTACTAGAGCTTGGTTTTGAAATAGGGTTTTGGTTTTTTTATTTTCCTTTGTCTGTGTGCATGTTCTGGGTTTGTCAGTTTGATTTGGTTTGGTTTTATTTAGACAGCCAGACACACCATGGCTAGACTTGACTTTAGGAGAAGGTCATAGGAGAGATCTGAAAACCTCCCCAAGTGTGACCAGCTTTAGAGATGCCTCTGACAGGAACCCAAGAAAGATGAGTCCCCAGGAAGCAAAAGACAATTTTTAAGTATTAAGATGCAAGGGAAAACGCTTTTCATCAGAATGCTCATGATGTGTAATAGACACTCAACTGGAGTAATGTTGGAGTATGCGACACTTCCTGAAAGAGAACCGGCCAATAAGTTTTCCTCTATTGAGTGTCTACCATATGCCAAGCACGGTAGTAGACATTTCAGTTTTTAAAAAAATTCTATTTACTTAGAGGAAGTTGCCATCTTCCGTTTTCTTGCCTGTTTGAACTCTACTGGACTGTCTGCTGTGTTCCTTTGATGAGAATGAAACAGGCATTTAAGCCTGTCTTTGGGGTACCTGGCATGCCTGCTCCGTCAGCTTTGTCCTGATCACTGCGGTCCCATCTTCCACATGTTTATATAATTTCTTATCCATAACACTCTCCACTTCTAGTGCCAATCATGTGCATTAAAATAAAATAGCAAATGTGCTGAGAGAAGTGCACACTACTAAATGATACTCATGATATCAAGCACTTTCCAAAGAGTATGATATTTGCATTAGGTCATTAAATATATTCCCTCTTGTCAGAGAGCACTTTTGTTCTCTGCTCTCCTCTAACTTGGTTCATCTCTCACAAGTGAAAATACCTTTATCTCCCCTAAGCCATTCTTACATAATCTTCGACTTGCATCTGTCATTATTCTTAGGGGAGAATAATATCACTCCACATGAACAGAGAAAAATCCCAAGCAAAATATATTACACATGTATTTGTCTATAGGACTGTTCCCTTTAAACATGTTGGGTGCAAGCCTTAAAATTCTTTCATTGTTTATAGGCCCAAAACTAGGATTCCTTCTAGAATCTGGATGCTCAATCCTGCAAATTAAAAGGCATGCTCTGAGTGTAGCTGGATATCTTCCACCATGCTACTTTAAAGAATATATTAAAGAGAGGGTGAAGGCAGGTGGTACATTTTTAACTGACAGCTGAACATTTGCTTGGCTTAAAGCCAAATGAAATAACATAATCCTAACTGACTGGTACACTTCTCCCTGATCCCTTTAAATTCCTCTTTCTCAAATTCCTTATGACATTTAAATATCCTTAGAATTAATCAATATTATAAAACAATGAAATGGTTATAAATGAAGACACCTAGTAGCAATATTCATAATAAAATGGCTATTTTTCCTGAGTATTTAGAATGTTCTTTGACTTTACATGGACTACCAATTCTCACAAAAAACTCTGTAAGAGATCTAATCTTACTCCCTTTTAATAGATGAAGAAAGTGAGGCTGAGAGGAATGAAGTGACTTGCCCACGTTCCCAGAGGTAAGCAGAGAAAAGACAAGATCCAAGTTCAAGTTTCTTTGTTTTGTTCCCTAGCCCATGTTCTCCTCACCATAGTCGCCAAAAATCACGTTGCCTAGATTCCCGTACCTTGTTTCCTTTCCTTATCTCTTTAGGGAAGGCTACCTAAAACTTTTCCAGGTTCTCTTGCTGGGAAGAAATACCAATGAGAAAGCCACTGGGAAGTGACTATTTTCAACTCTGCCGTTGAAAGAACGGTGCCCACGTGGCTAGCGCTCAATCAATGTTAAATAATAACAGTTCAAACCCAGTAATGATGAAGCAGGAAGCGCCTCCCTCTTTATACTTTTAATGACTTCATAGGGTTCTTTTTTGTTAATTGTTTAATCACAAATTTCAGTTATTGCTATTTACAAGCTCTTTTTCAACTTTTGAATACAGACTTATTTCTATTTTGCCAAGCTTTCAGAAACACCAAATTAGAAACAAGCCTATTGTCTTCCACACAATTTCTGCACTGTGAAGAATGAAAACGCCACCAGAGTGCCAGCGTGCCTAATAGGGGAAAAGAAAGAAAAGGAAAAGAATCGATTGTAAGTTGCCTAAGGAATGCCACCTTTATTTAGATCCAGTGCACCCAAGGTCGAGAGTCACTCTTTCCATAATGGAAAAGACCCCTCACACCATCTTCAAGACACTTACGGACAAACCAAGAAGGCTTGGCTTTATATAGGTAGAAAATCCAGCAGAAGTAAAGGGGTCATTGAAGGAACGTAAAACTGACAAGCTTTTGTCTTGGGATGAGTGAGTGACTTATTCTTCACAGGAACAAACAGGTTTATTCTCTCAGTGTCAACCAGTAAAATTAGAGATTAAAAAAAACAAAAATTTCATCTTGCCCTGGAGAATTAAGAGAAAGATATGGACCTGAAGTTTGAGCTTGGCGCTGCCACTTTTTCGCGAGAAACCACCTGTACAAACAATGGTACATGAAGCATTAGATCACCCCAATGTCCTCAAACGCTTGGACCCAAAGTTAACCTCCAAAATTCAATGAGTTCTTGAACCATCATCTATACTGAGACATGTATGTCCTTCTCACAAAACCCTTCTAATGTTGTGTGAAACTCAAACACTACACTAACAAATCATTCAGTCCCAGGGGTGTCTAATTATACAAACTTCGCTATTGTTACAGCCAACCCTGAAAGTTAGCAGTGGCATTTGGACTTGTGGCATAGAAAGTCTTAAAAGAAAGCTTGGGGAAATCCAACAGAAAGCCTTGACTATGTATTGGCAAAGGTGATTCCATTTGTTTCCAAGGATGCCAATCTGCTCTTAAATTTAGCAACATGTGAAGAGTAAAGGGATTAAAGGTGAGCAAAAAGAGAGACGATATGAATCAGAGTCTTGCCACTGGCCAGGCCCCCTGACAGATTTTACGTGGCTTATACAGTGCCTCTTCAAATTTGTTTCTTTTTGGTCCACATTTAAAAGATGGAAAGTCCTAAATAAAATCCAGATTCTTAGGTTTCCTTTAACTAACAGAAGATCTGGAAAAGTAAGCACATTGCTTCCACAGGGCAGTAAGCGGCTGGGCTGAGAAGTGGTTGCTCCTGTCCCCTCTTTCATAGATAAGGCTTGAGTTCAGTTTGCCATGAGTCCCTGTCACTGACACATGACCTGTCATTTGCATGATCTGTCTGATTCCTGTAAGCCTTTAAGGATTTATAACCTTTGTTGTAAACATTGGTGAGGGAATACAAGTAGAGTGTATCTGAGGACTTGTCTACCTCAAGATTTTAGGATATTTGCTTGCATAGATGAAAATAGTGGTATACTAAAAAGCTCCTATATTCAGAATTAAATGACATGCCTTTGATTCCACTTCTACCCTTAATTAGCTGAGTGCTCTACGACAAATTATTTTAACCTCTTGGACTTGAATTTCTTCATTAGTAAAATAAAGGTATCGTATTAAGTTACTTATAGGATCCCTTGCATGTCAAGAAGGCTGTGTCTTCTGTGGCTAAACCATAGGTGCCAGGGAGTCAACCTGACGTATGAATTGCCTGTTAGCAGGAGAGTGAGGGTGATTGTGGCAAAACGTCCTAATGACACCCCTGTATGTGGTGAGAGAGAGTGAAATTTTAATTTCCTCTGAACAGTAAAATTCAAAGGGAAAAGAATAGAGAAGTCATTGTTCCTTTATAATACCACAGAAAAATGAGAGAATTAATTCAATCTTATTCAAACAAGAATTTAATAAAAATAATAATAATTCTGTATAAAAGAGATCCACATGTTATGGGTTGAATTGTGTCCCCTACCTCTGGGAAAAAAAAAAAAAGGTATAATAATTTCAGCCCCCAGAATCTCAGAATATGACCTTTTTTGAAACTTGAGTGTTTACAGGGGTAATCGAGTTAAAGTGAGGTAATTAAGGTGGGGCCTAATTCAGTATGACTGGTATCCTTTTAAAAAGGGGAAATTTGGCCAAGACACAGAAACACATGTACAGATGTAAAGATATGGGGAGAAGACAATCTGCAAACCAAAGAACGTCCAAGGCTACTTACTAGAAGCTAAGAGAGAGGCATGAAACAAATTCTCTCTCACAGCCCTTAAAAGGACTCAACCCTGCATTGGTCTTGGACTTCCAGCCTCCTGAACTGTGAGACAAGACATTTCTGTTGTTTAAGCCTTGTAGTCTGTGGTACTTCATTATAGCAGCCCTAGCAAAGTCATTTATCATCTTACATCCATTTGCCCCCAGCTAGCTGGAGGCACAGCATTGTTCCTGGGGGGAAAAAGGACCCAGGGAAGAAAGAAAATAAAAAAGAAATACTAATAGAAATGGTAATAATATCCTTATGACCTCTGCAAGGAAAAAATGCAGATCACCTTGGCTTCTTTGATTCTTAATCTCCACGTTAAAAATAGGGGCTTAGTGTGCTACTTTTTAACTAAATTTCCTGAATGTTAAAACTGCTTCCTAAACTGGATCCAAGACCAGTTACATAATGCATGGGACCAAGTGCAAAATGAAGATTCAGGGTCTCTTGTTAAAAAATTATTAAGAATTTCAAGATGGCGAAAGGCAGAGCATAAACCAGCACAGTCCTGTGGGACTACCCAGGCTGCATACCCATGAAACATGGCCCTATGGGTCCCACCAGATGTTTGAGAAGGCCACTAATGTCTTCACTCCCCTTTTTTTGCTGGGTAATTCTGCAATGTATCTTGTCTCTTTGTGGAGCATTTTTGACTTGTTCACAGTGGGTCAAGTCTGAATTTTCTAGCAACTTCTTATCATCTTTTTCCGTAAGTGCATTTATTTGCCAAATGTGCTGAACTCATTCAATGTCCCAGCTACCATGCTGGCTCTTGAAAAAGTCACATGGACCTTGTCTGAAATCATGTATAATTTAGTGGCAGAAATAACTACAACCTAAGGAAGTGTATAATGAGTGAGATAAAGGAGATATGAGCATTGCACTCTAGACATTCAAAGAGAAAGACCTTACTTCCAGGTAGGTTGCTTTTAGAAAAGGCAACACTGGGAGGACACTTACAAGAATAGATTAGGTTTTGCTGGGCACTTATGAAGACAATCCAGGTAGAAGAGCTAGTATGTGCAAAAACATAGAGATGGGACCCAAACAAATCTGTTTGAAGAGCATGGGCACTTGAAGAGTATAGGTGGAAACAGAAGGAGTTATTTGGGGGTGAGCTTGGGAAAATGGATGGAGAGTAGATCAGGAGGCCTTTCTCTATTTGGGAGGCTAATGGTGCAGGAGAGCTGACTCAATTATGTCGAATAGCCAAAAATAAGCACTAAGATGAGATTAATTGGGCTTCAAATTAATCTTATGTCTGACAATAGATGGCACCATCCTTGCAGATGTATGCAAATCTATCTTACCAAATATTGTTGAACACTAATATCTATTTTGTTCCCATGGAGGAAAAATCTTTATAGAAAATCTTGGGCCCACACAAGCAGAGGCCCTCTTGGGTCCTTCTGATAAGCTGGACCAACAAATATATTGGGACATATCATATGGATTGCAATTATTTGTCTTCAAGTACACCTTCCCCACCAGACTATGAGTTCCTCCAATTCAGAGACTGCATCTTCTAATTCTTTCTACTCTTGCATCTGACGTAATGTCCCATATATGGTGAGTGTTTAGTGAATATCTGTTAAACGACTAAACACAGATTGCTGCTATATGTGGTTGCCTCCACCTAAATACCCCTCTCCTGGGGTACCTGAGTGGCTCAGTCAGTTGGGTGTCTGCCTTTGACTTAGGTCATGATCCCAGAGTCCTGAGATCGAACCCCATATCAGACTCCCTGCTCAGCAGGGGGTCTGCTTCTTTTTTTTTTTTTTTAATTTTATTTTTATTATTTGCCCAAGGGGTACAGGTCTGTGAATCATCAGGCTTACATCTTTCACAGCATTCACCAAAGCACAAACCCTCCCCAATGTCCATAACCCATCCACCCTATCCCTACCCTCCCACCCCCCAGTAACCCTCAGTTTGTTTTATGAGATTAGAAGTCTCTTATGGTTTGTCTCCTTCCCCATCCCATCTTGTTTCATTATTTTTCCCTCCCTACCCCCCACAACCCCCCACCCTGCCCCTCAAGTTCCTCATATCAGAGAGATCATATGATAATTGTCTTTCTCTGATTGACTTATTTCGCTCAGCATAATACCCTCCAGTTCCATCCATGTCGTTGCAAATGGCAAGATTTCGTTTCTTTTGATAGCTGCATAGTATTCCATTGTATATATATACCACCTCTTCTTTATCCATTCATCTGTTGATGGACATCTAGGTTCTTTCCATAGTTTGGCTATTGTGGACATTGCTGCTATAAACATTCGGGTGCACGTGCCCCTGAGGATCACTACCTTTGTGTCTTTAGGATAAATACCCAGTAGTGCAATTGCTGGGTCATAGGGTAGCTCCATTTTCAACTTTTTGAGGAATCTCCATACTGTTTTCCAGAGTGGCTGCACCAGTTTGCATTCCCACCAACAGTGTAGGAGGGTTAGGGGGTCTGCTTCTCCTGCTCCCTTGGCCTCTCTCCCTGGCTTATACTCTCTAAAAAAATTAATAAAATCTTAAAAAAAAACCTCCCTCTTATCTTCTCATAAATGAGGGGTATTAAATAAGAACTTGGAGTGACAAAAAGCTCTCATCCAGCCCTATTTGTGAACAGTGGCTAGTTGTTCTACTTTCAAGTAGACTCTGTTTCCCATTCCCCTGATGCTTTGCCTTCCAGTCTGATTTTATCGACCCTCGGTGTCCTTGGTCTCATGGTACCTGGTTGCTGAGTTACATGGTACCATTGTTTTCTTACAATCAGCAATGGATTAACTATCTCCTGGTGGAGACACCCTTCCTAAGATAAAGATGGGAAACTCCAGGTATGTTTAACTAGATCAATGGCAGCCATAGTGTGAATATAACATTTCCTTCCTGTGCAAAATGGCTCCCTGATGTTCAGTTCAAGGACTCAACATTGGAAAACAGTAAGGTAACATGTAGCAAGGGCAATCCAAACTTTATCCTGCTACCTCAGGAGTTTCTCTGCTGGTTAACTCTAAAAAGTACTTTTAATGTGTCCTCATACCTTCTCTTATTTGTGGTTTATTTGTTTGGTTGTTTTTAAGAGAGTATTTGATGACACTTTCACCTCAAGACTCACTTTAGAGTGTGGAGGTGAGAAGAAAATTCCTCTGCTAGATGGCTTCTGTTGTTTGGTTGTGGAAAGGAAGACCCTATGACATAAAGGCTACTAACTGTTTATATTGATAAAAAAAAAAAAACCTCCCTGCAACACAGGCCAGCAGGAGGAGAGTTTTTAGATGGCGTCATGATGTGAAATATTCTGTGAGATACTTACCGTGATGTCCAGGGACCCAGTGGTTTTCCCACAGCTGCATCCTCGGCCTCATAGCACTTACAAGGAACAATTTTAAGTCACTTTGATTTTAAAATAATTTGAAAACAGGATGAACATCAGAACAGAGTTTTTATCATTTTTTTTTTTGAAAAATGTATATGGCGTAGCCCCTGAGTTTTAGCAGTAGCAAGAATAAAAGACTGCACTCATCTTTGTAAAGATTGTGAGGCAGACTAAACTGGAATGAAGAGGGAAGTCTTGGGCTCACTGGATCTGGATCCTAACAGGGTGATTACTTTTCAGAATTCAGTTTCCCCATTGAGAAAATAAGATGATAAAAATGACTACCTCATAGGCAGCTCAACAAAACAGCATTCTTAATAAATTAGTTGATGCTGTAGTGCATATTAATTACTTGAATTATTATCATAATTAGCATTGGTCATGGAGCCAGGATCTTAACATCTATTCATCTAGCTTCAGGCAGAACTTCTCTTTGCCTCAGTTTCCACATCTATAAATTTGACTACAGTGTCTTCATAGGACTGGTGTGAATATGAGATGAGTGGTATCTATGCAAAGTATTCAGTAGAGTGCTTGCTATGTAGTAAGCACTTAATAAACGTAAACTGCAATTGGTGTTATTCCATTACTACGAAGGTTATTCAAAGTACAGTATCAAAGTTCTCTGCAAAAAAGAAAATAGCCCATTGTAGCCATTTTGAAGCTCATTCTGAGGACCAAGATACAAAGAGCTGACAATTAGATGATATGTAAGGTGCAAAACTTCAAAGAAAAGAAAAAAGTTACATTCCTTTTTCAAAAAATCAACTATTTCTTTTGAGATGATAGTACAGATAGTACAGAGTTGTCATAGACGCCCTTCCCCTCACCTTTCATAATGTTAGCATTTTACACAACCATGGTACAGTGAGCAGAAGTAGGAAATTAACATTGGCACAATGTCATTAACTGAATGACAGATTTTATTCAAATTTCACCAGTTTTCCATTAACGTCCTTTTTTCCGTTCCAAGCTCAAATCCAAGACTCCACATTGTATTTAGTTGTCACATCTCTCCCAGTCCACGACGGTTTCTCAGTTGATCCTTCTCTTCCACGACCTTGCCCTTTCAAAAAATGCTGGTCAGATAATTTGTAGACTGTCTCTGAATTTGGATTTGTCTAATGTTTTCTCATATTAACGGAGATGGTAAAATTTGGGTAAGAACACCAGAGGTGAGGTGCCTTCTCAGTGCATCTTATCAGGAGGTACATGATATCAGTATGTTTTTTTATTGGTGGTGTTAACCATGATGACTTGGTTAAGATAGTTTTCTTCCAGGTTTCTCCAATGGAGTTACCATTTTTCCCTTTCCCTACTCTTATTTAATTAGAAGGGAATTACTATGTCCACTCCTCGCCCAAGAGGGAGAAGAAACAAGCTCCACTTTTTGGAGGAAGATATATCTGACAATTCATGGACATATGAGTGCAACCAGCATAGTAATTAATAAATACTTTGGAGTTATAATTTGTGGTGATGCAAAAGTTTCTCCTTAAACTTTTGCCCACTAATTTTAGCATTCATCAGTATATCTTGCCTGCAGCAATTTTTACTATAATGTTCTTGTGGTAATTATCCCTTTCCCTCTTCTTGTCTATATTTATTAATTGGAATTTCTCTGTAAGGAAGAAGTGTCATAGCCTACTTACTTATATAAGCATGACTCTTCAATGTGTAGTTTACTTTGGGGCTACTGTATTTATTTTTGTTTTTCAAATCATTGTAGCTTTGACCATTGGGAGATCTTTAAGTTTGCTGACTCCTGTATCCATTTGACTTCTTTTTTTCTCACTTCCTTACTTCTTGAAACCATAAGATGCTCTGATCTCATCTTGTATTTTCACTACCTCCGGTCTTTCTTTAAGGAGGTCTTTTACTGGACAATGGTGTTTAGAATCCAAGTTCTGGGTGGCAGGTACATTTCTTACTACTAGGGTATCACTGCTAGTAGGCCCTCTCAGGGAATCTATGTATGTATACCAATCAATGAATACACACACACACACACACACACACACACACACACGTTTATGTATCTACATTTATTTTTGTATCTAACTGTATACATAGTAAAATAAACATTTTAATAAATAATTTTAATAAATTAAAATTAAAACATGTTTAATATTAAATAATTTAATATTTTAAAAATAAAATTAACATTTTAATAATTAAAATAAAATAAAATAACATTTTAATATGATATCTTTGAATCTCATCTAGAACCACGGGGTTCTTTCTAGCCTTCCCCCTGCTTATTTGTAAACTTCTTTCTCCAGGGATGAGAAATCTGGGATTTGTTTTCTACAATATATACATTTATTTGCTCAATCCTCATATAGGTGTAAAGTAATTTTAGAATTGAGGCTGACCCGTACCCCTGTGAGCCACCAAATTATCAGATGGAGTAAATAGTTTGTGCACACTTTTGTGGTTTTCTAAAGTTACATAGGTCAACTCCTTTCTTCCTCACCACTTTTAGTAATTACATCATACACTTGTTCATCACAGTCTATATTCCTTCTTGGCTCTCACTGTTATCCTGGTTATGTTTTTTTTTAATTTGCATAAGTAAAATTCATCCTCTGCGATGTACAGTTCTATGAATTTTGACAAATGCATAAACTCACACACCTACCATCACAATGCCGTTCAGAACATAACCCCCCAAATTCCCTCATGCTCTCCTTTGTAGCCAACTCCTCCCCTACTCCCCCACTACCGATCTGCTTTCCATTTCTATCATTTTGCCTTTTCCAGAATGTCATATAAATGGAATCATACAACATATGGATTTCTATATCTGGCTTCTTTAATTTAAGAATGTGTGTTTAAAATTCGTGTGTGTTGTTGCATAAATTGGTAGTTTATTTCTTTCCAGTGCTGAGTAGTATTCCATTTTATGGATACACTACCGCTTATTTATCCATTCTTCTGTTGAAGGACATCTGGCCTGTTTCCAGTTTTTAGGGAATAAGTATAAAGCTGTTATAAACATTCACATACATGTTTTAGCGTGATGATACATTTTCAGTTCACTTGGTTAAATACCTCAAAGTAGGATTGGTAACTCATATGCCAAGTGCATACTTAACATTATAAGAAACTGCTGAACTGTCTTCCAAAGTAACTACCATTTCACATTCCACTGGGAGGAGAGTTCCAGTCGCTCTGCATCAGCATTTGGAATCGCCAGTTTTGTTTGCTTTCAGCTATTTTAATGTTATGGTGTCTCATTGTGATCCTCATTTGCATTTCTCTAAAAACTACCGATGATGAACATATTATCATACGCGTATTTGCCTCCTCTATATCCTCTTTGGTAAAGGGTCAGTTCGGATCTTTGCCCTTTTTTAAAAATGGGTTGCTTGTTTTTATATTGTGGAGTTTTTAGATTTCTTTATCATTCTGGATACTAATGTCCCATGAGACATGTAGTCTGCAAATATTTTACTTTAGTCTATGGCTTTTTTCTCATTCTCTTAACAATGTCCTTCACAAAGTAAGAACTTCATGTTTTTGATAAACTTTAGCTTATCAATTTTTTTCCCTTTTTTAGTCTGTACTGCTGAGTTCATAATTAAGAACATTGCACACCCAAGGTCCCATTAATTTTCTTCCGGAAGTTTTAGAGTATTGTATCTTATATTTAAGTCAAAGATCCATTTTGTGTTGTTTTTGCATAATGCTTGAGGTATGTGTCAAGCTTCCTTTTTTTGCACGTGGATCTCAGGTTTTTCCTCACCATTTGTAGAAAAGACCATCTTCTCCCCATTAAATTGCCTTTGAGTATTTGCCCAAAAGTTCATTGATGATACTTCTGTGAGTCTATCTCTAAACTTCATATTTAGTTCCCTGGTCTATGTGTTTGTCTTTTTGCCAGTAACACACCGTCTGTGTCCAATCTGAGTCTGGTTCTGATAATTGCCTTGTTGATGACTCGCCTTTGCATATGTCTCATGATTTTCGTGGAAAGTTGCTTATCTAGTAAATACTAAGGTAAGTATATTTTGTGCTTGGAGATGGGCACACATTTACTTCTGCTCAACCTTTGGTGTCAGAGGTTTGAGTGCCCTCTTCCAGAGTTGGCTGGGTACAAGATTTGTTATTGCTGTGGTTACATTCGCCGTAAGTCAGACTTCAAATTCTGCTAGTGGTGCCTCCACTTCAGGCTGGGTCTGGCTTGCCAGAGTTTATTTCTTCAGTGTCCACTTCCCTCCTGGATGTGGGTCTGCTCTTTGGGCAGCCCTCTCGGAAGAATCTGACTCTTGAGGCTGTCCCAGGTTTATGACAGTTATCGTTGCTTGACATTTGTTCGCCTGGTGCTGAGGGGTAGAAGACAGCTGGCTCTGATGACTGATGCTCTCATTAATCTGCAGTTCCAGGCAGGCCCAGTGTCCCTGGGTCTGGTGGGGTGAGGGCGGTTCACACATCCTCCTGCCCTGCCCCTCCCCCAGCCATATTCGGAGCCTGGCAGCCATGCTCCAACCCCAGAAGCAGAAGGGTTTTTCTTTTCTCTTCCTTCAGTGGCAACGAGTTTTCCCTAGAGCGATAAGTCCCCACTTGTTGCTGCCTTACTACAGATGAAGGCTTTTTTTCTCTCTAGGGAGGTGGTTCTGGGGGAAGTTTTTGCTAAGGCTGCTGGCTCCCCTCTCCCAGACACCACCATGAAGGAAGCCTTGAGCAATAGAGCAAAGAACAATGAGAAGGTTTTCAATAGAGGATCAGTGACATGATCAAGTTTACCTTTAAAAAGCACAGGGAGACTGGTTTGGAGCAGAGCAGAATGTGAGAAGACCAGTTACAGAGCTCTTGATATTGTACAACATAGCAGGGTAAATCTTAAGAGCTGGCACCAGAATACCGTTTAGGGAAGAAACTATCTCTATTTAGGAAAATCCCTTAACAGGCCATTTAGGTGTGAAAAGATGCCCAGGAACGGAGTGAAGAACAAAAGCTCAGCTGAACTCCTCACTGGAATAAAATGAAATAAATTTGAGCTGGTTTTGCTGAGATTGAGGAGAAGGGGGAAAGGAGCAGGAAAGCAGGTCAACAGCTTGATTACAAAGCACCTTGCAGGGAGGTATGATCACTGAAATACCCAGGGGGTGGGGATTATTGAAATTACAGGTATGTATAAGGATAGCTAAAATGCTAATATAAACTGATCCTGCTTCTGGGAGATAGATGAATCATCAATAAAGTCATCCACACAGAGCAAAGGGAATGTTTTAAGGAACCTGATGTGGGTGGGGTGTGGGGGCATCTTGGGACCAAGGGTAGACACTGAGTCCCGTGTCTGCGTGAATTAAGTTCACTCCAGCAATAGTCCAAGAAGGAGAGCCAGAGAAGCCTCTAAAATGAACAGATTCAGAAAAGTAAGAACTCCATGCCTGACACAGATATGACAACTGAGGTGCCCAAAAGGGGACACTGGACTTCTTATAGGTGTTTGAGACAGATCTAGGTGTTTGAGATAAGGTGATCTCAGCAAGTTCATTCCCACAGCCAGGGATAGGTTAATGCTCAAGAATCAAGTATATAACTGGGGTGCCTGTTGTGTACATTTTCTCATTTAAAATAATTTTAAAATATATATATATTGATTTTAATATAGTTACATATGCATTACTAAAGGCACAGCAAGCTAAGTGTGTCAAAATAAGCTGTTTTGGTCTTCCACTTCTACCATCAAAAGAAAACAAGTTAACTTATTCAAACCACTTAGCATTGTTTAAGAATGTCATTCCATATCTGCAAAAGGGAAAATACAGTTGAGGTTCCTATCAGAGAATGTTACTCAGGGAGAAGATAAAACACAGTTCATGAATTGTTACATTTAAAATGGAATCAGTCTACTTCAGAAGGAAGATTGGGTATTTTCACGATGA
Source organism: Ailurus styani (assembly GCA_002007465.1). Taxonomy (NCBI): domain Eukaryota; kingdom Metazoa; phylum Chordata; class Mammalia; order Carnivora; family Ailuridae; genus Ailurus; species Ailurus styani. The sequence goes on along the minus strand of LNAC01000795.1, from coordinate 647,015 downwards.
CCTGGATGAAAGTAGAGATGGCAGATGAGAAGGCTGTCCTTCAGGGAAACCAGGACTAAGGCATTACCCTGAACCACTAACCCCAAATGTGAGTCTTACAAAGACACTGAAGTCCCACTGTACATAACATATCTCTTGCAAAAGGCAAATTGGGCATGAAATGCCAATTATTTTACACCTGAGACACAAAAGCAAGACATATTACAAACAAGTGTATTTTGGGAGATTCTTTCAAAACAGTTAATCACTAACTTTGGCTCATAGTCTGTTGTATGAACTTCAGTACCAAACAAGAGGCAGTTGGAGTTACTGTCAACAACAGAAGCACTACATAAGAAAGTCAAAATTTTTAAAGAAAGCCTCCTGTACATTTATATTGTAGGAATATGTCTTATAAACAAGGGAGAAAATGTCACAAAAACTCAAGGTATTATTCTTGGAAATATTCACATTCGCATTGTCTCTTCTTTTTTTTTTTTTTTTTTTTTTTTTTTTTTTTTTTGGTCTCCAAAATATCTCATGCCCTTTACTGAAACTAACACAGAGAAATTATACTCCTCTGAATTCCCTTGAATTTGGTCCCTAATGGGAATACAACTCCAATCTCAATCCAAGTACATTTGACAGTGAGGGTTTTTCAAGTTAATCCAAGTAGGCTTAATACTCTCTTGATTTAGTTCCCCCAGAATAACTCTGACATAAGGAGTTGAGTGCCAGTAGAATATTTGTAACATGATCCTGGAAAACTCCAGAAAGGGTAGGGGGAAGTGAGACAAAGAGACAGGGGGTGCCTGGGTGGCTCAGTCGGTTAAGCATCTGGCTCTTGATTTCGGCTCAGGTCATGATCTCAGGGTTGTGGGATGGAGTCCTGTGACAGGCTCCAGATGCTCAAGATTTTCTCTCTCCCTCTTCTGCTGTCCCTCCCCCCTCTCAAAGAAAGAAAAAGAGAGCGAGAGAGAGGTCAGTAAAGTGTGTATTTCAAGGAGATAATCACTGTGGACAACTGAGAATGCTTCTGGGGACCTGTGGGAACTAGTCTGGAACACACCTCAGACTTACCCCAAATGAGGGGCCTCGGGGGTGAGATACTATCTGCTAACTCCTTGTGTGCCTATTGAGAGCTGCTTCTAGGGACATTAAGTCTCCAATTTGCCCTGTGGCTGGGCCACCCATTCCCCAGGGACCAGAAGAAGGGCCCTCCAGAGAGAGCTCAAAGTGCTTGCATAAGCAGCTTTGGGAACCTGTAGAGGGAAATCCTGCAAGGATGTATGTAGGGCACCCACAGCACCCATACTGACACTCAGCATGGCTCAAAAATTAACAAATCAGAGAACCGTGGAAGTGAAAGAGCCATCAAAACAGTTAGGGATCGGGTCCTTTCTGCAGGCTTCTGATACCTTGTACCTGTTACAGGTCTCTGCACTTCTGCAGAAGGACTGAAGTTCTTTCAGGAAGGGAGAAAAGGAAAAACCCTAAATGTGTTGTTGGTGTTCCCACCTGAGCCTGCCTCAAATTCAGGCAGTTGTGCGTTAGGAAATAAGAGAAGAGAGTGGACAGATAGTGACCTGTGATACAAAGGACAGTCCTTAGCCCCAGAGACTCAGGACATGGCTCAGTGTTTCATGGGAAGAAAATGTGTTCTGGGAAGAAAATGAAGAACACTGGGAGACAATAAATAGTAGAATCCTTATTTGCTGCTTGTATGAGAAACTGGGTCACCATAAGAACGGGAGCCTTCTTGGTTTTTCTTCAAGAGCACAGCGTGATCCCGAGGCGGTGAGGACCACTGAAAACCTAGCCCAACCAGAACAAGTCTGAGATCTGAGAGCTGGGACACAGCCCCCTCCATACAAGCATCTGTGATTTTTTGTTGTTGTTGGAAGGGAAAGTACCGGTTACCGTGGCTTTTATTGTGTTCTCTCTCCCAAACAGCTTCGTAGGTGACATATCTCTAAGGGAGATAGAGTTTAACAAGTGAAAGAAATGTCCATGGACACCTGGGATACTATCAACAGCTCTTGCAAATAAGTAGGAAAGTTTCGGAGAGGTAGTGAGTTTACACTGGAGCTGGGTAGAGAAATGGGCAGGGTGTCAGTGATGGAGTGAGGAATGGACAAGCCTCAGGTATGAGCTGAGGAACATACTAGGACTTCCAGATCACCAGGGTTGGAGGGAAGTTCGTGGGTGAGAGAATCAGGACACAAGTGGGGGACCCGGTGGGACTCTGGAATGGATATGGAGCAAGGATTTATTTCTTCAACAAATGTTGATTGAACTTTGAGTACTTGTCAGTCACTATTCCATGTACTGGAGATACACTGCACAAGATAGAAATTTCCTGTTTTTATATGGAGTTTAAATTTTAGGGCGCCTGGGTGGCTCAGTGGGTTAAAGCCTCTGCTTTCGGCTCAGGTCATGATCTCAGCGTCCTGGGATCGAGGCCCGCATCGGGCTCTCTGCTCAGCAGGGAGCCTGCTTCCTCCTCTCCCTGTCTCTGCCTGCCTCTCTGCCTACTTGTAATCTCTCTCTCTCTGTGTCAAATAAATAAATAAAATCTTTAAAAAAAAAAAAAAAAAAAAATTTTAACACAGTGCTGCTGTTACATGTGCATAATACTAGACAGTTTTTCCTACCTTTTGAAAAACATCTTTTATTATCAAATAATAATTATCTTTTTAATTTCTTCTCTTTGGATTAGGAGGTGTGGATATGGCATACAGAAGTGCCCCAGGATGAAAACAGCTATGTCAAAATTTAATACGCACAATGTCTTAAATAGTGTAAGCTATTTTCAGTAATTCTATTCCTCTTGCAAGTGATTGGCTAAGCCAATGGTGTATGATACAGCCCTGGGCCAATGAGACTCTAAGGGATATCTGCTAAGGAGCTTCTGAAAAGGGACATTTGGGTGGCTCAGTCAGTTAAGCGCCTGCCTTCGGCTCAGGTCATGATCCCAGGGCCCTGGGATCAAATCCCGAATCAGGCTCTTTGCTCAATGGGTAGCCTGCTTGTCCTTTGGCCTGTTATTCCCCTGGCTTATGCTCTCACACACACACTCTCTCTCTCTCTCTCTGACAAATAAATAAAATCCTTAAAAAAAAAAAAACAGAAAGAAAAGAAAAAGAGAGCTTCTGGGAAAAAAAAAAAAGTTTTCCTCCTTGACAAAGAAGACACTTAAGGAGAAATTGCCTCTTATCTGTCTCTCCATGGTCATGTAAGGATGTAGCATCTAAGACCACAGAGACCATCCTGCTTCCTTGAGGAAACAAACTGAGGGAAAATGCCAACCAATTGAAGGTATAGGAATGGACAGATAGAACCTGGGCCACTAGTATAGTATCATGTCTGGGCCACTGATTTAATAAATTCTGGAATTATCTGCTTCCAATGCTCCTGTTTTTGAGCATATAAATTCCTCTCACTATCGAATCCAATTTTATTAGCATATTCTGTTACTTGCAACTGAAAGCATGCTCTCTGATGGACTCAGTGAGTTTACCAAAGTGTCAGTCATGAATACCATTTAAATGTTGGTACAAATGTTCAAAATTGCCTGGGTTGCATCACTGACAACAGTGTTGTTTCTTGACCTAAAGTCAATAGGCTTATTCCAAAGTATTTCACAGACTGAATGTACTAGCTTTGTTCTCATTCCTCTTGAAATAAAACCCTTAATTTTTGCTCTACAGCCAAACAAGTATATATTGGATATGCTAAATATACCAACTGATGTACTTTTCACAATGCAGAAAAATAAGAGTAACTCAAGCCCAAATATTATAGTAAATAGTTACCCGAATTCTTTAGGAATTTCTGAGGAATTTGCCCTTCGCAGCAATTTGTTTAGCCTCCAGGACACTTTGTCCTTCATCATACACTTTTAAGGTACAGAGAGCACCCTCTCCATGGCTCTGCCATGCCTCTCCTTCAGCATGCCTCCCTTTGAATGGCTAGCCACTTACTCCATGAAAAAAATTATCTGCCACAGTCACTTAATGTAGGAAGCATCACGAGACAGTAAGAAAACTTCCAATTATACTCTGACCTAACCTCTCTTACAGTGTCTTTATATTCCCATAAATCAAAGCAGGTAAACCCTTAACACTGCCTTTGAAAAGTTATATATACATAGGAAAAAAAGAAAAAAGAGAAAAATAACCAGTTTTTCCTCACAGTCAGATTTTACTGTTCTGTCGTGAAGACCTTTCGAGATTTTTCCAATATAAACGATGTCAGGAGAAATCTCAAAATATATCATATGATCTGAATTGTGGATGACAAATGGCCTGGGTTTCCCATCATTCCAATGTTGTCAATTTGGCCTTCCTCCTCATTGACTCAGGACAGACAGTGGGACTCCAGACTCAGGCCTGCATTAAGTATCACATCCAGTAAATGAATTTATTTCTTTTACCAATATCATTGCATCAGGGAGACTTGGGGGGAACACCGGCTTGGGAGAATGTTCCTGGTAGCTGCAGATAGTTCCATTTCCTTCCTGTAGTCCCAATAAAGACGGGGGGGAAAAGAAAAGAAAATCAGAAGGAGGAAGATAGGAAGAGCACAACTTGATCTCAGTTTTGTCATTCCCATCCACATTTTACACAAATTCACCGCATGATGAAATCCAACACTTGCTCAAAAGAGTGGGACAGTGTGGAGCCACGGAGTCCTCCCCCTTCACCTGCAAGCCTTTTTCAGAATCACCAAGTTCACAGGTGTTACAAAAGGAGATGTCTCTGATACTAGCTGCCAACCAACCCCCCCACCCCCGCCCATGCAATTTATTCCCTTCCTGAAAGCTTCCTTCCTCAGATGTGGCAATCACACCTCCTCACCTTCCTCCTCCAAGAGCTTTGTTAACTTTCCTGATTTGTTTTCCCGTGCTTAAATAATCCAAAACCTGCTACCGCCTAGTACCTCGTGGAAGAACAGATGCGGTTGGGAGCACCTGGGGACAGCTGCGGTCTGGACTCCGGGCCCCCATCAATTATCACCCCCCTTACACTCACCCTCCCCTCTGTCACGTTGCCACCTGTGCTTCATGTGTTCCCGAGAGTCCTTGGGAAAAAATGCAATGAGTGGCATTCGGGAGTCTCTTCGATTCCCACATAGTGTGTAGCCTTCCCTCCTAGCCCCCTTTTTCAGCGTGCTAATTGTAAACGCAGCTACAAAGAAATGCCTTCAGAAAGCACAGACTTCAAGCTCAACCCAGACAAAGGTGTAGTGGCTGCCAGAACTCCAATCCTATTGCTTTCCGTCTGAGGCAAGGGCTTTGAAATGACTGCAGTCTCACAGTTCCCCTTGTCTTCAAGGACAGAACCGGGCCGAAGCACACGGCACCCACTGTGAGTCTGAGGGCCACCCGGCAGTGTGAGGTTTTTCACTACATTGCAATTATTAAAACACCTGTGCTAAATAACCCGATCCAGTCTGAAGTGTTCCTGAATCTCCCAAATCACTCATTTCTTAACTAGGCTGGCGTACTGATTGCATTTAGGTCGGCACTTGAAAATCGAGGTAAAGCCAGGTACAAAATCTCTTGAAGTCCTTTCTCACCTGTATCCCGAGGCATGATACGTCTGCATTGCAACTTCTCATTCCCTTATTCTGCAACCGTGGTGAAAACCAACCCAGATTTCAAAGGCACTAAAAAAGGCAACCACGGGCATCCTGAAAAAACCAGCTCAGGGATGAAAAGGTGCTGTTTATTTGGATTAAGAGTGGACTGGAAGGAGTCTTTCCTACTAATATGAGATGATTTGGGAAAGAGAATGCAGGGGTGAACCATGCAAAAATGACAGAGATGCAGTTTCAAGTGAACGAATTCCCTCCTGCTTCTCAAGATGTACTGAGTGTCCGTGTCATACGCTTTGTCTCTTTTAAAGCAGCTGGTCACTTACATGGAAAATCACACAGATGGATGAAAAGTTCTCCCAGGATTAAGAAATGTCTTTAAAATAATCACAGCCACATGGGCTCTGTGGCCATCAGCAAGGCTAGGACTTTGGCCTCTTTGCCCATGAGCCCATAGACTCCTACAGTTCGAGTAGACTTCTGGCTCTGGCAATGTTATTGCTTCCTTCAAATCCAATTTTTTCTTTGGCCAGGATTTCTTTCCTAAATGGTAGGGCTCAGTTCAGGTACTGGCAAGTGTTTCAGGAAATGATGGAAAGAAGCCATGCACAAGTTCTAAGAAAATTCAATTTTTATCTAATCTCAGAAATATAGTATGGAAAGACCTTGGATTCCCCTCATTCCAGGGTTCTGCAGGAACGCTAGTATGATTCTGAGACCAGCCTGTAGCTGTGCCCACCCTTGAACTTCTCAGGCACCTCTTGACTTCTGATCAAACTAGACCAAGCCAGATTGAGTCCATTAATGCAGCCCTTGACTCATCGCCATACCAACATAGCCTAGGAGGTTACAAGTGGATGTCATTAATGCTTTGACAATTTCTCTTGCAACCTCTAACATTTAATCAGTGTTTACTATGTTCGGGGAGTGATGTTAAGGTATTTTATATGATATATCCTGTTTATTCCTCACAGCAAGCTAGTATGGAAGTCTCTATTGGTGCTCCCATTTTATAAATGAAGAAGCTGAAATATAGGCTGTGTAAGTCACTTGCCCAAGGCCACAGAGCTGGTAAATACTGGAACCAGAAATGAACCCACACATCCTAATCCCAAAGCCCATACTCTTAACTGCTACACAATGTATCCAAAAGAAAAATAGTCACTACGTGCACGCACACACGCACACACACATAACCTGTTAAACCTCATAAATAATATTAGAAATGTGAAAGTAACAGTGAGACACTCTTTTCTTTTCCAAACTGGAAAATATTTACCATGATAATATCTGGTCAGGGTTGGGAGAGGTAGGGGAAGGGCTGTCACTGCTTCTGGGGACAAAATTATGTATCAATTACCTAGAAGGTAATGTGGCAATAATGTCTAATGCCTGGGGATTTCACCTACTATTCCAATTGGCAAATTTATTCCCAAGTCTTTATCCTAAGGAAATAATCTAGACAAGTGTGAAAAGATGAATACTCGGTGATTTCTCATAGCATCGCTGGCAACAGAATGGGAAATAGCCACAGTGTCCCATCACAGGGAGTTGGCTACACAAGCTATGGTATATCCATGTATTGAAACACTCACTGGCAGTTATCCAAAATTGTGATTTCAATGTGTATTAAAGGATATGGAAATATGGTTAAGGTATATTATTGAACAAAAAGATAAAAAGTCATAGACATCATATAATCTCATTTTGGTAAAAATTAACACACCCGTTGGACTTTTGATGAAAAAAGCATTTCTTATTCCATCATTTTAACTGTGATTATCTTTGGTGAGTGGAATTGCGTGCAAGTGTCTTTCACTTATTTTTCATTGTCTCTGGATCAATAATGTATTATTTGTGTAATCAAAATATTTGGAAAAGTTATTGATAATTGTGATAACAGGATTATATTGATTTTATAGATCATCGAATCTCAACCACATTTTATGGGCAGATGTGAAATCACTTATGGAAGGTCAGCATTTTCTTATAAACAATATTGAACTAAAATTAGCAAGAACTTTGTGAATTCAAATTATCTCTTTAATCACACCTCTTTTACCCCCTTGGGTTCCAACATGGTGTCTTGAGTGGAGGTGGGTAGGAGGGAGTGGGATTGCCCCTAACCTGAAGAATTGCGTGTCCTCCTCAGCTCATATTATCTATATCCGGTGGACAGCCATCTCCACCCTACAAATTGATAGGGATGGGGGATGAGGCAGTGACAACATCTGACCTTGGTAAGAGTGGGATCAAAGTCCAGCTAATGTCTGCGTGTGAATGACTGTTGATCATATGGCCTCTGCAGAAAAAAAAAAATTGAGAACAAAAGTCACAGACTACTCAGACTATTTCCAAACTCAAATGTTAAATGTCAAAAAGTCCAACACTGTGCCAAATACTTCATACTTACGTGCCAAACTACTTCAATCCTTAACATTTCAAGCTATACCCACAAGTTAGAGGGTTCTGAATGTAACTCTTTCCTGCCTTTTGCCTGTTTCTTCATCCACTTTTATGAGGCTTTTCTGAGATGAGACCATGATGCTCCCAGGGCTGAGGATGTGGGTCCAAGCTTTTGGAATGTCAACCACTGTGGGCTCTGTTCCATGGACGCATGTCGAACTCCTTCTTCTCAAAACATATGCACAGTTTGGCCAAAGGAGCCCAAAAGAAATTATGTAGCTGAATCTTTTGCCAATGTGGCAAAAATCAGTGCACATGGTCTATGAAAGCTAGGTGGTTGACGCTCTTCTGGACTGCAGAAACAAGCATTATGTAGTGCTAAATCATCCTGCAACCGGCACACTTTGGCTATTTGTTTATCACTTCATCCAACAAATGTGTGAACTGATAGTCAAAGGCACACTCTTTGACAAGAACAAATATGCTGAAAATATGAGAGCCCAAATGAGTAATTGTTTCCACCACTTACAATCGGATTAAGCATTTATCAGATAAGGAAAATACTACAACTCAATTGGGAGCATGGGCGACAGTTCAAATATAAAATATTTGGAATGCGTGTCCATATCTGATAAACATCACAATCTATTTCCATGCTATTATATCAATTTTGTCTCTATAGAAAGCTCAAGCTTCTGTTTTTAAACACTATGCAGATATAAATATTTACATTTGTTTGTGATACATGTATGTGTGTACTGTGCGTGTATTTGAGTGTATATACACATCACATATCATACATATCACAATGTGCTATATTTCACACCAAAGTTAAGCCTGAAGTGATTTTGCATACCAAACCATATTTTATCACTTCAATAAAAATATTTAGTGAGCACTTTGTATGTGCAAGGTTTTGTGCTAAGTGCTAGCAAGGGACACAAAAATGAATAATAAATTCAATATGTCTGCTCTCAAGGAGATTATAATTTGTCAGGTAGTTGGAAAGATGAGTAAACAAATAACTATTAGGAAACTTACCCAAGTGATAGTGATAGAGATGTAAACAAAGTGTCATGGGTATTTCAAAATTTGTATACAGATACAGATGAAAAGTGAGTATAGATCAGCCATTGTCAAATGTTTTCCATAAAGAGCCAGAGAGTAAGTAAATTCAGCTTCATGAGCTATAGAGTCAATGTCACCCCTACTGGAATCTGCCATTATAGCCAAAAGAATCCATAGACAATTTGTCAATCAATGGGCATGGTTGCCTTCCCATAAGACTTTATGTATGGACATGGGGATTTGAATTTCATATAACTTTAACATACTGCAAAATATTCGTTTTCTTTTTATTGCTCTTTCCAACCATTTAAAAATGTAGTAACCATCCTTAGCTCACAAGCAATCCAAAAACAGGAGGTAGGCTAGATTTGGCCTGAGGGCCAGGGTTTGCGGACTCCTGGTATAGATAAAGACCTGGCTAAAGAGCTCAAGATCACAACCAACTGGAATGTGAAAAGAAAGAACTCGGGGAAAACTTCGTGGAGAAAAGCGCTGTGATCATGGATCATGAAGACAGGAACTGTTTGGAAGAGATGGTAGTAGGATGGGAAAAGTAAGGAATGGGAGAGGGAAAGTAATTCGCTCTCACCAGAACACCATGCTAAGGAGTTCGTGTAGGCCCTGAGGAACCAGGGAAATATTTCGAATAAGGGCAAAATGATTATAGCTGCTACTCAGATAGTGGAAAGTGGGAAGTTTGGTGAAAAAAGGGATGGAATTACTGCAGTCATCAGCTGAGTGATCACAACGGCTTGACCTTCCTCATTGGCCAAAGGACCAAGGAGGGGAGGAGGGATTCAAAGCACGGTGGTGAAGCCAACCAGACCTGGTGGCGGTTGCCTATATGTGTGAGATAAACACAGGAAGAAAGCTGACTCTGTGGTCAAGGTCTGGGGAAGGTGGAAAAGCTGATGCTGTGAACAGCGACAAAGGGGACAGAAGGACTAGTCTCAGGGAGATTTCGAGGAAGGATGATAAAGCTCAGGGCATGTGAGGCACGAGGGCGAGCACATGAAGGAGTCCGTGTTCCACTGATTTCTAAAAATGGTTTCCATAGACAGCCTATCTGCTCTAAGCTGCAGGCCATTGCTGTCATATCGTGAATAGTTGCCATGATTTCAAATCAGGGTTGAGCATTACCTGCCAGCAAGATATTTTTAGATACTATCAAAATCTGGGCTCAAATGGTTGTCATTTATCTTACACACTTTGGCAGAGAACTGGTTAAGAGCCACTGCTATCAACTACTTCCAAAGGCAAAAGGTGAATGTTTCATGTAGCCAAAACACCTGAATAACTGAATGCTGAACTTTGTTCCCACCTTACTTCTATAACTGCCTGTTAGCTGTAAATTTTGGACCTCAGAAGGAATTTTAGATTTCAGATACAGTTTGGGAATTGTGAGCATACAGAGCCAAGGCATTCAATAGAACACTCTGCAATGAGGAAATCTTGCTGTCCAGTATGACAGCCATGAACCTGTGTGGTTAGTGAATACTTGAAATGTGGCTAGTGTGACTGAGGAACTGAATTTTAAATTTATTTCATTTAAACTTAAGGAACCTCCAGAAGTCAATATTGTACTGTATGTTAACTAAGTAAAATTTAAATTAAAAAATATATAAAATAAAATAAAATGAAGAAAATAAATTTAAGGAAGCATAGGTTGCCAGTGGTTACCCTATTGGACAGTGCAGATATCGATGACACTCAGAGCTGAGGGAGTGGGTGAAATAATCGGGTAGGTGATAGGAACATTGTATCCAGAATGCCAGAAAGAAGAGACATTTTAGAGTGGGAGGAGGCAGAAGGTGGGTAGAGATTAGCTGGAGGAAAGCTGAAGAGGAAAAACTTTTGAGGAAGAGTGGTCAACAGTCTCAGCAGAGGAGAACATGTAACAAACATGGGGAGATGCACAGACAAAGACATCTTCATAGACGGTAGATATTAGATGACCGTGGGGACTTTTGATACCTACAGGAGCTCCTTCATGGAGGCGGAATCAAACTCAGTGGGTTTGGCAATGAACTGGTGACTAAAATTGACATAATAATAGTAATAACAGCAACACCCACGACATCATGCACCAGAACTACTTTGGAAAGAAAATAAATAAAAAGACATCCTTTTCAGAATCATGTGTGGCTTAACTCAGAGTCATTGGAAAGACCAGACTGGGAAGGACATTGAAACTACTGTATTCCCTGACTTCTAGGATGCCTCCATTTATAAGGTGGACCGTCAATATGATAACAACTTTCCTTGCAGGGGGAAGGGGGAGTCACCACTCAATATACACACACCAATTCTAATAGCCAGCCTTTCTAGACTCAAGGGAACATAGTGTATAATACACAAAGGTAAAAGGTCTTCCTTAAAAACGCAATGGTTAAAACCTTAGCTTTGTGGAGAGATTCCAATCAGTATTGTCACCGATTCTCAGAGAATTCTGGCTATGCATTCTTGAGCAAATGGTAACTAGAGAAAAAAAGTGTGACATTGCCCCAGGAGGTAAGCACATTAGGACAAAGAGCAGAGCCTGAGAAGAGGGTAGGCTGACTTAGGTTCCAGAGAGAATGGAGACATGGCGTTACTCTGCCATCACTGGCCTCAGTTACAAAGATGGTACTAGCAAAGGAACCAAACTCTGAACATATAAGCTCTTTCTTTTGAAAGAGCCCATAGGCTTAGGTTAGTTCCATGTTCTGGTGAGGCCGCTCCAGAGTTCTGGTGCCAAACAGAGGGTCTTCATCTGAGGCGCTGCCAGCATCGTCAGACAATCAGAGGGGACACGGACCACTGTCATCTCTCCCATCCCCACTCCCACCGTTTCTGGGCTTCCAGATAAAAAAGGAGACTTTACCTTTACTTTCCTTGGTGCAATTTACATGACCATGGCACCCAGCTCACATCTTCAGGCTCTATATGCACATGGAGAAATATTTGCTTTTATTGAAGAACATAGAATCATGGAACTAGGAAAGACATTAAAAGACCAGTCCCAATCAGCGATCTGTCTTCAGACAGGTACTTGTTTATCCTGCCCCCAAAAGATGATTATTTATTTCCTTCTTGTGGATCCTTAGGGACAGAGATGCGGCGCTCTGCCTTGTTTGTTTGCTGGAGCATTATACCCAGATGTTCATCCAGAACCGAGACCTGTATATTCGTGGCAAAATGCACCAACCCCCACGCTGGAATCTTTGTTCAAATGCGGACTATATTTGAATAAACACGTCTGGGTCACTAAGTTCCTCCCAACAAATGTTTTAACATCTTCCCATTTCTTTCCTCCATTTGTTCAATTCATTTCAAAAATAATAATCATTGTTCTTTGCCCTTTTGTCCAGTTTGTTACTCTGTCTTGTATTTTTTTTAATTAGGGAAATTTAGTGCAACATGTTATGCCTCTGATTCTAAATGTCGACAGTAAAGCTCTCCAAACTCATGATTTCTGTGGCAAATATAACCCAGTCTCGCTGCCGAGTCACAGAGGCACGAGCATTAACATTTTATGCTATATGACAAAATACTGCACTTTTGGAAAGGGCCGGAATTAATGTTACTATGACAACTCCAAATTTCTGACTTTTATGCATGTAAAATTTCAAGGATACAGTAGCATTATAACACAAGGTTGTTTATAAAATCTCGCCTGAGCACTAAGATATTTATTACAAGTCCTCACTGAGACCAATAGAAAGTGTCACATACCCCCCCATAGCAATACACATCAGTGAAATAGATGGTAGTGTATATGTGGTTGCAAAATATTATGAAATCGATTAAAATCTTATTTCTTTCATAGCTGCTATACTTATAAACACATACATACAGTATGCAGCACTGGATATAAATACAAATAAAACATAAAAAGAAAACATATAAAACCTCATAAATATACAGTATCCTGCCTTATCAATATTCATTTATGCATATCTCTGCACTCACGCATTAATAAAAGCACATATATTGGATTTGAATGTGTGAGGGATGGGTAGGGAAGCTGTAATCAAGATATTCAAGCTCTCCTCTTCATGGAGAAGTATTACATTATCTCTCTCAGCCTATTATGTTTTCTGAAATTTCCAAATGTATGTTTTGGCCTCTTCAACTTTAGTCTTTTGCATTTAAGTAATGAGAAAGTTAAGTGCAATAAATGGATCACTCAAGGGCATTACAAAGAATGTTTTGATCTATTTAGAGCCTTTAACTTCAGAGCAAAGGCCTGGTTTAGTGTGACCTTAGTGAATTCAAACTGTTTTGTTTCACTAACAAGTGAAGCATATATTTCAATAGAATTAATGTATGACTAGCTTCTCAAAGAGACTCCATTTCAGGCCGGGGTGTGAAGCGGGAGGAGGGAGACCTGATTTCGAAACTCCCTCAGACATATTTCTAAGAAGCATCTCAGTATAATGCCAACTGATGAAAATTTGAGAAGTATGTGGTCTTGCAGCTCTATTTTATTTGTGTCAGTTAGTAATTAGTGGCACAAATATAGTTTTCCTCAAAAACTCAAAGTGCTGGAACTCTTTTGCAAGAGATCTGGACTTTTTCTCAATAAAATCCAACATGTTCCCCATAGGATTCAGAGGGACAGGGCCCTACTCTGTTTTCTTATTGGGTTAACTGTTAGTATTGAGGCTAAACCGAACTCTGAGCTGAGATTCTTTCCTGTTTCCTGGGCCCTCACCTCCCTGAGACGTCTACCTTTTCAATGGTTTCTGTCCTTCCTTCGGCAGCTATGAATAATGCGCCAACATCCTTACTAAAGGCCAATTGTTTTATGGAGCTGGGATGGATAATTAGTAAATTAATTCATTAAAGTTACCCTCCCATTATTGAACCAATCATCTGTGTAAGCAAGATGTCCTTAGTTTATAAAAGACATTTGTGCCTATGAGTGAATAATTGTGAACCTGTTCTTTTTCCTTTCTTGACTGAGTTTAGAAAGACATTTTACGTGGAGTTCCTTTATGTCCTTACTAAAACAGCTGACAAAATACAACAGGGGCCAAGGGAAGCCTAGGGCACAAGGAGCCACGGGGTTCAACACAAGACTTACAATCAAGCTTCAGAAACGGAGCCTTTGATTTAGTAATAGCTCACATTTATTGAGTTCTTGCAGAGAGCAAGGTGCTATTTGAAGTACTCTGCATTTACATGCTTTCATCCTCACAATAACCTCCTAAGAGGAAACAGCAATTGAACACAAGGCTAAGTGACTTGCTCAAGTTCATACAACCAGAAAATAGTGGAGCCAGGATTTGAACCCAGGCAGCCAGGCTCCAGACCGCACTCACCTGCTTTTCTTTTCCTTCTTTTTTTTTTTTCTTTAAGATTTATTTATTTGAGAGAGAGAGGGGGAGAGAGAGTGCATAAGCGGGAGGGGCAGAAAGACAGGGAGAGAGAATTTCAAGCAGACTCCTTGCTGAGCGTGGAGCCTGATGTGGGGCTCCATCTCATGACCCTGACATCACAACCTGAGCTGAAACCAAGAGGTGGTCACTTAACCAACCGCACACCCCTCGACTGCTTTTCTTGACTTAAGTTTTTTCAAATCTCTTGAGATCCAGTTTTAAAAGGCATAGAGTTTTGGACTTTGGGGAGGCACTGCTATGACCATCCTCAGCTTGAGGATGGGAGAGGTCTTCCATATAAGTAAAAGCTTCAGAGCACTTCATCTCACTTTAAACAACTTTGTCTCTTATGTGTCTGATATTTATACTACCTCCTTGCGCTTTAGTCAGGGGGAGAAGAGAGAACCAAACTTAAGCTTTGATGGTAAGAGTTTCTCTTTATAATTGCATAGGCTTTTTTTCTTATGGTTAAAGTCTAACCTCTGATGGTGGAGAGTTTGTAAAACACCAAAACAATCATTCTTAATAGTTATGCCTTGTTAATGATCAATTCTGGTAATAACGTTATGGTAATTAGCACTTCAGCATATTTTTTCTGCCTTTTCTATGCACACTTTCATATTTTAGATAATAACATTGTATAATAACAAATAATATTTAATACCTGTACATAACCACTAATATGCTAAGAGCTAGTCTAAGTTTCATATATGTCTTGCTTATTTCATTTATATCAGAAGCCTCATACCAGTAATGTTATTTATTACCAGGGCACTGGTTTATGGTATTTAATTTGTGTAATATCTACTGTGTTTAAATTAAAATTTTGTTTTTTCCTCTTTTTTTTTTTTTTTTACTATTATAGATAATACTGAAATGAACATCTTCATGTGTTTCAGATTTTTCTAACATGGATAGGGGAGATCGCTAGACATGGAATTAGTAGGTCAATAGGCTGACCCTTTATAAGGCTCTTTCTGGTAGTTTTTACCCCTAAATTGCTTCCTAGAATCTACTATACAATTCTTGCTGGAAGCCTGAAACACTTAGTGAGGCAACTGTTGTTTGGGGAAGTTAAGTTAAGGGACGTGACAACACTTTTATCAAGTTAAATCACCAGAAATCTCCATGTTTAAAAAAGAACAAAAAAGAAAGCACCATGTTTGAAACTCAATGTGACTTCTCAGAATGGTCTTCCCAAAGTCACAGGTCAAGAGTATGGCCTTGACTTTCCTAGAGAACAATTGGGACTTACTCCAGGTGAGCAAAACCACTGTTTAAAGCACTGTGTACAGTGTTAATCATCATCCCTTAAATAGGAACAAACAGCTTTTGTCCTATTTGATTAACTGGTACACATCCATCTTTTTTCATTTGAAAAAAATATAATTCCGTTTGTACCTAGACAGTCAGGAAACCTAAAACTTAAGCAAATATCCTATAGTAGCCTACAAAATGAAATATAAACTTTTCATTGGCAAAATATTCTGCCCACCATTTTGTCCCAGATCACATTCCAATCACCTCTCCAATTATTGCTATAAGCAAACTCTCTGCCCTAGACAATTTCAAGTACCATTTTTTTGATGACACTTCAGGTGTCTTCAGCATCCCCATTACATTACAGTACCATTATCTAAACACCTTATTTAGAGTCTTACGTGTTACCCTATTTTCTTTACTTGTCTTTTTAAGTCCAACTTGATGACTAGGTCATGAGCTCAGAGAGTCTCTCTCATGTTCGCATCCTGTAGGAATTCTTAGAGGAGAGGGTCTTGTATCTTAGGTTTATTTAGTGACATGTATGGGGTCTCTTGGGCATTCCCCAGGGAAATACAATGAGGCAAGAAGATTCCCTTATTACCCCCTTATAACACTTAAGAACTTGAAATCCCTTTACATCATAATAACCTCTAATAAAGGCATAGTCACTTAAGCTAGAAAGTCATTCTCCTGTACAATAGAAACATAAACTGCTAAACAGGTCCCGCTTTCATTGTTAGGACTACAGCTTAGTATAAGATCTCTGCTCTAGAATTTACTGAGTGGTTAGCAAAAAACAAATGTTGACTCAGTACTTATCGTATGTACCTAACCTCTCTCTGAGAGAAGAGGACAATTCTGAAAACCCCCTCTCAGTTTGGTTAGGGTTTAGAAATTATTTCTGTAACCCTGCACCAGGGAACCTTTCTCAGCAGCACTACTTCGACTACTATAAGTGTGTTTTGTAGAAACATCTCTGGAGAGTGCTTATGTTCAATGTAAAGCCATTATTTTTCAATATGGAAGCTCAACAAACTAGCTTGTACCCTTTTGTGTTCCCTGATCATTTCCTCTTGAGTTTCCAGAATTACTTGAGAAATACTTACTTTGTGAACCTCCCTTTGTAAAGTAACAGTTTGACCCTAATGCCTCAGTCAAGAGCAGAGTCATAAAATGTGGCTAAACAAGGCACTTGAGGAAAAAAATCAGGGTCAGTGTGCAAGTCAGCCCAGCAAAGAAATGAATTCCCTGAGTGAAGTCACCAGGTAATGAGTAGGTTGGAGGCAACTGAATTTTTTTCCTTGAGAAGTCTTAAACTCTTGGGAGGGCGAGGGAAGGAAAACAGACTTGTTGATCCAAGAGACTCTTTAAGTCCCTCATGTCTCAAGTGTGGAAATGTCCCAAACTAGCCATTGAGATAAGAGAGGCGTCTTCAAAACAGGCAGCAACAACTTCCCCTAATGCCATCAAAAACCTGCAACAGAGAAAATGCAGAAACCGTCATTCAGATCCTAGAGACCGGGAAGTAGCTAATGGAGCCATATATTCATCATATTGATTGGGCCATTGATTTCCACCCCCTTTTCAGCGCCCATTTCTTGGTCCTGTGCCAGAGATGCTTTAAAGAGCTTAAACAAAACTTACACCAAATCTTGCCAAAGGCCTCCCGGGAGCCTACAAACTAACTTTCTCTGTTGCTGCAAGTGCAACAGAATCCCCTCCATAAGAAATTGCAGAGATCGGGATCCAAAAAGCTGCGAAAACTACCTAATTAAGAACCCCAACTGGGAAGGGAGGTAAGCAGAAGCCTAAGAGGTAAACGTGGATGGGTGGGCCAGAAGGACATGAAGAAAGATTTGCTAAGGAGGCCCTGAGCAAACAAAACCTTATACGCTAATACCTAATACCTTAATACAAGTGGAAGAATTATCTCAGCATCGGGAGCATGGATGGAGCATATTCATTTTCCCAGAACCAGTAACAGAAATTCTGGCATCAATTCCTTATTCTACTAGTGGCCAAACTCGGCTGTGTTTAAGGATCATTCAGCAGATTCCTGGGTCCTCCTTTGGTGAGTCTGATTTAGTAGAGGATGGATTGTAACAAGCAGATTCCTAGATGAAGGGGGGTCTTTGGATCAAGCTTGGAGAAACACTGCAAACAGGTTAACTGCAGAGCAGTTAAATAGTTGAACAATATAACTTTGTTAAATAGTTGAATGATTAATAATCATCTCATTATTGTTCCCCACTACTCTAGGCACAGTAATCTAGAGAGCCTCTTGCCCACCCTTGAGGAACAGAGATGCACAAAGATTGGCTTTCACTCGAAACCTTTGGTTGCAAAGAGCAGAAACTGACTTAACTCAAGCAAATAAATGAGACTTTATTATGAGGCTATAATGATATCCCATGGAGTTTGATGACCTGAGATAAGGAACTAGAAATTCATAATACTCTGCCTCTCTCCTATGTGCTGGATCTCTCTCTCCCTGCCCCCAAATCCCTTCCCTGCTTCTCAGTTTATAAGGCAGGAAATGGCTGCCTCGAAGCTCCCCAGTTAGCACATGAGGGTTCTACACAGAGAAACTAAATTCCAGTTCTAACTTGGGTTGGTTGCTGCCTACAGTGCAATTAATAAGTATCCAAGGTCACCTAGAGGTTAGAGGCCACACGAAGGGTGGAGAGTAATCTTAAGTAGGGAGTGCTAAAGAATTTAAAGTTTTAATTATACTCTTTCTAGGCTTTTCTTCTTTTTCAGTTCCTCTTACTCTGAACAGAGATATTTCACAACAAATCATGCAACATGGAGCCTTATATAGCAAGGAAGCAATGATCCATAGATTGCTGTTTCTTAGAAGGAAAACAAAACAGATGGATGAGATTTGGTCTCAGCACAGGGTCAGCTCAAGATATAATCGTCAAATAAATGAAAAGTGTCTGATTCCCCTTATGGTCTCTTTCCAAGCCTTTACACTCCACCTACGTCTCCCTGCTCACTCCATCCTCTTCGATAAGCAGAATAGGTATTAATCATTTGTACCCAGGATGCATGGGTTAAATTGATCTGTCTCTTACCTGTTCGGGGCAAAAGATGACCAAATGAAATTAAAATCACCCATTTGAATGACAGAACATTAGTTTCATTTACCCTGAAGGGATCTCCCTCTCCTGAGGCCTTGGGCAAGCGAGTTACACCTCGTGCTAGGATTTTGGTGACTCTCACATTTGAGCACTAAAGCAAATCAAAATGGACAGGGTATGATCAGGAGTCCTGATCTCAAAAGCAGATGTATTCTCAGATATATTTTTTGGCACTTCGTGACCTCTTTGCCTGTATCAGGAGATTTTTCTGTTTTTAAATATTTAAACAGGGTGAAAGAGTTCACTTCAGCCTCTGCGACGAGCAAACCCCATGGTACTCTTCCATAGGCTGAACAGAATTTTCTTTCTGAAAAAATTCATCCTCCGAAGGTTAAAGGTGGAATCCTGTGCATTTGGGGTGGGAGTAGGTGAGGGGAGTTTGATCACAATTTAGCAAACTTTGACATTCTTTACAAACTCCATCATCTGTAGCTTGAGGGGCTTTTCACCTACCCAGGTGTTCTGCACTGGCAGCTAGTTAGGGTGTGTCTGTCTGTGTGTGTGTATGTGTGTGTGTTGTTTTTTTAATCAAGCCACACTTTGCTTGAAATTCTATAATTTATTTTTGGATTTAATTTGTGCATTTGAAGAAAGAATCACCAATAAGTATCTGTTCTCTTGAGGCTAAAGGTGCTTGCAAAGACTCCCATCAGAAATTTGAGCCAACTTCAAATGAATCTCCCTCTGAGTCCAATGAACACAAATTTGAGATTTCAGCTGAGGTGTGGCTCTTCAAGCACCTAAAATAGGATGAGCCAGTGCCAATGAAATCTGTTAGGACAAGGTGCAGCAATTTGTTCCCATGCCTTTTCTACCCTCTGGGCATTCACATTCGGAGGGGAGGTCACTCTACACTGAGCCACCTTGTGGCATGTGGGAAAACAACAGCCAAAGGCAAAAGTTTGGGGTGACAAACATTTCTGGAACACTCTTTGGAGAGGGTGTGGTAGTGCTCCTGTGGGCCTTCTTAAGGGAATGGGACAACAGAGCTTTCTTTGGCTACTCAGTTTATTTTCTGTAACTTAACTCTTCTGGGTGTTGGTATTATTGTAATGGTTAAGAGAGAAAGCTTGGGAGAGCCACAAAAATGAATCACATCCTTACTCCTCCAGCTATTGGTCATATAACCTTAAAAAGTTATTCAGTCTGGTGTAAGCCTCTGAAAAAATGAGAAAGAAAATGATAGCTACCCAATACTTTTTTTGTGTGAGAATTAAATGAGATAATACACAAGAAGGAGTTGGCATAGTGTCTGGCACAAATCTCAAAACTTTTTCAGTGGATAACAAGAAAACAATCGCTATCAGACCTGTTTGGTGAATTCTCACTATTGCTCCTTTGAAATTAGAGCCATGTTTTTCTTGCATGGCCAAAGATTTGATGACAGAGTTGACTTTTTAGAAAAGGAAAAGAATCTTTCAGACAGTGCTGTTAAGTCAGTGTATTTGTTTTGTGATTATTAGATTCAATTAGTCAGTAGAAGCTACTTATAAGCTTCTCTGCATTTACAAAGATGATATCCACTTGATATCAAGGTAGACTTTGAAAACTCCCCTTTTCTCTTTGTCTTCATGCCATATTTTACCAAACTAGATATCTTGAAGTATTAGGAGATATTAGTCAGAGAAAACAGATCTACTGAGAAGTTCCAGGAGCTTAACGTGATGTCTATTCAGATGAAAGTTGAAAGTTGTTGTGACGTTCATAGGATTATACCAGATCAGACAGATTGATTACACTGAAAGACCAGCTAACCCAAAACCAATGAATGAAAAGTTCTTTTCCCATTTCCATTCTATCTTCTTCCTTTCTCTTTATATTTTAACAGCAAGTAACTCCTTTTTAAGTACTGATCTTTTGGATACATCTGAAAGCTTCGCCCAAACTCACAGACCCTTTGCCTCTGCCAAAATACAATGGACAATCTGTTAAAGGGGGAAAAAGTTATAGAAAAATACTACCCAAACCCCAAAGACTTTCAATTTTGAGTGATTATTTTTTTTCTGGAGAGTGTCTCAAAAAGAAAAACAGTTTATAGAATTATCTAGAGGATGAAATCTCACATCATTAATGGAAAGCACCAGATACCCAGGGAGAAACTCCTCATTCTATTCCTTAGGCTAATTCACCCAAAGAAGCTCTTGAAAGATGGATTTGATGTCCCGGATAATGGGACAAGGTTATGATTTTCCTTGTCCATTTGGAATATAATTGAGATGGCATGGAAACTAGAGTCGGGGAATCAGAAGAATATCCAAGTGTAGGGACATTAATAATTTAAGTCTTAATGACAGAATGTAAGTTCTTTGACCCCCTTCCATCATGTTATTCAGTATGAGGTATTAGGAGGAGGGGAAGCAAGTTGGTTTTCCATCTCTACTAAGAAATTCAATATATTTTGTTGATTGTATTTTATTTTGAGAGGTGCTACATGAGTAGCATGAGTAGGAATTATGTTTAATATCCTAGGAGCTTATCATTGTGCAGTACTTCACAGTTTGAAAATCCCTTTTAAGTGGGTCGTTTGGTTTGATCTTCACCACAATAAAATATTTTCTACAGATCGTTATTAGCATTCAAATTTGACAAATGGGGTTCCGAGAGATTAAGTGACTTGTTCGAGTCCACTCTGCTAGTAACTATTCGTGCTGAGTTAAGACGATGGTGCTGTTGGGAGCTTAAATGGAACACCAAGGAAACTTATGGAACTTCCTCCCCCTCAAATCTTTCAGAAACAAAGTATATTATCTTCTGCTGAAAATGTTTGCATACGTGGTACTGACTAACCGTAAAGAAAGGGACCAGAGACCTCTCCTAAGTATTCTGCTAGCCCTGTAATTGGGGGAGTTTCTTGCTCTCTAAATGGAAGAGCAGTGATGATAATAATTAAGTTTAGGCTTCTGTACTTCCTTTCATCTGAGTTCTTCAGCCAGACAGGAAGGAACCGCCCCCTCTACATGGTGTGCATCTCTTTCCAAGCTGGTCCACCTCCATTAACTATCGAGATCTTCGTTTTGGGTAAAAGCAAACATCTTAATGGAAAACCCAGGAGTTTGCACCCTCTCCCCCTGCCCCAGTGTGTGGTCAAGTTTGCTTTTTATAGAGCAGGATGTCATAGATTGATAAAACTTTCTGAACCAATAAAGTTGCCGCTCACATAAAAATGAAGTTAAGGACCCATCAAAATCTCTAGTCAGCAACATCTGCGAGCTTAGTGGGGAGACTCTGAAGGCAGAGCCTGAATAGAAATGCGAATCCTCCTTCACTCTGTCTCTGCCTCCTCTCAGCCTTCCACCTGCAATAGACTGTATTCATATCTCCCAAAGGAAATATGCTATTACTGATAATATGATCACTGAAACACTGGGAGTGGTTAGATACAGAGCTCTGGCAGTGGGTTAATAAAAGGCCTAATGAAGAACAAAAAATCCTGCCAGTCGCTGTAAAAAAATATTGCCCCCGGGAAATTATAAATCAGACACCATGGTGTGAAGTTTAAAAATATATACATATTGCATTGATTCACTGATAAATGCGGGAGTGGGCAGACCTGTGACGAAATAAATATGTCACTGGATGCCCTTGAAGTTTCAGTCCACCTCAGCATGATGCAGTTAAACGCCTCAGCAGGGCAAAGCCAAAACCACATTTACTCAGCCTTGTCAGATCACGCTGCACCGGGCGGCAGAAACAGGATGCCTGGTCCACAAATTAGTTATAATTCCCAGAGCCTCACTTGCCTTTTCTCTTTTTCTTTCTCTCTCTCTCTCTCTCTCACTCTCTCTCTCTCTCTCTCTCACTCTCTCTCTTTATTTGTTTGTTTGCCTGATTCCACAGCATTAATCTCAATAGACTCCTAAATGCTGCTTCTGAATAGAGACCTGTATTTAGGGTTTTCTTCATCCACATTGAGCTTGTCTGGAAAGAACCCAATAGAAAACAGCTTTATGGGCAGCCTCAAGGCAATTCCATCTGACCCATAAAGGAACATATCAAGGCAAAGACCGTAACAGCCTCCCCCTACCTTTCGGCTAACATGTCTAGTGATCAAGGAAAGGAGTTGACCTCTCCAACACTAGGAACACTCACAAACCTTGTCATGAACACATTGGCTGCCTGATAAATACTCAGTGAAAGACTGCAGTTCATCTCCTTGGCTTTGCCCCTGCATGGAGTTACTCTTGCCTGTGACCTCTGTCTCTAGCCCACTATCCTTCAACAGGCCAGTTCTTGTCCGAGGGATCACTTCTGCCTGCTTTTCACCCGGTTGATTGTGTGCCAACTATTGGATCCCCCTTGGAGATAGGCATGTGTCCAGAGCACTTGGGGAAAGGTGACCAAGCAGTACAGGGGGTCAAGGCCAAGGAGAACCCTTCATTCCCTCCCCCACCCCACCACCACCCATGAAGCCTGCTTTACATTCTACCTGCTGGAGCTGGTGTCACTCAATGTCCCACTGAAAGAAAGGGGAAGAAGCTGAGATGTTTCTGCAACTCCTTTCCATTTTTTAGGAATTCCAGAAAGCCAATTCCCGAAACGTAAGGAAGCTCTATTAGAGAAATTCCATCTCTCTTAGGGAAGTTCAATAGCAAACCTCCAATAGGTTGTACAGGGAGATATCTCTACTTATCAGGAGCATCAGGACCTTTATCTCGAATTCTCCCTACATCTTCCTGGAGATCTCTAAAACATCAGCACCTGTGTGTTACCCCAGTATCAGAGCATCTCTTGGTCCCAGATGTGGATTCATATTTCTTTTCTTTACTGGGGTGAGGTGAGAATATGTAAACTAAACTTTGCCAAGGATTCAGGGATGGGAAAAATGAGAAAAGAGATAGTAAAAGGAATATACAATTTAGTACTCTGATTCACACATTAAAGCTTTATAAAGCTGTCTGATGGAGCATTGATTTCCATATGCCAGGACAAATTTCTGAGGGAATTTTCATGGGTGTATAGTGCTGCAAAATGCAAAGGAACAAAATGCAGTGAGATTTTCATATTATATGTAATATATATGGTAAATTACACTTATTTTATTTATTCTCCCTCTTATTCTTATCTATAAATAGTTCTCTCTTTGAATAGATTATACTGGCTTTTTTGGTGTCCTTATTTGGTAAAATAAAAACTTGGTCATTCCGTGTTGCTCTCCCACTTTCTAAATTGTACTGGTCCCCAAAATCCAAAGACCTGGTACCCACCACAACAAAGGGATGACTTCCTACCTTGTTCCCAATATACCTCGACATGGCAGAGGCTACCCATCACCATGGAACCGGTGGCCTCAAACATATCCAGAGATCCTTAAGTAATGCTCAGTACAAGAACTTTTCCCCCCAAAATAAAGGACTTCCCTTTTACTCCAACCTCAAAGTGAAAACCTCATATTTTTATTCTGAGGATATTTCTCTTTATTTTGAACTTTGAGAGAAAATTGGTTTCTGTAGTGCAGTGCTGCTAAGAGGATATCTACCACGTAGAGACTGAAACAAGACCAGAGGCTCCCCAGTGTTCACACGACCACCTTTGTAAGCCAAGCCAAAGATCCCTTTTTCCTTCCTTGTGCACTTAAAAATTGTATTGTATATATTTGGTTGTGCTATTATCAGAGGGAGCTTTGCAATGTTGCCAAATGTGTGGCCACCAGACTTATTTGTAGAATAAAGTCCTTGACAGAATCTCATTATGTAGTCATTGCAGTTTATGAAATCCAACTTGTAATTGGTGTTACTCAGTGCCAACTGCATAGCCCAACCAAGTTAGGTTAACTAATTCTTAACTCAGTAGGTTATGTATATATAGTTCTTGGTCACATGCAAAAGTAAAGACTATGAAATGGCATGTTGCTTGCCCCTAATTTAGAAGTATTAAAGAAATGACTTGTGCCCAAAGGAGGTCCTTAAAGGACAACCATGGAGCCACAAACCATTCTTTACGAATCAGCAGTTTGGGAACCCTAAGCTACAGATGAATAAGCGATATCTTCCAGACTGTTGTCTTGATTCTTTCTGGGTTTGTTTTCTTTTGTTATTCCTGACTTTTTAGTTGTTGTTGTTGTTGTTTTTTCACATGTCCCTGCTGTGTTGAGAGATCTTAAAGAAGAGTCTTAAGTCTACATGTGAATGAGAAATACTCCCGAGATAAAATAGGAAGAACCTCAAGTCCACGTCTGAATATGGAATTATAGAAGAGAAGGAGCAGAAACCTCTGTGCAGATAATAGGTCTCCCAGGGAAAAAGGCATCTTAGAAATAGAGAGAAAAGCCTATAGTCAAAACCACCTCTCTCTCACTTGGGGGTTCTTCATCTTGGGCAGTTTTAGATAACTGGCATCCTATTTGATGAAATAGCCACTAACTGCTATTAGGTGGTCAATAAAGATAAGTGAAAAATAAGTCTTTAAAACTGGTCCATGAAGCTTGTTGGTAGCCTTAACAAAAGCAATTGCAGTGGGGCAGCAGGGGTGGAAGCCATTCCAGATCTGCGGAAGAGTGAGACCAAAGAAAATGTGGCAGTACCATTTGCAGACCAATTTTGGGAAGCTGAGCTATGGAAAAGTGTGGGGAAATGGGGCAGTAGCTGGAGGGCTTACAGGGTAAAGAAAGTGTAAAGAAAGGGGAAATATTACAGCATATTTGTATAAGGGGAAAGATCATTTAGGAAAAGAAAGACTGTGATGTGTGTTTGTGAGAGAGAGAGAGAGAGAAAGGGGATGGCCAAACGAGCAAAGACCTTAATAAATTCAGAGAATGATATAGGGAGGGTGTATGGAAGTACCAACATTTGGAAGGAGAAATGATACGTACTTGATTTTAATAGTAAGAGAGAAGAGGCCAGGGGCCGTTGCAGGTTGGTTTGGTTCACCAATTCTGATGATGGAAAAAATGACAAGAGTTCTACTCTTACGGTTTCTATTTTCGTAATGACTCCAGGTTATTAGCTGAAATGAGAGGGAAAGAAGTGAGAGCAGAAGAGATTTTTAAATGGTGCTTAATTTGTTTTTTTAATGTAGAATGGTTTAGTGTTGAGGAGCCTTTTGTGATCTGATTTTTCCCCCTCATCTCTGCTGTACTTCTCCATGTGTGAATATGGAGAAAAGGGGACCAAAGTTGGAATTTTACAAAGTTCAAGAATATTTGCAAGGGAGAAATTACAATAATTGATCATGAAATCTCAGTTGGAAATGAATGGGATTAATAACAGAAATGAGTTGAATGATGATGAGTAAACAATAGGACCAATGGATTGAATGTCATGAAGTAGGAAGTGCCAGAATAATGGGAAACTGTGGTCAAGATATATATGCATTTGAGATTTTGGAGTGGGTGGAGAAGAAAAATCACTTCAAAGAGAAATAAAGGAACTGAGAAGCCAGATTCCCAAGAATGATGAAAGGAGTGTCGAAGGGATTGAACGTGCTGAGGTCAAAATTTAATGAAAGAGAAGTGACTAGGAGGAAGTCTATAAACAATGGTCACGAGAAGAAGGTGATGGTCTGTCTAGAAAGGCAGATTTTCCAAGATGCCGGGGTTGTGTAGGAGGGAAGAGAATACTGGTCTAACAGCAGTATAGTGCAGAGGAGGATAATTATGTCTCCTTCCAGTCCTGGCAAAGGGAAAAAAGACCTCTCCAGAAGAGAAGGCTGCTGAGTAGTGAGGTCTTCAGAGGACAGATTTCAGCTCAAGTCATAAGTGGATATTTATCGGACGGTTTGACTCTCAAAGCCTGTTGACCTCTCAAGACGAGAGTGTCAGGATTTGAAAATGAGGGGCAAGTGGAGGGCTAAGCCAGTTGTCCAGTGATGAGAGTTCAAAGACTGGGGAATGAGAAGAGGACGAGCAGAACTGCAAGGCTTGATGGAACTGTTCCCAGGTACTGCTTTTCCTGTACACATCACCACAATTAGGAGCATTGTTGAGTGTCCACAATGTACGGGGTCTGTATTTTACATGCATTATCTCATTTAAACTGCTGATAATTTATGAGCAAGTGGCCTCATTTCCCATTTTACAAAGGATGAAATTAGGATTTAGGTCATGTAACTTGCCCGAAAATATACAGCTTCTGAACAGCAGAGCTTAACCACTCTTCTACATTGCCTATCATTTAGTAACAGGGGTGGGACTGAAGGAGCTGATCATCTTCTGAAGTTTCATAAATCAAGCCACAGCTGTAATTCACTAAAGGAATTCAATATTTCTGGGCATACTATTATGAATTCTTTGTCAAGGCAGAAATAACTCCCCCCCCCGATGGAGTAATCTGTCCGATCCCGATTTCCTTGAAGCAAGATTAATTATTATTAAATGGTATAGTTACATAGTACTTTAGATCAGAAATGATCAAAACATTTTACAGACAATAAAGATGTCTCTCTGACTTAAAAAAGAAAAAATGACCCAATAAGGTCAGTGGCAAAAGCAAGAATTCCACCAAGGCATTATGACACTACTCACTATAAAACACTGCAATTCCTTACTCATTAGCAAAGCTTTATTTTCCATGGGTTGTATTTCAAATGAGGATATGCTATAAGTAGAAAACAATACATACGGGTTCATTAGTCTTGCTCTTTTAAAGATAAATGCTGTATGTGGGATAAATGCTGTGAGCAAGAAATTATAAGCAGGTTCCCATATGCTAGATATCTATTTCCACAGCTCCTATCATCATGGTTTCTGGGCACTTTGACAGATAGATGAGGCTAATTCAGGCAACGCAGTACATTCGGAAGAGTAGGTGAAAATCCTCTTTCTCCTTAGCTCCCTGCCTCGAAAAACAATAATTCATTGGAAAGTAAAAAGAAGGAAAGACTTTCTGGAAAGGAAACCTATGGGGAAAGCCATGCAGGAGGGGCAGGTTTTAATCCTTTGGTTACGAGTAACAATGGTGACAGTATGACCCTTTGACCAGGTGTTTGGAAATCTATCTTGAGTAAATAACCCTAAGTGGGGAAAATGTTGTATGCTAATCATCATAGCATTAGATAGGGAAAAAATTCAAAAGCAAATAAGAAAGAGTCTTTCAAAAGTAGGTAGTATTTTAAAATAATTTATGGTGTCTATTTACCTGGATATTATGTAACTGTTTAAATCATATTTATAAGACCCATAATTAAATAATAAATTATTTGGGAAAATTCTTATAATGTTAATTGGCAAAAGTGGCAAGACGTTAAATGTAATATGTGAAATGCTAAATAATTTAAGAGTGTGATTATAGCTGTTAAAAAAGAAAAATATGAAGCATAGGGAAAAGATTGGGTTTAGGTGTTGAGACAAACAGTAATTTCTTTTTATTCTCTTAACTTTCCTGTATTTTTCAAATTTCTATTAAGAAAAAATGTCTCATTTTGAAATACAAATGATAATGCTATGGTCTGGAGGTCTGAGAGCTAGAAATTTTACCAATAATTATCACATATTCAAAAATCATTCAGTATGGGTTTCCAATAAGTATATCATCACTGGCTAACCACATATTTTAATCAAATTTTCCCGATTTTACATTTCTTACAGTACATTAAAGTGTGGACAGTCAAAGGATTTTGACGAGCAGACCCACCCATATAACCCCTCCACAGTCAAGATACAGCGCTTGTCCATGATTCCAAAATATTTCCTTATGCCCATTCTCAGCCAAATCCTCCCATGCTTCCAGGAACAGGCAACACTGCTGCTTTCTCTCACTAATAGATTACTCGTTCCTGTTCCAGAATTTCATATACGTGGAATCATGCTGTTTGTACTCATTTGGGCCTGTCTCCTTTTGCTCAACAAAATGGTTTAAGATTAATCCGTGTTGCTGCATGTATCATAGTTTATTCCATATACATATATATATATAACTATATATATAACTATATATAACTATATATATGACTATATATATATAAGTATATATATGACTATATATATATAAGTATATATATGACTATATATATGACTATATATATATAGTTTATTCCATATACATATATATATCATACCTTTTCATCTATTCATCTGTTGATCTGTTGGTGGTCATTTGAATTGTTTCCGTTGGGCAATATTATAGATAAAGATGCTATAGACATTTCTTTTCAAGCCTTTCTATGAACATGTTTTCATCTCTCGTAGCTAAATACCTACTAGTGGAATTCCTGGGTTATATGATAAGTATATATTTAACTTTATAAGAATTAAACCACTTTCTACATGGTTTCCCAAAGTGGTTTTAACCCTAAAGGTTCTAGGAGAAAACCTTTACAACCTTAGGATAGATGAAAAATTCTTAGATAGGACACAAAAAGCACAAACCATAAAAGAAAAATTTTTATATATATATAGAATTTCATCAAAGTTTAAAATCACTGTTTTTCTGAAGGCAGCACTGAGAAAATGAAAAGGCAAGCAACAGACTGGGAGAAAATATTTACAATATATATATGTGAAAAAGGACTTGCGTCTGAATACATAAATAACTTTTACAACTCAATGATAAGAACTCAAACACCCAATAAAAACATGGGCAAAAGATTTGAACAGACATTTCTACAAAGAAGATAAACAGATGGCAAAAAAAAGCACATGAATAAATGTTCAATATCATTAGTCATCAGGGAAATGCAAATTAAAACCATGATGGGATGCCATTACACTTCTACCAGAATGTCTAAAATTGCAAGGATTGACAGTACCAAATGTTGGTGAGGCCATGGAGCAGCTAGAACTCTCACACATTATGTTTTGTGTTTTTTAATGGGATGATTCATCTGACATTAGTTTCTTAAATAAGCAAAGGATTATTCCCTTGAGTCAGGCCTGAGATTTAATTAGTGTTCAGACTTGTTTTCTACCTCATCATGCCCTCGGACTTCACTAATCTCCATGGCCAGATGATTGTATCTAGCATTGCTAAAAATATCAAACACTCTCTACATGAGGAAAGAAACAATTATTATTGACCCATGGTAAGGTATTTGAGGATACCATCTCTAAAATGCTACCACTTCATACACTTAGTATCTCATTCCAACTTTGTTCTATTTCAATTGTCATAAATTATTTTAGACACCATACCACATCTCCTTCTTCCCATCTAAATCTTGTTCTGTATTTGACTGAAAGTAATAAAATTCACACCAGAAACAATTAGCAAATTCCTGGGTTATCTTTCGGTTTACACATCAACTTCAAGAGTTAAATTTCCCTCTGACTCAAGTCAAACTATATGAAATCCACTAGAATGTTGACTGTGCTAGGTTGTGGAGTTTGAATTGTGAGATTAGGAAGATTCAAATATAGTTTCATTTACTTGATGCTGTTAATTTTCTATAATGCTCTCAGTCTATGATAAGACATTTCAGTGGTCTCTCTGAAGTGAAAACGGGGTTGCTCCTGAGTTTTACTAATTACATTTCCCTGCAAGCTTTGTTTGTTCTATTTTTGTGTTATTCTGATTTTCCAAACCCCAGATCAGATATTTTAGGGGCAGCTGAGAGGAAAATCTGAGGGAGGTTGTTTCTATACAAAAATAATGACAATATTTTGATGATTTATGGAAAGAATGGAATAGATATTTTAAATCTGATTTTTCCTATATCCTCAGATCATTCATTTCCTGGAGCTATCGTCATACCAAATGTTCTCATCACACCATAGCAGAAACGTGTTTTGATGATGTACTATTGAGACTTCCACGTTTAGACATCACATATATTTGATGGTTTTCTAAATTTTCTGTGGATTTTTCCCTATATCAGCTTCCTGTCCCCTTTTCAGTACCAATATTGATGGACTCTACTTCATTGTTCATTTCTTCCTAAATTTCTTTAAAATGGAGGCAAGTACAGATTAAATCAGATGGCAGAATTGTTCATGGCACAGCTTGTACTTTTTTGGAGAAACGTATTTAATTAATTAAGAAAAAATAATAGCACTCTGCAGGAAAAACAAAAAATGCAAGATCAAAACTCTGGCTAAACTCTTTAAGCCATTATGAGTGACCTCTAAACCACAAACAATGCGAAAGTTCTTGGGAAAACTTTGTTTAACTGGCACTCACAATGCATATTAACTCAGAAGCAGAACCCTGCCAAAAATGTAAACCAGTCACTGTTTATAAATGTGAAAAGAAAATTAGCACATGAGCAAAAGGAAAAACACATCTTTGGTGTCAACCTTTCTGTGAACTTCTCTACAGTTTTTATAGTTGCTTTTGCTGGTTTTTGCAAAGGTGTGATGGGCAGGGGGAAACGTACACCTGGAGCAAATGGTACAGCTGTTTGTTGTTGCAGTCTGCAACTACGTCAGGTGCAACTATGTTCATTATGTGTGATTCCTGATTTACAGAGCCCCTAAAGGTAGCTGCAAATGTAGCAAGTTCTGCAAAGTTCCCCAATTCTGGCTGCCCATTAGACTCACTAAAGTGTTTGCAAGAGAAACTTCCCAATGCCTAATTCCTTCTCTAGATTCACTAAATAAGAACCTCTGGACACAGGGCCTGAGCATCAGCATTCCCTAATAACCCCTGTTAATCCTGATGTACCCAGTTAAGTCTGAAATCTCTGTACTAAAACAAACTTCAGCAGCTGTGTCCAACCTTGTCTTCTAAGATAACAGGGGAGGTAGGAGCAGAATTGAAGGTCATAGAACTATTCACAATTTGTCAAAAAGTCCAAGAGAAATCACACATGTATTCTACAACATCCGGGTTTTGCAGTATTGCGGGGGCGGGGGAGGTTGGTCTCTAATTATATTGGCTAAATACCGTGTCATGAAGGAAAGAATTTCTTTGAGGGATAGGCAATGAAGAAATGAATTATGACATAGAAAGTATTTTTTAGTAGATAAATACATTCGACCATGGGCTTCATTTGGGAAAAACTAAAAAGAGCATCTCTAGTAGATATCTATGGCTTTTGCCTACACTGCTGCCTACACTTCTTTTGGAAACAATGCTTTATTTTTTATTGGGAAAAGATCCCTCCCTTAGTGTCAGTCGGAGTCTAGTTAAGCCCACTATTTGGTTCTGGGATGAGCATATGATCCAGACCTGGATAATTCTAATACCGCATCCTCTCAGCCAGAATGATTGGTTCAGGTCCTTGAGGATGACCCTAGCCAGGCTAGTAGAGAGATCTAGTGTGAGCTTTGGGACTTTCTAGAAAGATAAGAAGGAAACCCGAGCTACCAGGACCACTGTGAGGGCAAAGTCTGTGTTAACATGAAGGCATTGCAAAGGAAAGCAGATTAGCAAAGAAGACAGAACTGGTTGAACTGACATCACTGGATATCTCAAATACAGATGTACATCAGCTCAGCAAGATCCTGGACTTGTTGGTTATATCATTAAATAATTTATTTTGTTAAATTCATTCATTCATTCATCCAATCATTCATTTTGTGAAAGCTAATTTGAATAGATTTTTTGTTCCAACAACAAATTAAGTCTGATGAATGCAAGGAAATCCTTGTTAGTGAAATTTCCAGGACCATTAAAAAATCTAGAGACACGGGGCACCTGGGTGGCTCAGTTGGTTGGACCACTGCCTTCAGCTCAGGTCATGATCCTGGAATCCCGGGATTGAGTCCCGCATTGGGCTGCCAGCTCCTCAGGGAGTCCACTTCTTCCTCTGACCTTCTCCCCTCTCATCCTCTCTCTCACTCTCTCTCTTTCAAATAAATAAGTAAAATCATTTTTAAAAAAAGAAATCTGGAGATGCTTTATTTTTCTATAGTCAGTTTTTTGTTTTATTTCATTAGACAAACTAAAGCTTTAATATCCTGCCATCAGAACCTCAAGGAAATTTTGAATCAACAATTCAATCCATCAGCAAGTATTAAATGAGCTCCCTTCTGGGCCTACCACTCTGCTAGCATGATAAGAAAATGAAAGTAAGTAGGAGGCCTGGTCCCTGCCTTCAATAAGTTCACAGTCTTCTCAGAGAAAGCACATACATTAGAAATAATTCAGGGGGAAAGAAAAACTTAAGTATCAGTGGAAAAAAGTATTCATTAGCATGCCTTAAGTGCGTTCTGTGAGCCAAAGATCATGTGAAGTGTGGTAGAAAGACCCTGAGAAATAAATAATGCCACCACTGCCATCGAGGAGGACAGAGTCAAGAACTTAAAACACGGTTTTCCAGAGGTGATTTAAGTGCATTATAAAGCTACATGCCATCATTTACTAACAATTTAATAACCTCTGTACTAAGGCCTTAATGAGCAGCATGGTAATTACTTTACTAATTTACTCTAGGAGCTCAGAGCCTTCTTTTCCCATGACTTCCAAGAGCCACCAACTTCAATTTTGGAGGCTAAGTTCACCTAAACGTTGAATCTCTAGTACTTGGGGTTTTGTCCAAACTCGACCACAGATTCCCATGACTTCTCCGTTGAAACATGTCATCCTCTAAAAAATAAAACAAACAACCTCGCATTTCCCAATTCTCCATCTTTCTCCACACTTTCATCATCCTTCGATTCCTTTTTGTTCTCCAGCTCTCCATGATTCTCTAAGTGTCCTCCACCTCTCCAACTTTGCAAACTGTTTTTAGCCCAGTTTCCAGAGTTATCCAAATGTAGCCTAATAGAGTTTTTGTAGGAAAGGGACAGAAGGAGATGGAAGGATGGACACAGGAGAGCAGAAATTGGATCCGTGTTGATACAAGCTTAATTTTTTTTCCTTTTTCCTCTGTTTTTCTTCTTTCTTTCAACCTCCAAATCCAGACTTCTTTGAAAAGAAACCACTATTGAGTACAGTTGCTTTTGTACTCCAAGAGAGAAGTTTGCTAACCCAAATGATTCTCCAGTATATGTGTGTCTACGTCCACGTGTATGTGTATACATGTACGTGTGTATATCTTGAGGGTTAAGATTTCAGACCTTTGGAAGAGTGAAGAGGCCAGGAAAGGTTGAGATTGAAATTTACCAAATAAGTATCCTTGTTTTCTTTATGTACTGATCACTTCTTCAGAGAAGGTAGGTGACAGATCAGATCAGTACTGCAAACATTCACATACCCAAAACACAAAGAATAACTCAGTGATGGAATCAAAAAAAGTCCAAGAATTAAAGGTTCTCTAGTATCTATTCTGCTACCTTACTACCTTAATTTTCCCTTTGAATTCTTACTAATCTCCTTGTTAGCGCATGGAGAGTATGAGGCGTTGAAATGGAAATTACATGATTTGACTACATAGAACTCTTATTTTTAAATAAAAATTTGACATTTAATTGAGTGATAGAATAATAATGTTAAAATATTAGCCAGCATGATCCCACCCACACATCCTAAGTGGCCTCTTACCATGTCTTTGGCTTACCCACTGTTCAGTTAGCTACGCTATTTCTATATAATTGTTTCAGAGAAAGGATATGACACCAAGAAAACAAAGAAAAAATCGTTGCTTCCAAGCTCTTTGATTCAAAAGCCTAAAGGGTGAGGTAGAGGAGTAGAAAAGAGTCATGATCTAGCAAAAGATTTAGGAGAAAATATCATGACAAGGGTGCCTGGGTGGCTCTTTTGGTTAAGCCGCTGCCTTCGGCTCAGGTCATGATCCCAGGGTCCTGGGATCGAGTCCCACATCTGGCTCCCTGCTCGGTGGAAAGTCTGCTTCTCTCCCTCTGCCTGCCACCCTGCCTGCTTGTGCTCTCTATCTCTCTGTCAAATAAATAAATAAAATCTTTTAAAAAAAAATCATGACAAAGCACCTAGGTCCCCATGGCCAATTTAGAACACAACATTCCCTGAATGTTATGAAGGTAGGAGCATAGGATATGAAATGCTAACACAGATTTCAGGGTCCTCCCAAAGGAGTGTCATTGTTCATGCTGCTAGGCTAAGCCCAAGACAGGGGACAAAACTCCTGAGAACTTTGTAGCATCTAGGTTAAGCTGAAGGAGACAAAACCCAAGAGAAAAAGTGACTGTGGTGTATATTTGAACAGGTAGAACACCAGAATTTTCCACTCTGCAGTGTGGCAGAGGAGGAAGATGACTGGCTTTGGTCACTGTGCCTCAGAGGTGGGAGGTGGAAAACCAGTGGACCAGAAGTGACTGTGCATACTGGAAGTAGGCGTGTCTTCACAGTGACCCACGTAAACCAACAGCAGAGGTCCACATGAGACAATGAATGCCACAGCCACTGTGGACAGAGATCACCGAGGATCATATAAGACAATGGAGGTCTTCAAAGGTGCCTATATGGTCAAACAACATTGAGAACCAACTTTTGCCTGCCTCCATCCCCGCCCATGCACAGTCACCCATAATGTAAAATCTGCAACATTAAATAATTTATAAAGGCAGATGGAATATCTGTTAAGCTCTATAAAAAACTGACATATTTAAGTAATCAAAACTCACTATCCAACTGAATAATAATGTTCAAGTAACTGTTTCTAATGCAAAAACTCCCCTTTCATATTGATGATCGCAAAATTCTGTGAGTGATCTCTTTCTAAAATGAAGCTGATCAAAATTTTACAGCTGCCAAATATGATCAACAGTCACCACATAACCTTAGAGTAATAAAAGCTGAAACAGTTGCACTTCACCCTCTTGAAAACAGACATGACTGAAATATTTGTAAGCCAACAGGCACCAAAGGCATCGCTTCAAACAATGCTCAATAATAGCACCATTTTCCTGGTTCCCAGAGCAGTGAGTGGGTGGCTTAAGACCAGAGCAAAGTAAACCTCTGAGCTTTTATGCTGGGAGTAAATTAAAAAGTATTTACAATGTCACTCATTCGATGCCTCCACACTCATGTGCCATTTACATCATATCATGGTATGCTGCTTTTAAATGCCTTGTACATTTCCAGGGTCTATGCTTTGTACCATCAACAAAAGCTGTTTGAAGACTGGGATTGTGTCAGATCCAATGGATACCTCTTAATTTTACTAGATCTTTCTCCGGTATTTCACACTGTTGCTCATTTAGTCTTCTTAAATCTCTTCTTGCACTTTGCTCCTTGACTTTCGACATTTGATCATTCAAGGAATAGTTATTGACCACCTGCTATGTAGTAGGTACTGCCTTAGGCCCTGGGAATACCTCCATAAGGAAGAAAGACAAAATTTTGGCTCTCATTGCATCAACATTCTGGTGTATACAAAAAAGGCAATAAAAAAAAAGAAATATATGAATTAAATAAGTTCATATTGTGACAAGTGCTTTTATTTAGAGTTATTGGGAAAGATTTCTCTGAAGAGATGACTTATATAAGCTGGGGCTTGAGTGATTGGAATGAATCAGGCTTGCAAAGATATGGGAGAAAAGAAAATAGCAGGCCTGAAGGCTCAGAGACAAGATTAATCATACCTCATGGCAAGAAGGCCAGTGTGTCTTCAGCTAAGTGTCCAAAAGAGAAGTCATAGAAGGTCCTAGAGAGGCAGGCAGGAGCCAGCTTTCTTGGGCCTTGTTGGTCTTGTCAACACTCTCCTTGCTTCTTCTCTTCTCTTCCTTATCATCCTATCTTAATCGCCTTCATAAGCTTTTCCTGTACTGCCTTTCCTCTCAAATAGTGGTATTCCCCCAGATTTCAGTCTAGAAGTCTTTCCCTTCCAGGCTTTTCCTAGGTTATCAATTGGTGAGAACTACAAAATCATCATGTCCAGTCACAGACTATATTGATCATGACTCTTAAGTCTCAGTGATGGCCGCCGAACCATATCAATGCCAACCTATGAGACTTGTCTAAGTTGCATATCTATATAACCCACAACCAGGTGAGTGGGGGTAGTGGAGTTAACATATGTGGTAATTATACCTAGGATCAACATATGAGGGTTGTATACAGCACATTCTAACAATCTTGGGAATGATATCACCTATAGGGAAGTCAATCATGAAAAAAAGAAATTTCCTGATACGGAGCTATTATACCTCTACAACACTTCTCCCATGGCAGCATGCACATTGTCCCTCTTCTCTCCTAACTTCTCTCATACTTCAGGGACAAAGAGAACATTCATCCCTATAAGGTATCTATCTAGTGGGCTATTGTGGGCATACATGCACGAGTTAAGATAATGTGTCTTTATACCCCTTCTCCAAAGGAACATGAAAGTTGAATCCAGATAGATGGAATAATGTCATATTGGAATATTTCTATGTTGAATAGTCCTATAATAATTATAAATTATTTGGAAAGTTCCTACTGAGAATTTCTACTTATTACATGGAAGCCAAAAGAGCAACACTTGCACTATTTGCTATCTTAGACCTCCATTGCTTTGACACTTGAATTCCCCTCAGTTTTAGGTTCATATATCCAACTTTCTTCTTGGTCTATCCACTTTGATACAGCCAGGAAATGCAAACTCAGCAGATCCAAAACTGACTCATCACTTTCTTTCAAAAACCTATCCCTATACTCCTCCTATATTTCTGATTCATCTTAATGCTCTGATTGTGTTTTCAGCCACCCATGCCTGAACCTTGGAGCCAATTTAGACTCCTCTATCTCTCTCATCCTCCACATCCAATCAACTATCAGATAGTCCTACTTTTATGTCTCTTAACTATCTCTCCAGATCCATACCTTTCTCTACACTTTCATAGTCTCTGTTTAAGTTAGTTCCCATCACCTTTTGCTAGACCATTATGAGAGCCTCCTAACCCGCTTCTCTACTTCCTGTTTTATTGTCTCTGGGTCCCACCTAGACAATAATATCATCGAAAAACACTATCTGCGCACACCATCCCCTTGTTGAAACCCTTCTAAGGATTTCCTATTTCCAACAAAATGCCTCTGCTACATGCAAAAGTCTCTCTGTGGCTTCTTTCTACTCATTTTTATAGCAGAATCCTACCATAACTCTGTCTTAGCCTTTATTTTTCCAACAACAGATTTCTTGTGTTTCCTCACACCCTATGCTGTTTGCTGTCTCCTTGGAATTATCCTTGACTTTTCTCTTCTTCTCATGCCACCAAATCCAATCCAGCAGGAACTCCTATCAACTCTACCTTCAGAATTTATGTGGAATCTTACCACTTTATAGCATCTTTCTTGCAATCAATCTGTTTCAGAAATTTACTGTCTCTCACCCAGATTACTGTGATGGCCTCCTAATTGTGTCCCTGCTTCCACCCCTGTTCCCTGCAGTCTCTTCTCTTCCAATAAGCCATGGTGATACTTTTTCAATGTCAGTCATATCATATCTTTTATTCAATCTTTTCCCATTTTCCTTAGGTATAATCCAGATTCTTTACAATGGTTCATAATGTCTTATGTGATCTACTGCCCTGAACTCATTACTTCTCAAACCTCATCTCCTTTCACTCTCCCCTTGCTTACTCTTCTCCAGCCACATGGCCTCTCTACCCTCATGACCATGCCAAGCTTGCCCTGCCTCATGGCTTTTTCAAGTGCTGTCACATCTTCCTTAAAAGCTCTTCTCCATATCCACATGGCTTAATCTCTAACTTCCTTCAGAGTCCTCATGAAACAGTCCTTCTGTGACAACACTGCATAAACTAGAACAACAACCTCTTCTATCTCTTTCTATAGCCCATATTCTGCTTCATTTCCTCCTGATGACCTTTATTTCTCTTATCAACACTACTCTATATTTAAGTAGGATTTTAAAAAATTATTTGTCTCCCCCACAAGAATATAAGCTCTACGATGACAGAGATTATTTTCTGCCAAGTTCATCTTCACTCTTCTGAATCTATAATGGTACCTAGTACATAATAAGCTGCTCAGTAAATATTCCTTGACTGAGCGAATGAATCTCTGTGTCCCACATAAGCTATTTTTCTGCCTGGTATATTCCACCTTTTCTCTTCTGCTTTCCTCATGTTCATTTTCCTCAATATAGATGCTATCCCTTCCAAAAAGCCTTCCCAGAAACTCTAGTTTGGGCTAGATGTACCTCCTCTCTACAACCATAGCACTGAATGTGTTATCATCTAGCAATTATTTTTCTATTAAAATGACATAAATCAATGCCTTCCTCTTGCGGTAGACTTCAATATCCATCACAGAGGGAATATGTCTTCATTCAACATATTCAATAAGCATGTATGAAGCATGTAGTGCTAGGCTGGAAGCATATAACATTGAACAGATAGGCAAGCCCTGATAGTCATGAGGCTTGCAGTCAAGTGTCTTACTCAGTGATGCACTCACAACATTCACTGGCGTGGAACATCTTGGATGACTAATTAGTGTCTCTATTTAGACCTTTTATCTTATATCTTACCTTTGAAAGGGCTTCTCCTCATATTACCTCTCTTTCATCAGAATAAAGGGTACAAAATTAGAAGATATTAACTTGGGTTAATATCTACAACCCAAGTTGTAGTTCAAAATGCTGCTCCCATTCCAAAAGTCAAAGGCATTCATGCATTTTCTCTAGGAACAGGGGGACCAAAAGAACCCAAAGTCAATAAAGAAGTAAAATGAGCTTCTAATCTGTTTACTTTTCAGCAACTTTATTGATATACAACTGACATACACTGAAATGTATACTTTTAAGTGTACATTTTGATGAGTTTTGGCTAGTCTATTAACCCATATAACTATGAAGAGAGAGAACATTTCCTTCGCTCAGAAAGTTCTCTTGCCTCCTTCCCAGCCAACCACACCAACACCCCTTCCCCAAGGCAACTACTGTTCTGACTTCTGATTGTTTAAATTTGATTGGTTTTTTCTAGTTTCACATAAAGGGAATCATTCAGTATGCAATTTATTAGATCTGAATTACTTTTAATGTTTTTGATATTCATCTATAGTGTTGCTTGGTAAAATGAATTGTGATCCTTTTAGTTGCTGTGTAGTATTCCCACTGTATCTATATACCACAATTTGTTTAGCCATTCATCAGTGGATGGATATTTGGGTTATTTCCAATTTGGGACAACTATGAATAAAGCTGCCATCAACCTTTGCATATGAGTCTTTGATAGATAATTATTTTTATTTCTTTTAGACAAATACTTAGAAGTGGAAATTTTGGGTCATGTGGTAAGTGTAGGTTTAATTTAATGAGAAACTGCCAAACTGTTTTCCAATCTGACTGGACCACTTTTCATTCCCACCAGCAAAGTATTAGAATTTCAGTTGCTTTGCATCCTAGCCAGTACTTCTTATTGTTATTCTCTTTTATTTATGTCAATCTATTTCTTACAGTTTTCAAAGTGGACTAGTAGCTTCATAACTAGTGCCAAGTTAGGGAATACTCAAGTCTTACAGAATAACAAGAACCATCTGCAGATGTATTCTCATAGGCAACTTGCTGAACCCTGATACTAGTCAAACCTAGAAAGTAGTCAAGATTTTCTGAGCCCCAAAAGTTGAAAGGGGACAAAAAACACCTAAGAAGACTTTGAGGTTCAGAAGGATACAGAAGATAAGAATGCAACCAGAGATCATGGCTGAGCCACAAGCTTTAGTAGGGGAAATACAGGTTTAGTTTCTGGCAAGGCACTGGTCACAGCACTTTCATCAACCAATCAGTACATAATCTCATTTTTATGTATGTTTCTGTTTAAGAACATCTTCTTTAATATATACCATTGATTCCTGAAGATTGAACCCATGGCCAACTGTACCACAATTCATGCCTGAATGAAGCTTATCTAACACACAGAATTTTCTTCATAAGGCACATCATAGCCTTCTAGCTCTTGGGAAAGCTTGACAACACTTCAGTGCTTCAGCTGTGTTCAGACCCCATTTTAAGTAGCAAAATCACCAAAATTGAAAAAAAAAAGTGGCACCAAACAGACCATGAAAAGAATACTTGTTTACAGTATGAGAACTGAAGAAGAGGACAGAATGTTGCCCTGTTCAACCTTAGCTGGGAAGGTGCACGTCCGGTGACAAGAAATTGTACGTCCAAAAATGACTGTGAACATGCCACAAGGACTGAGTTTGAGGCTACAGATAAATTTTAGCAAGTAAGCAAATCTGCAAATATAGAATCCGCAAATAATGAGGATCAACTATGTGTGTGTTAGTGTGTGCCTGTACAGTAGAGAGTATGCTCTGTGAAGATATGAATATAGCTGATATTGCTGGTAGACCTGCACAAAGAAAATTAGCTCTCTGTGGATACTCAACATATATTGAATAATCAGTAATTTTTGATCCAACATTAGTAGATTAAAGGTATTTAACCAAGGCTCTGTTTCTCTGCAGAGGTGTTTGTAAATGATAATCATTTAACCCCAGACATTCTCTAGATTAGCTGAAGTGCTTTACATAGGTGATGCTTAACTTTTGGAAATAAGAACTGCATGCAAAATACTAATACCCCAGATTTCAGAATCAAAATCACTTTATTGCTGTACATAATTTACCAGGTTTAGAAACCGTATTGCTTGGGGTTGGGTTTTGTGACCCTTCCTTAAGGAACCTCAGAATCAGGTCTTTGTGAGATCATACTTAATTAGCACCCCAATTTTCCCTTTCACTGACTAAACCCTCCCTTTCTAGGAGGAGCCAATACAGTACAATATCTTCTATATTTTAAATAAAACTATGTCATCTACGCCAAATGTAGATTGCTCTTTCTATAATTTTTATATATTTTTTCTTATTGGCTCAGGGAAGATGTACAATAACTAGCCATTCATTCACTTTTATTTGTTTGTTTGTTTGAGAGAGAGAGAGAGAGAGCATGTGTGCACAAATAGGAGGGAGGAGCAGAGAGAGAGGGAGAAGCAGACTCCCTGTTCAGCGGGAGCCTGACGCAGGGCTCAATCCCAGGACTGCAGGATCATGACCTGAGCCAAACGCAGGCATTTAACTGACTGAGCCACCCAGGCACCCCCAACTCACTTATTTTTAAAAATCACTTAGGAATTGATGATTGAGTGACAATATGTCCTTGATCTCCATCATGCTTTGTGCAAGAATCTATCATCTACTTAAATGCCACCCAATCAGCTCTCTGGTGGTCAAACAGTCTTGACTCATATTTCCCAAACTTTGAGTCATCTTCATGTTTCTTTTCTATTATCTTCCTTCTTCTTCTGAAGATCTTTTTGGCTCAAAAACCCAGAACTGAATCCAATAAATATCTGACTTACTGTAGGTGAAACCAACAAACAGCAACAACAACAACAAATTCTTAGGATTTGAAACAGAGAAAATTTACATTTTCCTTACTATAAAATTAGTGAATTTTATTGTCCCAACATATTTGAAAAAGTTATTAAACTTACAAAAAGAGAATAATATTATAAAAATCACCTCCGATCCTAGCAACCAAAGATCATCCTTTTTGCAGTGTTTTGAATTTTCTCCTACACATCTTGTTTCAGATTGACTATTTATGTATTTCTTGCCTTTTCCACTGTCCCTTAACTTAAATTACTTACAATATTCCTTTATAATGACATCATAATTTAATCAATCATTCCTGTTAGACAAATAGATTCTTTGCAATTAAATAACATTGCAAAAGATTAGCTGACTTTCCAAGTGAAGCCTTAGTCATTTTTGCCATGGCCTGGTAGGGGTGCTTGGATGGCTCAGTCGTTTAAGCTTCTGCCTTTGGCTCGGGTCATGATCCCAGGGTGGTGGGATTGAGCCCCGAGTTGGGCTCCCTGCTCTACGGGAAGCCTGTTTCTCCCTCTCCCACTCCCCCTGCTTGCATGTCCCTCTCTCACTGTGTTTCTCTCTGTCAAACAAATAAATAAATAAAATCTTAAAAAAAAAAAAACGCCTGTTATTTCTGATTGGAATACACAGTGTTAAGTTTATTCTTGGAGAACATAATACTCTGTGTATTTTTGCTTCCATTTGTATTTACCAAGGTCACTTCAAATTTATTCCTACTAAAGGTGTGAATTTAGCAATGGAACTTTAAGTTGCTTTATTATAAATAAGTGACACTTGAGCAGAAAATATATAGAAGGACATCTCTGCTATAAACAAAACAAACAAAAAAATATTCTTTTAAAAATAAAGAATGTTAGAATAATGCCAAAAATGAGCATGGAGCTTATATATGCTATACTTCAAATTAGGCAGTAAAGACAACAGCGCAGTGTATTTAGGGCAGCCCATTTCACAACAGATTATATATTTTATATTATACATGACAACTAAAAGAAATTTGAGCTCGTATTAATCAGACCTTG
Organism: Ailurus styani; assembly: GCA_002007465.1. Classification (NCBI taxonomy): domain Eukaryota; kingdom Metazoa; phylum Chordata; class Mammalia; order Carnivora; family Ailuridae; genus Ailurus; species Ailurus styani. The sequence goes on along the minus strand of LNAC01000795.1, from coordinate 604,107 downwards.
TGAAACAAGCTCTACTTTTTCAAATGTAAGCATTTACTTACTAATTTTAATCACAGCAACCATTTTCACCCCTTAATATTTATTGAGCATCCCCCCAACACTCACCGCAAGCAACATGGGAATGTACCAACGTGCTTTGTATTTGCTGCAAATAGCAATTTAAAAGGCAAGGGAGTTTTTATTTTAAAGAAAATTGTTAACCCACTGCTAATAGATAAAATGTGCTCTCTTTATCTCTTTAAGGTGAAGAAATCAATAGAACCTTAAGTATGGTCACCTAAGAGTATGGAATGTACTATAATTATTTGCTTATAAGGTAAGAGCAGGAGTAGAATAATAGAGAAGTGGCAGCTTGGCTGCAGGCAGCGTCTTTCTCTCTGTTTCCTCTCTCTCTCTCTCTCTCTCTCTCTCTCTCTCTCTGTGGGTATGGAGTAAGAGAAAGAATGTGTTCTGTGTTCTGGGAAGCAGTTTATGACAAGGGGCTGGGACCCAAGCATAAGGAATAGGCCTCAAGAGAAGCAAGACCAAAGGAGGATGTTGAAAAATATGTAAATGTCGGTGATTTTCCATGGAAATCAACCCCCGCCCGCTTTTCCTGAATATGCACGCCGTCAGATAGCGCTCCCCTGTCTCCTGGAAGTGAGATGTAGTAATGGGACTCCTGGGCCAATGAAACAGAACGATGTAAGAGCTACGTCACTTCCGGGCGGCAGCTCGTAGAGCCATTGCCCAAGTTGCTCTGGCTCCTCTCTCTTTCCGTTGTGGTTGTGGATTCACGTTTTGAGTTGTAGCTTCCATCCACCTGGGTTCCGGAGTGACTATAATGAAGACAGTGCTATTGCTAATTTGTTTGGGAAATGTAGCAAGCACGTGAAAAAAAAATTTTATTGTTTTAAGCCACTGGGATTTTGGAGTTTAAACTAGGGCATAGCTCTAATTTATCCTGACTGATAACCACCTCTGTGAAAGAAATCTCTAAAAACAAAACGTAAATTGTTTCTTGTTCTCAAAATAACTTCATCTGTAAAGGGCCAAGTAGAACTGTGGTCCCCTCTGGGGTCTTGTGACTTACTTGATATGTGCCCCTGGCAGGCACAGAAGACTTGTTGAACGTTCTTTATCCTGAGGTAAAGTCCTCTTAATTCATTTGATTTTTTCCTTTTTTCATATTCATTCACTCCACAAACATTTGTTATCTAATATGAGCAAAGTGAGCTAGAGATTATCTTCAGAGATGACAGAAACCTGGTAATTGAAGACTTTATCACCTAAGGTGGGGTATAAACTATTTCTAAACATTAGCATATAAAGTAGGAAGTGAACTTTGCTCCCCGTAACTCAATACTTTGAAACAATTATTTAATTTGCTGCATAGCTTTCAAGATTTCGATGCACATAAGAAGAGTTTTCCTTTCACGGAAATGAAAATGGATTCCACGTAGTTGTCTGGAACCTGAATTTTTCTCCCACTTCTGGAGCTTTTTTCCATATGAATACACCTAGAACAACCACATTATTTTTTAACAGCTATTTTGTATTACATTTAGAAATATCTCAGTTATGTAACCAAGCTTTCTCCAGTACCTGTCTTTTTAAAGTATTTATTTATTTATAAAACTGTCTTATTTATAAAATACATTTAACTACAGAAGTGACATATGTTGATTCAAACTGAATGGAAAGATATTAAAGGAAAAGAAAAACCCATCTCACACCCTGATTCAAAGGTGCTTAAGGTTAAAAAAAAAGGCTTATCTTATCTTTTATCTATATATTCATTTGTTTCATTTAACTAAAATGTCCATGGATCTTACTCTGAATATATGAGCTCTGCTTCTTCCTTATACTTTGTTTCACCTATCATAATATTCAGATGCCACAACTGTTCCAATGTACATTTTTCCAGACACACGTCCAGTAAAAAACATTTTATACTGCCAGCATCTCACAAACAGGTGCCAAGACTGATTCTGACTTGACCAACTTGTAACTCATAATGTGTCTGACCAATCAGTGTGGCTGGTGGAATTGGATGGGCTATTTGACCAGGCTTGGGCGTTGTGCTCCCATCTGCAGTCACAGTAATAAATAACCTGCCCAAAACATCAGACTTGAGACAGAAGGCTATGATTTTATAAAAAGAAGGAAGAATAAGAGTTCTTAGCCAAAGAATAAATAATGTCCACTACAGCCTCTGCCTACCTCTCTGGACCCTTGGTAGCTCTGTCCGCATGGTATCACTCTTAACAATCACTAGTGTATTCTTTTATCAATTTTCTCTGCATACACAAGACATAAACAAATGGGACCACATTAAATTTTTTTTACTACCCTATATTTCACTAATAACCCATTCTAGACTTTCCAGATTAGTCCAAAGAAATCTACTTTATGCTTTTCAATGGCTACATAATATTCCATTACAAGTACGTACTATAATTCATTTAAATAACCTCCAATTTAGGGATATTTGTTTTTTCTCAGAATAGAGTTCTCAGTACAAATACTGTCCCATTGAACATACTCGCACATAAATTTAGATGCACTTGTTCAAGTTTATCCCTAGAGTAAAATCCTAGACAAAAATTACTAGGTCAAAGAGGATGTGCATTTAAAATGTGAGTAGAGGGGCGCCTGGGTGGCTCAGTGGGTTAAAGCCTCTGCCTTCAGCTCAGGTCATGATCTCAGGGTCCTGGGATCGAGTCCCGCATCGGGCTCTCTGCTCTGCAGGCAGCCTGCTTCTTCCTCTCTTTCTGCCTGCCTCTCTGCCTACTTGTAATCTCTCTCTCTCTCTCTCTCTCTCTCTGTCAAATAAATAAACAAAATCTTAAAAAAAAATAAAATGTGAGTAGACATGTTCAAAAATACAAACAAAATTCAAGGTTGAACGTGTTTGCACTCCTATGGACAATGTATGAGAATGCTTGGGTCTCATTATACCTTTGCAGTGTTGCTCAAATGATGACTAAAAAGCAGTGTTTTTATTTTATTTTGTATGTCACATGTTTATGGGCCACATGAATGCCATTGTGAATTGCTATTTTCCATGTTCATTTTTCTTCCGGGTACTAAATTTCTCTTACTGAATTCTTCATATGTTAAGAAGATTAGCACCTACTCTGCTCTATTAAAACATTTTGGGGGGGCTTTTGACTCTTTATTTTTTTATGGTATTTTTTGTCATATCAAACTTTAAAAACTTTTATGCATTTAAATGTGTCAGTTTCTTTCCCTTGCAGTTTCTGGGGTTTGTAGGTTACTTAGAAATCACTTTAAATGTACACAAAACTCACTGGGTTTTCTTCTGTTCTGCTAATGCCACTTTTTCATTGAAGTCATTGATCAATCTGAAATTATTGTTAGTCTTGGTACGTGGAAGTCATTAATCATCCGTTTCTTTCCTCTTCCAGATACATGGTAGATGGCATGTACCCAAATATAGTGGGTTGGGGCTATGTAACTAGTTCTGGGTAATCATTTGTAAATGGAAGTTGACACAGATCACTCTGACCAGGCTACCCAATTGCCAGTACAAGGCCCTACTTTTCCCTCTGATACAACATTTGGCCAAGTTTGAGGTAGTGGCCATTTCACCAGCTTGAGTCCTTTTGAATTAACACAATCCACAGAGGTCCCCCCACTCCCGACAGTCATAAGTGAAAAATAAGTTTTTGTGGCACTGAGCCACTAATACTTGGTCACTTTTTAACTGCAGCGTAACCAACTCCTCCCCAACTGACACAAGAGATCAAGTATTATTCTGGAATTTTTAAAAAATAAAGACTCATTGGTCCTGAATGTCCTACCTTTCCTCTTGGGTGCAGTTTTATAGCGTATGGTAATAGAACCTCTCCCACATCACCTCCCTGTTAGTATCCATTTGCTCTTGGCCCAACTTCCAACTTCTAGCATCAGCAACTCTTTGCTGAGGGTGTCCTCCCATTGATGGAACTCACTCTACCACATGTCCAACAGATTGGAAGCTTCTGGAATTCATGCCTCCAGGAGCAACTCTCAAGCATATCTCAGGAATGTTGGAGTATAAATAAATACTGTCACTCCCTTACTCCTAGGTGGGTAACTCTAAAGTAGAATAACTTACATGGGCTTCCAGAACTCCTCCAGTGGGAATTATGCTTCATAACACTTTGCTTAGTATTTATCTGATTACAACTTTGGCAACCCAGAATGTTCACACTCAAAGGAAATATAGAGTAAGGAACATGACAGCAGTTATCAGAACTTAACATGAACCATGACCTGGAAACTTTCAAGTATCAGTAGGCAGAGTCATTTCCAAAAGGGTAACATTCACATTTAGTGCTTATATTTAATCTTTTCTGTTGTTAAACCTATTCAAATTCTATTTGAAATTTTCTTTCAACAAAGATCTCTCAATTTTAAATGGAATGGTTGAATTTTAATTAAATGTATATTTATATAAATTAAGAGCAACTAATACATGGGTGGCCAGAAAGGCACAGATATAACTCAAAGATAATATGGTAATCCTTGAGGTGTTATTAGTTGAATTAAATCTTTAAATATATTTTTATTGGTGATAAAGTTCAAGTGAGAAGAAATTTTTTTTTGAATGAAAGAGAATGTAATGGTATCCAAAGGATTGAATATTTATTTACCTCAATTAATTCAAACCTCATCTAATGTCTCCCATGAGAAGGGCATTTCAGGAATGCAGAAGTCTAAGTTGTGAAATTGATACCTTTCCACATGAATTAATCAGCATCCTCAGAGTTGAACAGGTGTCAGATGAGAAAGTTCAGGCTTTGCTGACCCAGTGTCGCAGGAAACCAACGAACAAAAGTCCCTATAATATATTACCAGATGGCAAATCAACAATCAAAACACTATTTCAAGTGATAGTTTTTAAGGTTTTGTCATAAGTCAATAGTGCTCTGTCTTAGAGAAAAGGAGTTTTGAGAAATTCAGAGAGAAAAATCCACGTGAGCAATTTACATGACATTACGGCTGTGGGAGGAATTTTTCCACTACTCACAAAGCCAGGAAAAAAAATCTTTGTTTGGTTTTTGTTTTTTGCAGAATTTGCAAAAACAATAACTTTAAATCAGCCCTCCCGATCTACCACAGGCTCTGGGTAATTATCCCCAATAGGTCCCTTTAGTGAGTCAGTTTCTATTTTTTTCTTCAAAAGTAGTTTCTTTTTGACATTTTTATGCAGTCTTTCTGTTTGCTAAAATAACAGAAGTCTCCTATTACAAAAACATCAACAACTGTCAGGGATTTTGTTTCTCCAGAGCGCAACCCTCAAGGCTCCTGACACAGTGGCTAACATGGCAATCTGAGTTGTGAATTTCATGCAGATCCCTCTTTTTCTTTAGCAAATTAATTAACTGAAATTGAGAATGGCCTACCATTCTGTTTAATTGTTAAATACCTATGCTGCATATCTGAAGTGTTTGGGAGTTCCCTAGAAGATTCTTCACTTTTTTATTCTGATCTTAAAGAACCCAGTGTGAGGGAAAAAAAAAAATCAAGTAATGAGAAATTCTGCTTCTGGCCAGGTTGAGAAAAAAGAACTGATTTATTCTTTCACAAGAAACAACCCAAAATTAGACAAAAATATATGAAGCAATGGTTTTCAAGACATTGGCTCATCAACTAATGAAGGATATTGATCCCTGAAGTATGAGAAACAAGTGAAGTGAACCCTATGTTGTTCTACCTACTACCTCACGGAAGTTTCCAGGGCACATCCAGAGAGGGAGCACCCTGGTTGAGTTGAGAGGAGATTGAGGTGAGAGTGTGAGGATACCAGGGAAACTCTAGTTCACAGGATAGAGAGCCAGACAGTAAAGAGGTGCACAGAGAGAACACCACAGATTTCGACAGTGTCCCCCTTAAGTACTCAGCTGAATACAGATCAGTGTGTATATGTGAGGAAACTGCCTGAGGCCAAAGAAAGAATCACCCCAGACAGTTAAAGGTACAAGTGCCCAGTGAACACCCTGGGGTAAGGACAATGCCTGTACCCATCAGGCAGTTGGAAACCTCAAGATTTACAGGGCATTGAATACAGCACTCAGAAGGATCTTGCCCCAGTAGTGGAGGATAATTAACCCATGACAAAATCCTACACTGGTTCTGCCTTGCAATTATTAAAAGCAAGACCAGAAAGGGCCAAAATGTTTCTAAGTAACTTAACTCTGTCCCAGAACAAAGCTCAAGGGTATTTGTAAGAACACAAATATATCAGCATCATATATAAGCATCCTGCAAGATATGATTTACAATGTCTGGCACCCAATCAAATGGTCCAGGGAAGTGACATCACTAAGATGGCAAAATAAGTTGTCCCTGACTCTTCTCCCCCTCACAAGAAGAACGCTATTCAAGAACAAGACACCAATGAGAGAATTGTAGAACATGGGGATGAGGCAGAAGCACTCCCCTGCACCACAGAAACCAAGACAGACAGCATTAAAAGGATAAGAGAGGCAGCTACATGTTGACAGCATTGTCCCTCTCCCAGGGCAATGCAGCACCATGCAGAGAGGTCTCCCCTGAGCCTCAAGTTCCTCCAGTGGAAACAGAGGACCCAGAAGGTGACAACCATCACCCCAGCATTGGGCTTGCTTTGTGGGAACCCCTACCATGATCTTGCATCAAGGAGTTACAGGAGAATCCATGGGGCTTAATCTCAGGGAATCTGACTATGATGGAGAAGGTGGGGAGAGGCTTGCAACAGCTAGCACATGGAACTTGGCAGACAAGAGTTCATACCTGCAGAGCCCAAGTAGTAATCCCAACCAGCAGCTTTGCTCATCGGCTGAATGAAATCAGGGGCACACACTGACCAAGGAACTTGGCTAGGTATAGATCTGCCTGATTCAGATCCTCAAATGAGGAGTTTTGCCTGCGATAGAACCCAGTTGGCCCAAACCCAGGCAAGGTGCTGAGTCACAGTTCTACCAGCTATGGAGAGTGTCATCCAGGCCCATCTGATCAGAAGGGCTGGTGATGACTGTTGGAAATACTGAAGCCCAGTGGAGTTTCAGCCAAAAGGTGGATGGTCAGAGCTGATCACTCACAGAGCAAAGCCAGTACTGGTCATTGAGTAGTCTTGTGCTACTCATAGGCAGAGGGATTAATTCACAGCCAAGGCTGAGGATAGCTCCAGTACCTTCCAACTAGAGAGACCATTTGGGAAATTGAGAGAGGCCCAGATGGCCTATTCTCTTACGATCCAGGCAAAGGGGCTGAGACAGTCTCACTGACTGTGGATAGTGTTTTCCAGCCTTATCTGACCAGAAAAGCTGGCAACAACTCCTAGAAGCTGTGCTGGCCCAGCAACACTTGAGCCTAGAAGAGGGCAGGCAAGCTAATAGCTTGCAAAAACAAAGCCAGTGGCCCTCTCCAGTTAGGAAACCTGGGGTGCAGGTCAGTTAAGACAGTAAAGAGCTTTATTGACTTTAGAGATGCTTCTCCGACTGTGTCCAGACAGGAAACCTAATCCATAGCCCTGCTCATTACTAATATAACCTTCAATGAGTCCAACCAGAGAATCTAACCAGAGCACACAGAAACCTGCACAGCCAATTCAATAGCCTTACATACAGTGGCACCTGAACAGAGAACACAGCCCATTGCTTCCTCTGCCTGAAGAGCAAGCCAGTGGCCTCACCTAACCAGAGAATTCAGTGTACACTGTAGCCTGATTTGGATCCCCAAACAATGAACCATACAGGCCCCGGGGCCCATCCTGTTGCCTTACCAAGACAAGAAAGCTAATTCATAGTCCTGTCTACTACTAAATATAGTAGTAGACATCTAACCATCTAATAAGTCTGACCAGAGAACTCAGACAACTGCAGAGCCCATCCTCCAGCTTCACTTGGATAAGGAACAAAGCCAAAGTCCTACCCAACTGTTCTCAGCTAGTGGCACATCTTCCTATATTCTACCTCAGAGCTTGAAGAGTAGCCTCACCCAAAATTAGACTATAATAGTAAATCCCATCTGCCCAAGCACATTACCAGCAAACACACCCAGAAACCCAAACTGAATCTGACTGGTAAAGAACTGTCTCTGCCAAAACAAACCTGTAAGGTCTGGAAGAGGAGCCCAATTACAAAAATGTGCAGATACCAACATAAGGAATCAAAGATCACTAAAAATCATATATATGTGATACCACCAAAGGAAACTAGTAATGCTCCAATAACCGATTCTACAAAAATGGAGATTTACAAAATGTCAAACAAGGAATTCAGAATAATCTCTTAAGGAAGTTTGATGACCTACAAGGAAACACAGAAAACTAAATGAAATTAGGAAAATAATGCATGAACAAAATGAGAAGTTTGACAAGGAAACAGCAACCATCAAAGAAATAAAACAAAACAGAAATCCTGGAGTTGAAAAATACAATAGTTGAACTAAAGATCTCAACAGAGAGTTTCAAAAGTAGAATCAACCACACAGAAGAAAGAATCAGAGATCTGGAGGATAGGGCATTAAAAATTACCCAGTCGGAGGAGCACCAAAAAAAAAAAAAAAAGATGAAAAAGAGTGAAGAAAGCCTATAGGAATTATAGGATGCAATGAAAAGACACAATATTTGCATTATGAAAATTCCAGAATGAGAGAAGAGAAGAGAAAGAGAAGAGGACAGAAAGTATACTTAAAGTAATAATGGTTGAAAGCATCCTGAATCTGGGGAATATTATGGATATCCAGATCCACGAGACCCAAAGGATCCCAAATAGACTGAACCTAACTAGGACTACAATGAGACATACTCTAATTAAATTGTCAGAAGTTAAAGACAAAAAAAGAACTTTAAGAGCAGCAAGAGAAAAGAGAGAAGTTATGTGCAACCCCCGTAAGATTATAAGCAGATTTCTCAATAGGAACTTTTCAAGCCAGGAGAAAATGAGATGACATTTTCAAAATACTCTTTTCTTTTAAAAAAAAAATTTCCAGATACACAAAGAAACAGGAAAATATGATCCATAATGAGGATATAAACCAATCAATTCAATCTGACTAAGAATTAACCACAGATGTTAGAGTTAGCAGAGAAGGACATTAAAATGGTTATTATAACTGTATTCCATATGTTCTAAAAGTTAAGCAAAAACATGAAAGTATAAGAAAGACTCATGTCAAACTTCTAGTGATGAAAATTACAATGTGTGAGATGAAAAATTTATTTTCTAGGATTAACAGTAGATTAGAGATTGCAGAAGAAAAGATTAGTGAATTTGAAGATATAGTAATAGAAACAATCAAAATGAAACATAAGGAGAGAACTTTTTAAAACTGGACAGAGTATTGGTGAAGTGTGAGACAGCTTCAAGAAGTCTAATATATGAATAATTAGAGCCACTAATTATAGGGATGAGGGTAAAAACAATTTGAAGAAATTTTGATGAAAATTTTCCAAATTTTCTAAAAACTATAAACACACATATCCAAGAAGCTAAAGAAACAAAGAAAATGATACCAAGGCACAGCATAATCAAATTGCTCAAAACCAGTGATAAACAGAAAAACTTAAAAGCAATCAGAGAAAAACATATGTACAGAGGAACAAAAGAAAGTATAACACAAGATTTTGTTGCAAACAATGGAAGAGGAAAAAAACAATGGAGCTAAGTATTGAAAGGGAAAAAATCTGTCATTCTAGAATTCTATACCTTTTATAAAGGTCTTTCAAAGATGAAAGCAAAGTAAAGATTTTTTTCAGACATATGAAAGCTGAAAGAATTCACAAACTTCTTTGAGAAGATAAGCAAAATTGATAGATTTCTAGACTAATCAGGGGAAAAGAAAATATTAATGGTTGACATCAGAAATGAGAGAATGATATCACTACAGACTTCACAAATATCAAAATATGAAGAGAATATCGAAGACAATTTTATACCAATAAACTCTGCAACTTAATGGTAATGGACAAATTCTTTGAAGGATACAGACCACCAAAGCTCTCTCAAGAAAAAACTAGGTAACATAAATAGCCCTTCATTTATTAAAGAAATTTAATTTGTAGTTTAAAAATGTTCCACAAAGAAATGCCAAGGCCCACATGGCTTCGTTGGATAATTCTACCAAAGGGTTAAGAAGTAATATCAATTCTCCACAAACACCTTCATATAATTGAAAAGGAGAAATACTCCCCAACTCATTCTATGAAGCCAGAAGTGCCCTGATATCAAAAACAGATGAAGATATTGCAAGAGAAAATATTGCAGACCAATATTCCTCATGATCATAAGTTAAAAAGTTCTTACCAGAATTTGAGCAAATTAAGTCCAGCATTACATAAAAAGGTAATACATCATGACCAAGTGTGGCAGGTTATGCAAGATTGATTTAACAATAGAAAATTATCAATGTATTTCACAATAACAAAACAAACAAAAGAAATAAAGACAAATCATATGGCCATCTCAATATTCAGAAGAAAGCATTTGGTAAATTTCAACGTACATTCCTGACAAAAACTCTCAGTAAGCTAGAAAAAGAAGGGAAATTTCTCAATTTTATAAAGGGCATCTACAAAAACACAGCTAGAAAACTTTAAAAATGGCTTTATTAAGATTAGAAACAAAGCACAACTTCTCTTTAATATTGTATTGGAATTTCTAGTCAGTGCAATAAAGCAAGAAAAATAAATAAAAGGCATCCAGATTGGAAAGGAAGAAATAAAACCATCTTTATTCATAAACAACATATTTATGTATAAATTCCATTGGAATCTATAAAAAAAACTACTAGACCTATTGAGTTTAGGAAATGTTTCAGGAAAAAAAAATCAATATACAAAGATCAATTGTATTTTCAAAAATCAGTCATAACAATCATAAACTAAAATTTAAAAACAATGCCATCAAAAAACATAAAATATTTAGGGATAAATCTGACAAAAGACATGAAAGACATGTGCACTGAAAACTATAAAACATTACTGAAAATAATTAAAGTAGTTCTAAATAAGTGGTGAGACATGCTATGTTCACTGAAGACTCAATAATATTAAAAATTCCATTCTCAAGGTGCCTGGGTGGCTCAGTCATTAAGGGCTGCCTTTGGCTCAGATCCTGGTCTCAGGGTCCTGGGATCAAGCCCCTCATTGGGCTCCCTCATCAGTGGGAAGCTTTCTTCTTCTCCCTTGCCCACTCCCCCTGCTTGTGTTCCCTCTCTCGTTGTGTCTATCTCTCTCTCTCTGTCAAATAAATAAATAAAATCTTTAAAAAAAGAGAGAAAGAAATCCACTCTCTCCAAAGTGATCCACAGATTTAAAACAATTCCAATTAAAATCTCAACAGACTTTCTTATAAAAAAATGACTTATTTTGAAATTGCTATAAGAATTCAAAGAACCTTAAAAAAAAAAAAGAATTCAAAGAACCTATAATAGCCAAAACAATGTGAGAAAAGATGAACGAATTTCAGGAATTAACACTTTTATGAAGCTACAATATTTAAGATAGTTTGATATTGATATAAAAATAGACAAATAGAGGAAAAGAACAGAATAGAGTCCGGATATAGACCCACACATATACAGATAAATGATTTTGACAAGATTTCAAAAGCAATTGAGTAGAAAGATTAGTCTTTTCAACAAATGGTGCTGGAATAATTGGATATATATATATATCCAATTTTATATATATATATATATATATATTATGGATATGTACACATATCTATGTATATATGTATGATCCATTTTTCATACCATAAAATTAACTCAGCATGGATCATAGACCTAAATGTAAAATTTAAACCTATAAAACCTCCAGGAGAAAACTTTTTTGGCTTTGGATTAGGTAAAGTTTTCTTAGTTATGACGCCAAAAGCACAATCTGTAAAAGAAATATTGACAAATTGAACATCATCAAAATTAAAATCTTCTGCTTTTTGAAATATACTGTTACCAAAATGAAAAGACAAGCTACAGACTTAGGAAAAATATTTGCAAATCACATATCTGATTAAGAACTTATACCCAAAATACACACTTAAAAAAAAAAAAAACTCTTAAAACTCAATAATAAAACAAAGAGTGGGCAAAAGATTTGAAAAGACACCTCACCAAAAAAGATATAAATGGCACATAAACACAGAAAAAAAATCCTCAACAGTATTGAATTAAAACAGCAATAAGATAGTGTAACAGACCTATTAGAATGGCTAAAACTACATTAAAAAAGATTAACCATATCTGCTGTTACCAAAGATTCAGACCAACTGGAACACTCAATACCACTGTTGGGAATGAATGTAAAATAGCTCAACTACTATGGAAAACAATTTGATAGTTTTCTTAAAACGTGAAACATACCTAAATATAATCCAGGCAATCCACTTCCACATATTTACTCAAGAAAATTAAAGTGTTTGCCAAAACAAAGACTTGTACACAAACGTTCATAGTACATTTATCTGTATGAGCCCCAAATTGGAGACAGCACAAATGTTCAGCACAGAAAAATGGATAAACACAATACAATTGGAATACTACCCAGCAATAAAAATGAATGAACCATTAATACAAACAACCAATAGGTGAATCTCAAAATAATTATGCTGTGGGAAAGAAGCCAGATCCCATCCATCCCTCCAAAAGTACGTACTGTTCTGTTCTATTCGTAAAAATTTCCAGAAAATACAAAATAACCTATGGTGACAGAAAACAGATCAGGGATTGACTGGGGATGGAAGGAGGCAATGAGCATTGGCAGGAAGAAGAGATTACAAAGGAGTTTGAGGAAACTTTTGATGTGATGGGCATTCCCATTATCTTAATTGTGTTGACACCTTCATGGGTGCAAACATATGTCCAAACTCACTAAATTATACACTTTAAATATGCACTACTTATTTTATAGTAATTGTTTTTCAAAAAGCTGATTTTAAAATTTTAAATATGAAATAAGTGAACTTGATCTTTCCTTTTATATGGGAATTCAGACCCCCCATTTTTATTTTATTTTATTTATTTATTTGAGAGAGAGTGCAAGAAAGAGAGCAGGAGGGGGGCGCAGAAAGAGAGAGAGAAAGAAGCAGACACCCCACTGAATAGGGAGCCCAACTTGGGGCTCAATCCTAGGACCCTGGGATCATGAGCTAGAGGCAGATGCTTAACCAATTGAGCCACCCAGGCATGCAGGGGATTCTGAAGACCTTTAAAGATTTTTATTTATTTATTTGACACAGAGAGAGAGATCACAAGTAGGCAGAGAGGCAGGCAGAGAGACAGGGAGAGGAGGAAGCAGGCTCCCTGCTGAGCAGAGAGCCCGATGCGGGCCTCGATCCCAGGATGCTGAGATCATGACCTGAGCCGAAAGCAGAGGCTTTAACCCACTGAGCCACCCAGGCACCCTGAAGACCTTTAATGAAGACTTGAGAAGATAGCTATGGTGACCCCACAAATAGTCATCAGACTGTAATCTTGGGAGATAACATGATTCATCTAGAAGTTGAACTAATTCTTTTTTATTTGTTTATTTTTTTGGGAGGAAGAGAGTAGGAGGAGGGGCAGAGGGAGAGAGACAAACTTAAGCAGTCTCCACACTCAGCGCTGAGCCTGATGTGAGACTTGATCTCTTGACTCTGAGATCATGGCCTGACTGAAATTAAGACTTGAACACTTAACCAACAGAGCCACCCAGGCACCCAGAACTAATTCTTTTTTACCTAGAGCTTGAGTAGTCCAAGGTCAGATCTAAATGTTTAGGGCCTAAAGAATATAAAATATTAAATTAGGTTCAAAATTGAATATTAATACAGAATAAGAAATCAGAAAATATTTCTGATTTTGAAAAGCTGACAAACATCACAAATTACACAAAATTTATTAAAGGATGTTTATATTGGCAAATTCACCTCCAAACCCAATTCTTTTTTTTTTTTAAAGATTTTTTATTTTTATTTATTTGACACACAGAGAGAGATCAGATCACAAGTAGGTAGAGAGGCAGGCAGAGATAGAGGAGGAAGCAGGCTCCCTGCTGAGCAGAGAGCCCGATGCGGGCCTCGATCCCAGGATGCTGAGATCATGACCTGAGCCGAAAGCAGAGGCTTTAACCCANCTCCAAACCCAATTCTTAACAGATTTTTGTGCAAAATCTTTGCTCATGTCTTTCATGACAATTTTATAATATTGCCTATAAGAAAACAAAAAGATATTTCAGTCTTTCCTCTATTGACATGCATATAGCATTAGTAATTATATAGGCAGCATTATGGATTATATTCTTTTTTTTAATTTTTTTTTAAAGATTTTATTTATTTATTTGACACAGAGAGAGAGATTACAAGTAGGCAGAGAGACAGGCAGAGAGACAGGGAGAGGAGGAAGCAGGCTCCCTGCTGAGCAGAGAGCCCGATGCGGGCCTCGATCCCAGGACGCTGAGATCATGACCTGAGCCGAAGGCAGAGGCTTTAACCCACTGAGCCACCCAGGCGCCCTACATTATGGATTATATTCTTGACAGAAGCAAACTTCGCATTTGACTTCATATTGACAAGAACTGAATCCTCCTCTGCCAACTTTACATTTCTGATAGTTGGAAGAATTCCCATAGAAACCCAAGTTTCTCCTCACTGTGTGTATTCTTCCAGTGCTGAACAACTTAGCACCCATTCACATCAGGATAAAACCTCTGACTTGAAAGGTTCTTGATTCAATGGCTGGTGAATTGGCACAGTTAACTGAATGGTTTACTCCTGAAAGGCGATCCTATACCGGGATGGTTATTTTGCGATGCTAAATGGGGAAGTCTCTGTGTATACGCAGAAATACATCCCTCTTGAACTGCAATCCCAATAGAACTTTCCCTGAGCCGGAAACTTCTGTAGTTACTCCAATTCTATCAAACCCAAGTAGAACATAATAGGCCAGAGCAGATTAGAGGGGAGAAAAGACAACCGTCTTAACCATTTGCAATTAAAATATCTGGCTCCTATGGCAATAAGAACACCTCTAGAGTCCGTCCCACAGCCTTAGAAGGAAACCTCTGCAAGAAAGGGCCTGAAGCTTAAACAGTGTTAGTTTCCAGTGAAATGACCTTTAAAATGAGCCTCAACTTCTTGTCCGACTTCCTATTTTCTCTGTACTGCTTGTTCCCCGCCCCCACAGAGTCTCTCGGTTTCTTAATTTCGAGTATGATGGTAGGTACTTGGTTTATATGTGATCCATATAGAACCTTGAGAACTATAGTTATGTATTTGTATCACATGAAGGTAAGGGATCAATGGTAATTTCTGCAAAATGAGCAATTATCAAGATAAAGCAAAACATACTTTGCTTACGATATATTAATATATTGCCTCAGATGAGAAACCAATGTGCACATACATTTTTAAATTAAATGTATGTAAATAATTTGAAAATTTTGCTCTTCAAACACAAGTCCAGACCCCATATTTTATTATTCATATGAAATTAAAACTGTGATTAGAATTATCAGAGAATAGAGGATAGGAAGAGGTGGGTCTGTAGGAGACTGACAGGTGAAGGAGATCGAAGAGAAGAAAAGCAATTCTAGGAACAGAAAATTGACCACTTTCTGGAAGGTAGGATGTGCAGAGAAGTGAATTTGAAGAGAAGGGAAGATAAACACCGGGGGGATGGGCCAGCTCCCGGCAAGTGAGAGAGCAGTGGAGCATAAAATCAGAACTTTTTGAAGTCTACTCCACTGAGGGACATTGCCCCAGAGGCTAAGCAGGGGGTGAAGACCTCACAGGGACAGTGTTGTCTCAGGACCCAAGGGGACACAAAAAGACCAGGGGTGTCTCAGCGCGACAGAGCTCCCATATATCAGAGAGGAGAAACTGACAGGAGAGACGGAGGCAAGCTGAGAAGGTGTCTCTCAGCTTGGTGTTACCTTGGGCCATGTTCCAATTCAAAGTCTGGCCACTGCTCTTTGAGCAGGGACCCCACAGGTGACAGATCTGGAGGGACCCCCTCCTTCCTCCTCCCAGAGGAGCGGCATGGGAGCGTGCTGCAGGAATCTCCTGGGTTTGGAGATTCCAAGTGGGGCCGTGCACCAGAGATAGAAATGCTCCGTCACAGGCTGGGTGAACATGGAGTGTGGCTGGAGACCAGGGAGACAGGAGGGACTAAATGCTTTTCTCTGAAGATGCACTGAGGAGTGAGGTCCCAAGCTCTTGGATCCTCCGGGTCAGAGATTAGGAGGCCGCCATTTTTATTCCCATTCTCCAAAGCTATACGGAAAGAGTTCAGGGAACAAAAGCTACTGAGAGCTAACGGAGCTGATTACTTAGCCTGGCCCCTGGCGAGGGTGGTGCAATTCCGCCTTGAGCAAAGACACTTAAGAATCACAACAACAGACCCCGCCCCCAGAAGATCAGCAAGAACATCCAGCCAAGACCAAGTTCAGCTATCACTGGAAATTGTGAAATTCAAAGTTAAATTCTTTGAATTTTATTTTTTTCTTACTCTTTTCTTTTAAATTTTTTCCGCTTTCCTATTTTAAAGTTTTTTAACTATTATATCTTATCAACACTTTTTAATCTTTTTTTAATTTTCATTGTTATAGTCAAATTTTATCCCTTCATTGTATTTAACCTTATTTTTTTTAAGATTTTATTTATTTATTTAACACAGAGAGAGAGAGATTACAAGTAGGCAGAGAGGCAGGCAGAGAGAGAGAGGAGGAAGCAGGCTTCCTGACAAGCAGAGAGCCTGATGCGGGTTTCGATCCCAGGACCCTGAGATCGTGACCTGAGCTGAAGGCAGAGGCTTTAACCCACTGAGCCACCCAGGCGCCCTAACCTTATTTTTTATATCCATATAGGGTCTGTTCACTTCACCAGACTAGTAAATAGATAGAGATAGAGATAGAGATAGAGATAGAGATAGATAGAGATAGAGATAGAGTCAGAGACAGAGATAGATATAGATATAGAAACAGAAATAAATAATATAGATGTGGATATAGGATTGTTTTTGTTTTTGTTTTTGTTTGTTTGGTTTTGGTTTTTTGTTTTTTTCCCTCTTTCTTCTCTCCCCAGTTTCAGGTCTCTTCTGATTAAGTTAGTGTATATTTGTCTGGGGGCATTGCTACTCTCGAGTATTTTGTTTTCTCATCCATCTATTCTTATCTGCATAAAATGACAAGGTAGAAAAAATCAACACCAACAAAAAGAACAAGAGGCAGTAACAATGGATAGGGACCTAATCAATGTGGACATTAGTAATATGACAGAACTAGAGTTCAGAATGATGATTATTAAGGTGTTGGCTGGGCTCAAAAAAAGCATGGAAGATAATAGAGAATCCCTCTCTAGAGAAATAAAAACCCTTTCTGGAGAAATAAAAGAACTAAAATCTAACAAGTTGAAATCAAAAAAGCTATTAATAAAAAATGGAGACTCTTACTGCTAGGATAAATGAGGCAGAAGAGGGAATTAGTGATTTAGAGGACCAAATGACAGAAAATAAAGAAGCGGAGGAAAAGAGATAAACAACTACAGGACCATGAGGGGAGAATTCAAGAGATAAGTGATACATATATTAGATGAAACAATATTAGAGTAATTGGGATCCCAGAAAAAGAAGGGGGGGCAGAAGGTATATTGGAGCAAATTATAGTACAAAATTTCCCTAATTTGGCCAAATGAGCAAGCATCAAATTCCAGGAAGCACAGAGAACCCCCCTCAAAATCAATAAAAATAGGTCCACACCCCGTCATCTAATAGTAAAACTTACAAGTCTTAGTGACAAAGAGAAAATCCCGAAAACAGCTTGGGACAAGAGGTCTATAACATACAATGGTAGAAATATTAGGCTGACAGCAGACCTATCCACAGAGACCTGGCAGGCCAGGAAGAACTGGCATGATATATTGAGAGAACTAAACAAGAAAAATATGCATCCAAGAATACTATATCCAGCTAGGCTGTCATTGAAAATAGGAGAGATAAAAATCTTCCAGGACAAACAAAAACTAAAGGAATTTGCAAACACCAAGCCAGCCCTACAGGAAATATTGAAAGGGGTCCTCTAAGCAAAGAGAGCCTAAAAGAAACATAGACCAGAAGGTAAGAGACACAATATACAGTAACATTCACCTTACAGGCAATACAATGGGTCTAAATTCATATCTCTCAATAGTTACCCTGAATGTAAATGGACTATATGCCCCAACTAAAAGACACAGGCTATCAGAATGGATAAAAGAACAATTCCCATTGATATGCTGTCTGCAAGAAACTCATTTTACACCCAAAGACACCTCCAGATTTAAAGTGAGAGGGTGGAAAACAATTTACCATGCCAATGGACAGCAAAAGAAAGCTGAGTGGCAATCCTTATATCAGGTAAATTAGATTTTAAGCCAAAGAATATAATAAAAGATGAGGAAGGACACTATATCATACTAAAAGGATCTGTCCAACAAGAAGATCTAACAATTTTAAATATCTATGCCCCTAACATGGGAGCAGCCAATTACATAAACCAATTAATAACAAAATCAAAGAAACACATGGACAATAATACAATAATAGTAGGGTACTTTAACACCCCCCTTACTGAAATGGACAGATCATCGAAGCAAAAGATCACAAAGAAATAAAGGTTTTAAGTGACACACTGGACCAGTTGGACATCACAGATATATTCAGAACATTCCATCCTAAAACAACAGAATACACATTCTTCTCTAGTGCACATGGAACATTCTCCAGAATGGACCGTATTCTGGGTCACAAATCAGGTCTCAACAGGTACTAAAAGATTGGGATCATTCCCTGCATATTTTCAGACCATAATGCTCTGAAACTAGAACTCGATGACAAGAGGAAAGTTGGAGAGAACTCAAATAAATGGAGGCTAAAGAACATCCTACTGAAGAATGAATGGGTCAACCAGGAAATTAAAGAAGAATTTAAAAAATCCATGGAAACAAATGAAAATGAAAACACAACTGTTCAAAATCTTTGGGACACAGCAAAAGCAGTCCTAAGAGGAAAGTATATAGCAATACAAGCCTTTCTCAAGAAGCAAGAAAGGTCTCAAGTACACAATCTTACCCTACACCTAAAGGAGCTGGAGAAAGTACATCAAAGAAAGCCTAAACCCAGCAGGAGAAGAGAAATAATAAAGATAAGAGTGGAAATCAATGAAATAGAAACCAAAAGAACAGTAGAACAAATCAATGAAACTAGGAGCTCGTTCTTTGAAAGAATTANTATTGATAAATCCCTGGCCAGACTTATCCAAAAGAAAAGAGAAAGGACTCAAATTAATCATGAATGAAAGAGGAGAGATCACAACCAACACCAAAGAAATACAAACAATTCTAAGCTAAGAACATATTATGAGCAACTNGCACCAACAAATTTGACAATCTGGAAAAAATGGATGCATTCCTAGAGACATATAAACTACCAAAACTGAACCAGGAAGAAACTGAAAACCTGAATAGATCTATAACCAGTAATAAGATTGAAGCAGTTATCAAAAATCTCCCAACAAACAAAAGCCCAGGGCCAGACGGCTTCCCAGGGGAATTTTACCAAACATTTAAAGAATTAATACTTATTCTCCTGAAACTGTTCCAAAAAATAGAAATGGAAGGAAAACTTCCAAACTCCTTTTATGAGGCCAGCATTACCTTGATCCCCAAACCAGGCAAAGACCCCATCAAGAAGGAGAATTACAGACCAATATCTTTGATGAATACGGATGCAAAAATCCTCAACAAAATACTAGCCAATAGGGGTGCCTGGGTGGCTCAGTCGTTAAGCGTCTGCCTTCAGCTCAGGTCATGATCCCAAGGTCTGGGTTGGTTTAACATTCGCAAATCAATCAATGTGATACAAGANAAGCCCCACATCGGGCTCCCCGCTCTGAGGAAAGCCTGCTTCTCCCTCTCTCTCCCCCTGCTTCTGTGTCCCTCTCTCACTGTGTTTCTCTGTCAAATAAATAAATAAATTCTTTAAAAAAAAATACTAGCCAATAGGATCCAACAGCACATTAAAAGGATTATTCACAAGACAAACCATAAGAGACTCCTAATCTCACAAAACAAACTGAGGGTTATTGGGGGGTGGGATGTGATACAAGACATTAATAAAAGAAAGAACAAGAACCATATGATCCTCTCAATAGATGCTGAAAAAGCATTTGACAAAGTACAGCACCCTTTCTTANAGCAAATAATAATTAAAAATAAATAAATAAATAAAAGATTAGGGGGGCAGAAAGGATTATTCACCACGACCAAGTGGGATTTATTCCTGGGCTGCAAGATTGGTTTAACATTCACAAATCAATCAATGTATACAAGATACTAATAAAAGAAAGAACAAGAACCATATGATTCTCTCAACAGATGCTGAAAAAGCATTTGACCAAAGTACAGCACCCTTTCTTAATCAAAACTCTTCATAGTGTAGGCATAGAGGGTACATACCTCAATATCATCAAAGCCATCTACGAAAAACCCACAGCGAATATCATTCTCAATGGAGAAAAACTGAGAGCTTTTCCCCTAAAGTCAGGAACACGGCAAGGCTGTCCACTATCACCACTGCTATTCAACATAGTACTAGAAGTCCTAGCCTCAGCAATCAGACAACAAAAAGAAATAAAAGGCATCCAAATCGGCAAGGAAGAGGTCAAACTCTCACTCTTTGCAGATGATATGATACTTTATGTGGAAAACCCAAAGGACTCCACTCCAAAACTGCTAGCACTCACATAGGAATTCAGTCAAGTGGCAGGATATAAAATCAATGCACAGAAATCAGTTGCATTTCTATATACCAACAACAAAACAGAAGAAAGAGAAATTAAAGAGTCAATCCCATTTACAATTGCACCCAAAACCATAAGATACCTAGGAATAAACCTAACCAAAGAGGCAAAGAATCTGTATTCAGAAAACTATAAAGTACTCATGAAAGAAATTGAGGAAGACACAAAGAAGTGGAAAAATATTCTATGCTCATGGAATGGAAGAACAAATATTGTGAAAATGTCTATGCTACCTAGAGCAATCTACACATTTAATGCAATCCCCATCAAAATACCAGCAATTTATTTCAAAGAAATGGAACAAATAATCCTAAAATTTATATGGAACCAGAAAAGACCCCGAATAGCCAAAGGAATGTTGAAAAAAAAAATCAAAGTTTGTGGCATCACAATTCCAGACTTCAAGTTCTATTACAAAACTATCATCATCAAGACAGTATGGTACTGGCACAAAAACAGACACATAGATCAGTGGAACAGAATAGAGAACCCAAAAATGGACCCTCAACTCTATGGTCAACTAATCTTCGACAAAGCAGGAAAGAATGTCCAGTGGGAAAAAGACAGTCTCTTCAACAAATGGTGTTGGGAAAACTGGTCAGCCACATGCAGAAAAATGAAACTGGATCATTTCCTGACACCACACACAAAAATAGACTCAAAATGGATAAAAGACCTCAATGTGAGAAAGGAATCCATCAAAAAATCCATCAAAATCCTTGAGGAGAACCTCTTCAACCTAAGCTGCAGCAACTTCTTCCTAGGAACATCACCAAAGGCAAGGGAAGCAAGGGCAAAAATAAGGGCAAAAATGAACTATTGGGACTTCATCAAGATTAAAAGCTTTTGCACAGCAAAGGAAACAGTCAACAAAACCAAAAGACAACTGACAGAATGGGAGAAGATATTTGCAAATGACATATCAGATAAAGGGCTAGTATCCAAAATCTATAAAGAGCTTCTCAAACTCAACACCCATAAAACAAATAACCCAGTCAAGAAATGGGCAGAAGACATGAACAGACATTTCTCCAAAGAAGACATCCAAATGGCCAACAGACACATGAGAAAGTGCTCAACATCACTCGGCATCAGAGAAATACAAATCAAAACCACAGTGAGATACCACCTCACACCAGTCAGAATGGCTAAAATCAACAAGTCAGGAAACGACAGATGTTGGCGAGGATGAGGAGAAAGGGGAACTGTCCTACACTGTTGGTGAGAATCCAAGCTGGTGCAGCCACTCTGGAAAACAGTATGGTTTTCTCAAAATGTTGAGAATAGAGCTACCCTATGACCCAACACTTGCACTACTGGGTATTTACCCTAAAGATACAAAGGTAGTGATCCTCAGGGGCACGTGAACCCGAATGTTTATAGCAGCAATGTCCACAATAGCCAAACTATGGAAAGAACCTAGATGTCCATCAACAGATGAATGGATAAAGAAGATGTGGTATATATATACAATGGAATACTATGCAGCTATCAAAAGAAACGAAATCTTGCCATTNAATCTTGCCATTTGCAATGACGTGGATGGAACTAGAGGGTATTATGCTAAGCGAAATAAGTCAATCAGAGAAAGACAATTATCATATGATCTCTCTGATATGAGGAACTTGAGGGGCAGGGCTGGAGGTCGAGGGGTGTAGGGCGGGAAAAATAATGAAACAAGATGGGATCGGGAAGGAGACAAACCATAAGAGACTCTTAAACACAAAACAAACTGAGGGTTACTGGGGGGTGGGAGGGTAGGGATAGGGTGGATGGATTATGTGGACATTGGGGAGGGTTTGTGCTTTGGTGAATGCTGTGAAAGATGTAAGCCTGATGATTCACAGACCTGTACCCCTTGGGCAAANTGCTATGGTGAGTGCTGTGAAAGGTGTAAGCCTGATGATTCAAAGACCTGTATCACTGGGGCAAATTAAAAAAAATATATAGAGAGAGTTTGCAAAAAAAAAAAAAAAAGAAGAAGAAGAATTACCAGGGAATAGCATCATTTAATTACATTTTTTCTGTCTAACTTAAGATCATTAACCAACACATTCTTTTTTTTATTCTGTATTGTTCAAAATCTTTGCAAATTTTAAGTGGACATCTTTTCTTACTTAGAAAGAATAGCCTGAATGTAATTTAATTTCATTAATTAGGTTGCTGAAATATCTCAGGAATGTGACTGCGGAAGTCAATTTCATCATACCAGAGGTTTGGAAGATATAAGTGTTCTCAATGAAGGTACATTTCTTGGCAATGCCTGTGTCACAAGTTTTATGTGGTGAAAGTACCACAAAACCTAGAGTCACTCAAACTGCAAATGGCAGTTTGAGCAAATAAGTTTGCAGTTAAGTCCAGAAACAGCTTTTACTTTAGGTAAGGCTTGATCCAGGAGTTCAATCATTGCCAGTATGAATCCCCTCTCTCTCTGACTTTTGTCTTCAGCCCCCATGGCTTCACACTCATATTGTATGGTGGTTACCCCATCAGAACCATGCTCTCTTCTACAGATAAGAAAATGCTGCCATCATTTCAGAACTTCATATCCTTCTGGAACACAGTTAAAGATGGGGGCCTCTCATTCCCAGAAGACTGGCAAACCTCTCTCTATTTCACTGGTTCTGACTGAGTTATCTACTCATCTTTGAACCAGACAATATGGCAGGGGGAATGGTGAAGAGGAATAATATTTAATGGTTAGTTTAAGTCAGTCAGGGCTCACTCCTAAAGAAGGTAGTGAGTTCAATTCCACACAATCTATATGGCTCTGGTATGATGTGGTATAGTATGGGGGATAGGGAGTAAGGGCTAAATTTTCCAAAGGAAAATAATAGTAAAGGAAAATGAATATCAGGAATGCAACCAACAAATGTCCACCACAATATCCATGAAATGATTAGGCTTTAAAGTTAGGCAGTCAGTCTAGAGCTCTATTCTATTAGATTCTGTCATTTATCATTTTTAGAACCTCAGACAAGTTGACTCTTTTAAGTCAGTTTCCTCTTCTGTAAAATGGTGACAGTAATACCTACCTCCCAAATTCATTATAAACGCTGCATAAGATAGTATATATTCAGTGAATGACATAGTGTCTGATACATACTAAGGGCTCAGTCACAATAATTGTTACTCTTGTACGAACTCTTCAGTCCCAGGAAGGGCTGCTATTAAAATGGAAGGCAAGGGGAATCTCTTTTATAAAGAACAAATCACCAGTCTGGCTGGAGGAAGAGAAGCCATGGATTTCAGGGAACAATTGACTTTTCCGTATTGGCCTCACCCAGAGTGTAGAAAATCCCCTATCAAACCTCCACGGAGAAGTATAGTAGGATGAAGATATTCCTGGGGTCACAAATCCAAAATTAGGATTCACTTTTCCAGAGAAACAATGATTTGAATGGTGACCAAGTTTCTACACTAGCTCAGAAGTATCAAGTTAGTCCACAGTGTAGCTGAAAAATAGTACCTTCACAGGTGCATTTGGTGGGATTACAATGGTATCCCCAAGGGGTGCCTGAGTGGCTCAATTGTTAAGCATCTGCTTTCAGCTGGTTGTAGTTCTAGAGTCCTGGGCTCGAGTCTGCCTGCTCCGTGGGAGGCCTGCTTCTCCTTCTTCCACTCTCCCTGCTTGTGTTCCCTCTCTCTCTGTGCCTGTTTCTGTCAAATAAATAAATAAAATCTTTAAAAACAAAACAACAACAAAAAAACCCAACAAAAAACAAACAAAAAAAGCCAATGGTATCCCCCAATCATAAGTCCATCCACCATCCACGTCAGACTTTCTATGGGAAAGATATATTCATAAGATATGAATATGATATATTGATATAGGATATATTGATACAGGATATATTTTATGAAAATGTTCTTATGATATATTCAAAGATAAATTCATTACTAAATGAATTTACAATATGTACTCTATTATAAAATAGTGAGATAGTTCAGTCTGGCTGCAGGACATAACACAAAGAGGCATCATTGAGTATGTAATTTTTGAAATATTTAAGTTTCAAATCCCCACCCCGGGGGCAGGAGCAGTGGATGGACAGAGAACAACAAAACAACAGATGAGTAAAAGATGCGTCACACTTCATAAGATAAGCTGTCCAAGTCCATTCCCTCTGCTACCCAGTCATTGGCTCTATGCCACACTGCAGCATTACAAATGTTATTTCTCTGTATTTCTCCATAAAATGCTCTTTTACATATATGGAACAGCATTTGAGATTTCTTTCTTTAGGAGACCAAGAACCACAAAAGTGAAAAAAACAAAGTGCTTTCACTGGGAAGAAAACTACCAGACCAGAACAATACATATCTCTTCCCTGGCACAAATAACATGATATTTTCTGGAGGACCATCAGGTTCCCAAGCATCCCAGGCTCCGGTGAAGTTTACTGCTTTCTTTTTTTTTTTTTTTTAATTCACAGTTCGCCTTCTGTGGAAGGTTGCAGGTGTGAAGCAGCTGTGTTCAACGTTACATCTCATACATTTGCACAGTGTGGCAAGCTGGGCTTACATGTTTCTATCTTTCTTTGCTTGTCTTCTCTTTTTCTTTTCTTTATAATTGAGTTTATAGGATTTCACTCTAGCGCTCAATAGCCATTAAGAAAAGGGAGCACTTCCTAAAACTCAACCTTAAATCCTCCTACTATAAAAGCAAGGAGGTTTCTTTTCTATTCTACTCTGTAGATACTTGAGCACAGCTGGTCAGTCTATTCTGTGTTAAAACCCTTCATGAACTTGAAGATCATTACGAGATTCCTTCCCTTCTTCTGGACATAGAGTTCTTCCCACTCATTTGTTATAATATTTCTTGATTACAAACTATTTGATCTTCTCTCTTTTTTCTATTTACCCTGTCCCAAATTCTCCCATCCTTTCCTCAACTGAACCCAACACTTTTGTCAAGGAGTATAACCAAAGTGAATATTGGGATATGATAGGAGGAGAGAAAAGGGGAGAGTAATAAGGAATATAATAAGTTCAGAAAGGAATAAAAGAGGAGAGAAAGGTAACCGTGGACATGGTCTTTAGACAGAACAAGATTTGCGTCTTGGCTCTGTCACTTACCCTTCTGGAACATTCTTACAACTTGTTTAACACTTCAGTCCCTTGATATGTAAAGTAGAGATAATCCATAGGGTTATTGTAAAGAACTAAATGAAAAGAAAGCTTCCTGGTACTTGCAAAGGCTCCACAAATGTTTATGATGTGGCAGTGTTGCAGTGCCCCACCCAGATCCTCTGGAATTCTTCTGACCATTTCTGTGCATTCCTTCCTGCTCTGGTGGCTTTTACTTCCAATGCCCTCCTGCATAGGACTCTCCTTTAGAGGATTAGCCTAGGGCTATTGAAGCAGAAGTCCCTGAGAATGCACATGGCCCTGGGGTTGGCGTCAGCAGTGACTGATGACGCAAGTGTATACAAGGCCAGCCTCCTCCCAGTTGCCTTGTGATAGACAACTCAACTTCCACTGTAGGACCCCCTTGTAGGATCAGGCTGAAGTTTCCTCCTTAAGGCCCTTGGCCTGAAACAGCCGTGTTGCTTGACTTCTTCCTGTTTCCTGTCCTGAAACCCCCAATCCCTCACTGGTTTCTCCTAGGAACACTTCCTTAAGTAAATCACCTGCACACAAATCCTCATCTCAGGATCTGTGTCTGGGATCCTGACCTAAGACAATTA
Source organism: Ailurus styani (assembly GCA_002007465.1). Taxonomy (NCBI): domain Eukaryota; kingdom Metazoa; phylum Chordata; class Mammalia; order Carnivora; family Ailuridae; genus Ailurus; species Ailurus styani. Next base: position 577,632 of record LNAC01000795.1, on the reverse strand, counting down.
CCAGTATAATTATCATTCTCACGTCTTTATAGTGCAAATTATTCAAATACCTCAGTTCAAGGAAGACAGTAGTGATTTTTGCTCAGGTGGACATACGTTCTCAAACAGGAAAAAATTTCCAAACAAGGCAACTTCCTTAACTCAACACACTGTAGACAAACTGTAGTGCATAGTGAGTCATTTCGTGAATTACCAGAAGTGAAGGAGGTTTTAAGCAGGTGGCATGAGCATTTCTAAAATAATTCACAATTTTTCGTTCTTTAGAAATTGCTTTGCTATCCTTCACCTTGTTTCTGTACTACTGAGCCTTCAAGGAAGAAAACTTCCCAGCCTGTGGACTCAATTATGTTCTGCCTTAAGAAAATGTGGTCTCAACGTGTCTGATCTCCTTCCCTCCTTTGCAAGAGACCTAGGACAAGAGACATGGTCTTTTTTTTTTTTTTAAGATTTTATTTATTTATTTGATAGAGAGATAGAGAGCACAACTAGGCAGAGCGGCAGGCAGAGGGAGAGGAAGAAGCAGGCTCTCTGCTGATCAGGGAGCCTGATGCCAGACTCAATCCCAGCACCTGGGGCCCACGACCCAAGCAGAAGGCAGTCACTTAACCGACTGAGCCACCCAGGCATCCTGAGAGACAGAGTCTTGAGAAGTTGGAACAAGGCCTCTTACGAGAGTCACCCTGGAAAAGGAGACAGGAGACCCAACTCCCTAAGAGCCAGGCACAAACAGACTGGAGAGGGAGTGGGAAGAGAAGAGCTGGAGGTCTCTCAGAGACAGATTTGGGGCAAGAACTTCAAAGAGCCACAAGCAGTCCCTGGAGTCATTGCACACGAGGTGTGAGACTATGTCAAGCTGGCTTAAAACCCCAGGTGCAGAGGCTTTGGAGCTAAAGACCACCAGGCATGGGGATTCTGCATTCCTGGGGGGGGCGGGGGTATTTGAAGGACTTAAAGTAAGTAACTTGTTTCTCTTATAGGTCATCTCTCATCTTCATTTCTATTATCCCCATTGCTCCTGACTCCTGAATTTGTCAGCAGTTAGTCAGTAAATTGCTGGCCCTAATTTAAGGGGCACCCAGATAACCAGTAGGAATCAGTACATTTAATGTTCCCCTCTGCCCTGTGAGGTAGTACCAAGTCTATCCTATACTACATGAGCTTTATGGCACCTTTCTTTAAAAAAAACTGTATTGCAGTTAGTTGAGGCTGCTGAAAACTGCAATTCCAAATATGTAAAGGAGTATCATCATTATTTTCCATATGTGTTTGCCTTTCCTGGGTTTCATGGGGCAAAGGTCTACATTTTTCCAATTTTGAAATTAATCTGATCTCTCTCTCCCTTCTATTTCTCTCCCCTTTTCCCAATTCTTATTCCAATTAGACTGAGTTTAAGGCTCTCTAAAAGCTGGAGAGATGTGCTTTTGTTTGGCCAAGTCCCCCCACCCGCAATTCTGCAGCCTAAGTACACTTTCAACCAAATCCCCACCACCCCACAACTGCAACCCCATCCATTTTTAATTGAATTTTTACATTTAAATTATTAACTACAGAGAGGATTTTTAACCACTTACATTAGACTAGTTTTGTTTTTTTCCAAAAGATAAGGAATCACCTATTTATTTTTCCCTAGCTCTAGCTCTTGCTCTTGCCAAGGCCACGGCATGACAAATACACTGAGAAAACAGGGCACACACATGCGCATAGGCACACAGAGTTTCTACAAGGCCTCTTTCCCCTGTTGTCATGGTTTCTATTGAAGCCTATTACCTGTGGTAATCCTACCTGGATGATGTTCTATTTGTTTGTTTGTTTGCTTATTTGTTTGTTTTAAATATCACATCATTTTCATACTTTTATTTATAGGATGTTGCTGGTAAGGAATTTAGAACTTTCTTCCTCAATATTCTGTTCTCTTACTCCAGTCTGCTTTTGTTTACATCTGAACCCATTTTCTTACTTAGTCCATAGAGGTTGATGGGATGTCTTCGATTATTTAGACCTTGAGCCTGACAGAATTAAGTTCTTCTCAAAGTAACTGATGAACTCTTTATTATTAAATGCAATGGCTAATCCTATCTGATGATTCCCATTTTGTTAGACCTTCCAGGAACAGTGGACACAACTGATCACTATTTCTGCCTTGAAACATGATCTTCACTTGGCTTCCAGAATATCGTACTTGTTTTAACCATTTCTTCTCAGTTTCATTGGTTGAGTTCTCCTTATCTCCCTGAAGCACAAGGTTCAACCCACAGAGCCCATCTCAAAGAAGTGACTTAAATGATCTCATCCAGTCTCATGAGATCTCATCACCTATATGCTGATGATCCTCAAATTTCTATCTCTAACTTTGGCCTCTCTCTCTCAACTTCAGACTCATATATCCTCATGCTTATTTATAACTCCATTTGAATGTCTAATAGAGAGATCTCTCTTAGTATGCCTTAGATCAGATCTTTAAACACACACACACACACACACACACACAATCTCACCCTCACCCTCCTTCTCCAGTCTTCCCCATCTTAATTGAATCTCCTTCTACCAGTTATTCAGATCAATATCTTCATGGCACGTGCAGCTCTACTCTTATTCTGAAAGACATCATCAAATTCTATTGTCTCCACCTTCAAAGTATATACAGAATGTGACTGCTTACCACTCCCATTACCACACTCTGATCCAGTCCAGTCTGGATAATTTCAGTAGCCTCCTAACTGGTCTCACTCCATATGCCCTTGTCCTTCTTTCAACTATTCTCCCTCAACATAACATTCAGAGTGATCCTATTAAAAGGATCATCTTGGTCATCTGCACAAAGCCCTTTAATGGCCTCCCATGGGACTCAAAGCAAAAGCCAATGTCCTTACTATGATTTACAAGGTCCTACATGGTCTGAGCTTCATTACCTCTGTGACATCATCTCCTATAACTTCCCCCCAACCTCATTTATTCCACTCAAGTAATCCCAGCCTCTTTGCTTTGCTTTTCCCCACAAAAATGCCAGGCATGTCCCTGCCCCATGGCCTTTGCACATGCTTTTTTGTACTCATTCTTTCAGATACCTACATGGTTAGTTCTTCCACTTTCTTCAGACCTTTATTTAAAATTACTTTCTCAGTGAGGCTGCTACCCTCACTGACTCTATCTAAAACTTCTCTTCCTTCCCTCCTTTATTTATTACTAGCATTTATCACTATCAAACATATCATTTACTTTGCTTACATATTTTGTTTACTCCCTATCTTATTCACTAAAATACAAGATCCATGAAGGCAGAAGTTTTTTTCTGTTTTATTCAGAAAACTACTGAAACCCCAGCTTCTGGTGCCAGAAGCACAGTGGGTGCTCAATGGACATTTGTGGAGTGAAGAAACAATGCCAAATAAATATGGAGATCGTTTTGTCTAACCCATCTGACTTACCCCCGATAAAAAAGAAGATGGGCACAGCAAGAGTTGCTCTGGGAATGAGTACAAGAATGGCCACAGAAGGACCATGCCTAATTATTACCAAAGCAATGTAAGGTGTTGAACTATAATTCATGACCTTCCAATTTTAACATTACTCCCATATGTATTAGTCATTGGGTGCACTTAATTGGAAAGAAATGGATTTCACCCAAATCATTAGGCATGGTAGGCTCCTAAGAACTTGTTTTTTGCAAGACGACCTGCTGAAGTTTTACCAAACCCCCAGCTTTCTTCCATGCAGTGGACTTAGCAAATTCACTATTCAGTAGTGTTGATTTTTTTAGGACCTATATCATTGTCCCCTTCTTCTAGGTATATGCAAACATGAAGTCTCTTGGCCTTGATATATCAAAGAGAATTATGTGAAGTTTTGTTTAAAAATGAGGTTTTCATGAATCAATGACAACACGAGTCCCATAGCCTGGTGATTCCAATCCATCTCCCTGATCCTCCTGCCCTTTGTTTTCCTGATTTTTACCATTCTCCTTCCTGCAAACTCTTTCCCCCCCCTCTCTTTTGTTGTTATTATTATTTTTTTTTTAATTTGGAGGTACATAGCAGGGACTCTACACAGTTCATGTAAAAGCAACAGAAAATTAGTCAAGGAGTGAAGTACCTGCGATTTTATTACTCGATGGAGACTAATTTAGACAACTTTTCAGAATTGTGGCACGTCTTCCCATTTGGTTTGTTTGTTTGTTTGTCTTTCTGTGCCTCCGATTCCATCTTACCTAAGACCTGAGGGACCTTCCTTTCCCATATTTGTGTCACCTGCAGGCATGAAGATACCTATAGGCACTTGCACGCATTGTCTGCTCACTTGGGGATTGAGGATATTACTATTAGGGTGTGGAAAATTTGTTTCATACAGGGAGTTATGTAGCATCTTCAGGGGATCTGAGACCTAGAAAACAGCGGTCCTATTCAAGGAAGGCCATGTTACCAGGGAGCCCAGTTATCAATCAATGTACCACAAAAATTAAACCGTCTCTTAGAACAGCAGTCAAAGCACTGTGGGCAATGAATTCTTAGGGGGTGGCAAAACAGATGAAATCCAGTCATCACATTTTACAACAGATCTGCTGCTTGATAAAGTACAACTGGAGAGCAGACTGTTAGCAATAAGGCCATTTCTAAGAATAAAATGAGAGTTTGTAAAAGATCCGTTTGAATTATTAACTCCAAAAAGTGGCTGGAGAAGAAAATGGTTGCTGCTATCGCTGGCTTTTCCCCTCACGTGTATGATTAGAACAAAGGGAGGCACAGAAGAGCAGGGGAAAGAAGTGAAAGCAAATTTCCCTCCGACATAAGGAGGCACATTTTCACGCAGTGCCTCATCCATACATGGAGAGGCCACCTACCAGGTAAAGAAAACACTGCGGCCATTGTGAAAGCAAGCAGATGCCAGAGCAGGGGAAAACGAAGCTCATTTTTACCAAACACCGTTGCCTTTTTTTTTTTTTTTTTTTTTTGCTTGCAAAGCATTCTTTTAATACCAAGTGGACACATCTAGCCTTTCCTCTACTCTGCACCCTGTGGATTTCTAGTCCCTGCTTCCAGACTCCAGGATCTGGATTCGATTTAAAATATGAGGCATGTTGGAGGTCACAGGAAAACAGCCAAGGTGACCATTAATATCTCCTCTCTTGCTCTGAGGTGACCAACCAAGGACGAATCGATCTGGAAAGACAATATTAGTGTTTTCCAATTCAATACTTCTCACCACATTCATTTGGAGATTTGAAATCTTTCATCCGAAGAGACGCAGAGAAACATGTTAACAGGGCGCAGTGGTCAATGCTCTCCTTTGATTTCATGGGCATGTTTTCTCTATGTTGCATGGGGACAGACACACGCATTCTGACTCCAGAAAACAAAATGTTTCCTATGGAAACCAGCCCTATCAAGAGAAAAAGTGAGTCATATTATCACTTGGTCTACAGATTTGGGGATATCATTTGGCCATTTCCTCTTTAGGAAGTTGTTCTCAGGACACTTCCAGGTCTCTCTTTTCAAGTCCCTCCAGTAGAAAATCCCTAATCTTTTCTAGGGAGTCTTAGACTCTAGGGAGTCTTCTTTCAAGATTGTATGATAATCGTCTTTCTCTGATTGACTTATTTCGCTCAGCATAATACCCTCTAGTTCCATCCACGTCAAGGGCCAGGGTGGTGAGTCGTGGGGGATAGGGAGGGAAAAATAATGAAACAAGATGGGATGGGTAAGGAGACAAACCATAAGAGACTCTTAATCTCACAAAACAAACTGAGGGTTACTAGGGGGTGGGAGGGTAGGGATAGGGTGGATGGGTTATGGACATTGGGGAGGATTTGTGCTATGGTGAGTGCTGTGAAAGGTGTAAGCCTGATGAGTCATAGACCTGTACCCCTGGGGCAAATAAAAATAATAATAAAAAAAATTTTTTAAAAAAAGATTGTATGACATGGCTTTTCAAAACAGGTAGGTCCTATTGACCATAAAGACTGTTAATAATTCCCATTCACTTTATTGTTAAAGATGCATCCATGCCTCATATAAACCAATTGAATGTAAGATTAGTTAAATAATATTTGGGACCATTAAGAATTTAATTATCCTTCTATTTAAAAGAAACAGGAGAATAAAGTTTACATCTCCAATATTACAGAATCTATACAAGGCACTTCAAGAAAGACAATGTAAGACCCAAGATTAAAAAAGAAAAATGCTACCAACATGCTTAGTCTAAAACTCTGGAGGGTGAAAGTCATATATATGATCAGGGGTTATAGATTCACTACAGGTAAATAGACTGTTCATCGGATTCTGAATAACATGGCTACAGTACTTGGAGAAGTGGCATGGGGTTAAATGCTTGCAAATGTTTGTTGTTGGGTTGGGTTTTGTTTTGTTTTGCTTTTTTAAGGAAATCTTTCATATCACAGGATGGATATACATTTAAAAAGTCAGTTTTTTTCTATGATCTTCTATGTAAGACTCAAGGAAGAGTTGGGTTAATTTTATTTGTATACATTTACTTTGTTTTAAGCATTCTTCTAGGCACTTTTGAAAGATTACCTTGGGAGAACCTGGGTGGCACAGTAGTTGCTACAGAGTCTGCTTGGGATTCTTTTTCTCTTTCCCTCTGCCCCTCCCACTCATGCCCTCCCTCTCTCTCTCTGTCTCTCTGTGTCTCTGTGTCTCTCTCAAATAAATAAATAAATCCTTTAAAAAATTATCTCACTAATCCCCGCTTCTGTTCAGTAAGGTGGGTATTCTTATTATCCTCATTTTTTGAATAGAAACTGAGGCTCAGGGAAGGTACAACATCATGCAGCTGATAGGTAGTGGGGTCTGGTCCCCAGACCTGTGCTCAAAACTACTGCATCACCTCCCATTCAGTCACACATTTAATAAATGTCTAGTGAGCACCTACTGTGTTCAGGGAACTATGCGAAGGTAAATTAAATATTTGTCCTTTCTTCAAAAGAAGAAAAGACACAAGACATGGGATGGACACAAATGCCTATGTCTTAAGGAAGCACGTGACAAGTTACCTGACAGAGACACCCGGAATCTATGAAGTAACTCTGTAATCCCTCCATGTGGTCCAAGGAGAATGGGACATGGGAAAAGCAGAGGAGAAGGACTTAGGAGGAGGGAGCCAACAATCATGTTGGGGATAATTACCAAGGGAACCTATAGTAAATACCTTTCAAATGTTGAGAAAAGAGAGTTCCCCATGGGAGAAAAATCAATTCTTACAAAAAGCCGGAGCTGTGCCAATTTCAACGTTCTGTAGACTCAGTGAGGCCAGGTCTCTGGGAACAAAACTTGGCTGTTGCCTTTTTTCCCACTTGGGCAACAAAGAAACCAAGTAAGTATTTACACACTTAAAAATATGATTTACCTACTATACACCTTTGAGAATGACTAGAATTTTTAAAAATAAAAGTAAAAAGACTGACACTAGAAACAATGCCAAATGTTGCCAAGAATGTGGAGCGAATGAGACTCATAAATTATAGGTGGGAATGTACAATGGTACAACCTCTTTAGAAAAAGGTTAAACAGTTTCTTATAAAGCTAAATATATACCTACTTTATAATTCAGCAATTCTACCCCTAGGTATTTACCCAAAAGAAATAAAAACAGATGTCCACAAAAAGTCTTGTACAAGAAACACGACATAGATGAATCTCAAAAACATGTTGAATGAAAGGAGCCAAAAACAAAACACTACATGGTACAGGATTCCATTCACATGAATTTCTAGACTTGGAAAAAGAATTATGTGGTACAATCAAATCAGAACAATGGTTGGGTCCAGGAAGGTCAGTGCCTGGATTACCGGGAAGGAGCGTGGGAGAAGTTCTTGCGAGTTTGGGTGACATAGGTATATGTATTTGTCAAAACTTGTTGAATGATCATTTAAGATTTATATATTCCATTGCATATAAATTTTATCCTGAAAGACAGGAAATGTAAAAGATACAGAATTCTAGCTAAAGATATGCATGGCGTAGTATTCAAAAGTGAAATGTCTTTATGTCTGCTACTTTCTTTGATATGTATGAAAAAATAAGATGGACTGATGGATGGACAAATAGATATGTGATAAAGCAAATATATTAAAATGATAATTATGAATCTAGTGGCTGGATTTTGGGTATTCATTGTAATATTCATTCAACTTTTCTGTATGTTTGAAATTTTTCATAATAAAATTGCTTTTGGAAAAATACAGCTCAAGAATATAGAAATCCATATTTTTGAAGGTTTGAAGATTTGAATTACCTATAAATCAAAAGGACTTGGCAGTGAAGAAAGCTTAGGCTTCTATTTTTGTAACTACCCTCCTCTCTTGAACTGTAGAAGGTAAACAACCAGAGAGGTAACAATACTACAATGCGTGACTAAAGGGCCCTCAGTAATGACACAAAACATGTGTGTTACGTGTTTCAGAAATATTTTGAGTATGTACTTCAAATGGAATCTTAACTTTAAAAAATTATACTGGATAAACCAAAGATATTGGAATTCAAGGGCAATTTCTGGAGTCCTAAGAATTTGTTAAAGACAGTTTTTGCTTGTGCAGAAAACTTGGAAATGTTCGTAAGTACATAGTGAGGAAGAAGGTAACCACCTGTAATGAGATCACCAAAAGAAAAATCAGTTAATAGTTTGAGAAATGTATTTCCAGTGATTTCTCTTTCCACATTTTTAACAGACTTAAAATGGTAAGTAGTTCAGTATATAGTGTGAATAAAAAATTTTTCATAAATTTAAGAAGTACATAATGTTATTTCAAATGGGTATGTCATATTTTACTATGGAAATGTGGGAGTATAGGTTGTTTTAATTTAGTTTTCTGTAATAAATAATGTTGAAAAGGAACATCTGTGCAAAAATACTTGTTTTTAGGACAAAGAATTTCTGGAAATGTACATTTACCCAAGCATTTTAGCTGGTCTGTGGGTTAAGAATTAGTTCCCATGCGCTTTTGACAAAGTGTCCTTACTGCTACAGACAGCTCGATTATAATAAATATGAGCTTAACCTCATCCCATGGTTTGTCAGCGTTCCAACGGCCCATGGAAAGAGACTTGAACCCCGTCTACACCTGCAGTTCAGGCGAACACAGACTTATGCACTGGGTGGGGGATGGAATGGGAGGTAGAGACTGAAGAACTCAGTTTGAAAGTGTTCCTTTCTTCTCCAGCAAGGCGAAAGGAACTATAATCTTAAGTGAGGCAGGAACCCAGCCGTGAAAGCTGCCTGAGACAGTGAAGAGTTGCCCTTCTGCAGGAAGAAGCTGTGTTTAACCCCACCCCTGCCCCCAGGGTTGACGCATCTGCTGGATATCCCTGGAAAGAGCAGCCTCTCTGTTATAAAAGGATAAAGAAACTGCATCATGTCAACGGGAGAGTGGGTACTCTGCCCTCTTTAAAAGCAGTGGACATAAGATGATAAGGTATTTCCATTGCACAGCAGAAAAAGGTGTGAGGCCCCGAGAGACATTCAGAAATGGGAACTCACAGCAAAGGAACTCAAACATACTGTTATTTTGAAGGCAAGAGGACCTAGTACAGGATGAGGAAAGATTTGTATCTCTCCCCTGTTCTGCTTCAGCAAATGACTCCGATCTACTAGAACACTAGAGCCGGCAGGCAGCAGCTGGAGAGAGGTCCTTGGTAAATACTCAGGAATTCTAGAAACTGGTTTAGTAACTTGAAACTGGCCTTGGTGGAAGTATTCACAGCATGGAAATCAGCAAATACCACATATCAGAGCTCCCCCTGACCACCCCTCCTGCCACCGGAGATCTGGCTTACCAGTTCATCACTGCTCAAATCCAAAGCTCCGTTTCTGATTTCTCTCCCAAATTCCAGACCCATTATTGCTGACTACCTTTAGAACATCTCTACTCAAATTCATTAGGTTCAAAAGAGAACCCATTCTCTCAGGTATGACCTTGCTAGTGCATTTGTACTTCTGTTAACAATTTACCATCTTCCCAAACACTGTAACTCAAAACTTCACAAGCATATGTGACACTTCACTCAATAATAACAAGAAAATATAAAGGGACAAAGAGGAGAATATTCAAGAGGCATTAATTTAACACATTATGTCAGCCCTTGTGATTAGCCCTTTATAAGCATTCTCACAATGTCTCTTGAAAGAAGAAATCGGGCGCCTGGGTGGCTCAGTGGGTTAAAGCCTCTGCCTTCGGCTCAGGTCATGATTCCAGGGCCCTGGGATCGAGGCTCGCATCTGGCTCTCTGCTCGGCAGGGAGCCTGCTTCCTCCTCTCTCTGCCTGCCTCTCTGCCTACTTGTGATCTCTCTCTCTCTCTCTGTGTCAAATGAATAAATAAAATCTTTAAAAAAAAAAAAGAAAAAAAAAAGAAAGAAGAAATCATTCCAGTTCTGCGAATGGAAAACTGAAGTTCAAGGAAGTTACATTACTTACCCCAATTTATAGAGTTATTAATTTTCAGAACTATGATTTGAATCCAGGACCCTCTGAGTATGGAAACCATTCTTAAACCCAAATGTCATATTTCTAACCAATCAGCTGCTCAATTTGGCCCTTCAAGCTTTTTGTCACTATTTTTATGGAGGTTTTATTTATATACAATGAAATGCAGAAATTTTAAGTGTACATCACTGTGTTGACAAATTCACATGCTTGTGTCAACTCACACTTCTGTGAAAACATAGAACACTTTCATCACCCCAGAAAGTTTCCTCCTTCTTTGTTCCAGTCAGTCTACCTGATAGGATAACTACTGCTTTGATTTATTTTATTCAAAAGGGTTCTATCTTCCAGAATTCCATGTAAATAAAATCATAGAGCATACACTCTTTTGTGGAAGACTTCCTTAACCGAACATTTTTTTTAAGATTTTATTTATTTATTTGTCAGAGAGAGGGAGAGAGTACAAGCAGGCAGAGTGGCAGGCAGAGGCAGAGGGAGACGCAGGCTCCCTGCTGAGCAAGGAGCCCAATCCAGGACTCGATCCCAGGAGCCTGGTGAAGGTAGTTGCTTAACCAACTGAGCCACCCAGGTGTCCCTTAACTGAATATTTTGAGAATAATCCCTATTATTCACATATATCAGTATTTTATGTCTTTTTATGGCCAATACTCTCTTGTATAAATAAATCAATGTTTGTTTATTTACTCTTACTGACAGACGAATGATTGGCTATTATGCATAAGGACACTATGAACATTCTTCTACAGGCCTTTCTTGTTCACATATAATCTTCATTTCTTTTGGGTGAAATTTAAAAGCATGAGTGCTAACCCATAGGTTTGGTGTATGTTTATCTATATAAGAAATTGTCAAATTGATTTCCAAAAAAATATCATCATTTTATATTCCAACTACCAGTACAGATATTCTCTACTTACAATGGGACTACTTCCTGATAAACCCATTGTAAGCTGAAAATATCCTAAGTCAAAAATGCATTTAATATACCTAACCTACCAAACATCAAAGCTTAGCCTAGTCTACCTTAAAGGTGCTCAGAACACTTACCTTAGGCTACAGTTTGGCAAAATTCTCTAACACAAAGCCCATTTTATGGGAAAGTGTTGAATAGCTCATGTAATTAGTTGAATACTGTACTGACAATGAGAAACAAAATGGTCCTATGTGAACAGAATGGTTGCAAGCCTATGGGTTGTTTACCCTTGTGATCACGTGGCTGCCTAGGAGCTTTGGCTCACTGCCACTGCCCAGCAGCACAAGAGAAGATCCTACCACGAATGACTAACTGGAAAAGGATCAAATTTCAAAATCTGAAGTTCTGTTTTGACTGAATGCATATTGCTTTTGCCTGATCGTAAAGTCGAAAAATTAAATTGAACCATCGAAAGTTGGGGACCATCTGTATGTGATGATTCCAGTTATTCCGCATCCTTGCCAACACTGAGTACGTATTGTCAGTTTTTTTTAATTTTAGCCATTCTGGTGAGTGTGTAGTGATAACTCATTGGCTTTCATTTGCATTTCCCTAACGACATTTCCCTTGTGATATATGATGTAAACCTAGAGATTGAAGAAAACACAGGAGTAGCAAGAATGTTATCTTTGTGACTTTACAGAAGGCAAAAACTTCTTTGATAGGACCCAGAAAGTACTAACTTAAAAATATGTATATGTCTGTAGGTACACATACACATACAGTGGACTTCATCAAAATTGAAACGTTAAGAAAACGAATAAACAAGCCACATCCTGGAATAAATACATACATACAAGGCACTTACACCCAGACTATATAAACAACTCTTTCAACTCAAAATTTTTTTAAAAATCCAAAGGGAAATTACGGGCAAAAGACTTGAACACACACTTCACAAAGGAAGATCTACTGTGGCCAAAAAGGTACATGAGAAAATTCCTCACAGTACTTCATCTTTACCCTTTTTAGGGGCCAGTCATTTTTTTATTTTGTACTACAGTTTCTGTAAGTATAACTCCCAACCCAAACTGCAAACCACTTGAAAGCAAAATGAACATTTGAGGCATCTTTGTACCAAGGTATATATGCAGGGGGAAACAGGAAAGGCTCACAAATATTTTTAAATGGCTGACCAAATGAATTAACATTGTATATCATAAGACATTTTTGACTGGTCACTAATATAGTAAGCAAATGAAGCAGTAATATTAGAGCAACACCAAGAGAGAAGAAAGAAAATAGATAACAAGAGGAATAAGCCTGAGAGGAAAAAAAAAAAAGTATTTCCCACAGACAGTTGAAATGACATTTTAAGTGTTAGTGTAAAATACAAGAGGAAATAGAGCTAGTAGAATAAAACGACAACGATAATGTGAAATAAAGCTTTCCAAAAATAAGACACCTACTTTTTTGCATGGGCAACCCATCTCTGTGTGAGTAATTTTGCATCTATGAAAGCCCAAGGGAAGCTATCAGACCAAAACAGGAAGCTGTGCATGTGCTCTCAGGCGGAAGTCACCAAGACATGGCTCTTGTGTACTCTGATGTGCATCCTGCCTGCCAGAAGACTCAGATTCCTTGTCAAAAAAATAGACCCCAAAAATGCAGATGGCAGCATGACTGCATCACAATAGTGTTTTCAGATTCGGGTGACATCTTGGAATTCCCAGAATACCATAATTTTAACTCCTATAGGGCATGTCCTTTCTGAGGTAAAATTTGCTCACTGAGGCACATGTGAATGACTTGTGTAAAACTTGTTTTTCCCCATGACTCATGAACCACTGTTCAATATTTACAGTCACTCTAAAAAGGAATTTTCTAGAACCAGAAGTTGACTCAAGCCATCTTCATAATTATTTATAAAAAAATAATAATAATAATGCACTCTCTGTTCCAGATGATGTCCTCAAGAACCAGTCCTTTCCAGGGGAAAAAAAAAATGCTGAAAAATTTCAAGGGTCTTATTTCTGTCCCAAATTTCAAACTAATTTGTACAAATCATTCAATTCCAGTGTAAAGGAAAGATTGGTTCTTTTCTCTTTCCTGATCAGAGCTTTGATGCATGTGGAAGTTCTGACCAATAGAAGCAATTTTCATGACTTTTCCTTTTTGAGATTCTCAGGAGGAAAAAAAAAAGCTTACTGAAAAAATTAAATTACATTTCATGACTAGAGCAGTAAACAAGAGGATTAGAGGGACACTCTGGGTGGGGTTCATACAGGTCCTGGGAAAAGAAAGAAAAACAGGAATTTTTTAAAAAGAAAGAAAGAGAGAGAAGAGTTCAAAGATTTAGAAGACTCTTAAAAAATGACAATCCAGAACTGTAGTGTGTGTGTGTGTGTGTGTGTGTGTGTGTGTGTGTGTGATGGAGTTTAAAGGAGGAGGTGTATAAGAGTCAGACAAAAGCAAACCTTAAGTGAAAGTTATAGTTTTGTCAGGAAAACCTTGGCGAATAAACATATTTATCTCTATTCAGGCAAAACATACCAAAACAATTAGCAGAACTCCTTAAAGAATATGACCTCACCTGAGATGCCATCTCAGAAACATTATTCTCCAATAATAGAACCATCTAACACATTCAGACACACACACACACACACACACACACACACACACACACACATTTTAACATGCTAACACCAGACCTAAAGCCATAGTAATAGACATAAAGGAAGGACAGGATGGAAATTGCACAATGGCAGAGTATTCTTAAATACCTTGGGTGGACATACTTAACACTTCGATCTCTTGAAGTATCACTTCTTTCCCAAGTTTTCTCAATGAAAAGCTAATAAGAAAAGAAAGTGTTTGTGGCCAGAGTTGGGAGAAAACAGAAAAGTAAATTGTTCAAAGTTCTGGAACGACACCAAGGCAAAGGCACATTCAGTCCAGGTATTGCCTTCCTTGTCCTTTCCAACCTGTAAATAGATGGAGAACCCAGTGCTCAAACCTGCTCTGCTCTCCTTGACCGCCCTCGCTCAGGGAAAACTTGGCTTAGATTTTCCACAAATGTGATGCATTCCTATGAAAGAGACACATATATAATTTTTTAGATCTGTCATATTTTTAAATGCTCAAGGAGAGTCTATCATTTAGAGGATTCCCCCTCCTCTATACATGTCTAAGTTCCAATTTTGGCATTTGGGACTTCTATAAAATGTAGTGTATCAGAATAGTGTTCCATTTCAGAACCAGTGAATGGCTTTGCTACACCAGAACGTCAGGCTTCAGCATGTTATTTCTGTATTCTAATTCAAATCCTTTATGTGACTACCTATCCATTTCTAATTTGAATTTTGCTGGGTGGTTTAAAGCTTTTAAGTCCTTTCACATCTATTCTCTAAGATGCTTAGTTTAGCATCTTGCATTTTCCCGCCAGGGTTTTCTTGTGCATAATTCTTTGGCACACCAGGTGGCAGGTTCTGAAACAGTTGTTGGGCGTTCTGTGGCCCCCAAACTCTCCCAAGGAATATGGGCAACTCGGGAGCGTCCTGAAGGATTTGGTGCCTGGGGTAATGTGTGCTGTTTGTTTAGTGAATTAGCACCTCTGCAAAAGATCTTAAAGAAGGTGCTCCTGATGGCATGGAGCACAGAAATAGGAAGCAGAATGGATCTGTTTCAGCACTAGCTGGTGCTCTGTCAGCACTCTACAAATGTTAGGCTCCAGTTCAAAATTGGTAGCCTCAATGTTTTCAGCCAGTGTTCACCATGTTTGAAGGTCTGATTTCAAAGATGTCAGCTGGACTCCATGGTCTTGGAGGAGTTTTAATGAGAATGTGGTGTATTTGGTCATAGATGATTCTAATGCCTGTCTTATTCGTTTGTGCTCCCTTGGCAGGACCATGGAGCACATTTTCCAGGGACTTCAGTTCTGATGTGGATTTTTTTGTTTAATTCTGTGCATTAGCAATAAATCTATAATGACTATTTTAAGGTCTAAATCTATGAAACAGGAATGGTGAAAGGGCCACCTGCATTACGGTAGTACCAATAATAGCTCCCAGTTCTGCATGCTAACTAGGGCGCAGCCTCACGGCTGAGTTATTTACATACATCTAATCTTTATAATAAGGCTGCAACTTAGGTACCCTTATTAATATTTTACAGATGAGGAAACTGAGCCTGTACATTACTGAAAATATGTGTCACCTTGACCCCAGAGCCTAAGCTTTTGACCATGACACTCTCCTGTCTCGTTCTGCAATGAATTTAAATGTCCTTTGAAAAGCTGCAACACTCAGTAAATGTCAGGTGGTATTCTCATGGCTGTTGGAAAGGAGTCTAATTCCTGCACTCTTTTTACCACCACAATCTAAAGGAAGAAATGCCTTCAAGGGGCTTGAAGGGTACAGGTATTCTTGTGAGTCATTGGAGTGTAGCTATCTGACAGGGATGAGGTGCAGGAATACTTCAGAACTAGTGTTTTCAATTTTCAAGAACTCAAGTTAGGGGCTAATGTCACCAGAAATGGCTGCCATCTATTCTGAGTGTGGGGAAGAAAAAGCCTTAATGAAACACAAACAAAACAGCTACTTCAAGTCTGACGAAGGCCTGCCTGGGATGTCTGTATTTTCCTGCTGTGGTTGCAAAGAAAATGTTTGCATTCTGAGAGCACTTCAAAATGAGTTCCTTTATCTGCTCCTTGGAAGATCCCTCTATGTTAAGGTCTCCCAGGGAAAGATATTGTGTCTGTGACACCACAAGTTAAAGACATCTGGTTCCATTATCCTTCACTGTTATTTAGAAGTGAGAAATTGATTGAAGGCCAAAGGTCAGGACTCCTGAAGAAGAAAACTCAAACAACGTGCTCAGTACTTGGGTAACCTCCCTCCAGCTTATGCAGACATGACATGTCAGAATTTAAGGCCTATTGTTTTGTGACATATCTCTATGACAAAATATTATTTGTCAGTCTTCCCTGAAATAGAAGTGCACATCACTACAGAGACATGAGACTGCTTTTGCTAACAAGTTGATCATTTGGGCAGCAATAAACAATTGCAAGTTATCAATAATTGCTTTGTTAAGCAAACAGATTTCTGCAATTTCTCTCAAGTAAAATGTTGCTTTCATGTCATCAATCTTTTGGCTGAAAAGAGGAATTAATCTGTTGTTGAGGCAACTAAAGTGATCTTAATGGTAGCTTTGAATTTGGTCTCATCCATAGATTAGGGGAACTATTTTGTTGATCTTAATGGATTCTTGTATTTGCAAGAATTTCCTCTCTCTCTCCCTCCTTTTTCTTTCTCTCTCTCTCTCCTTCCCTTTTCTCTCTCCATTATATAAGAATCTTCAGGCCAGAGGGGCGCCTGGGTGGCTCAGTGGGTTAAAGCCTCTGCCTTAGGCTCAGGTCATGATCTCAGGATCTTGGGATCGAGCCCCACACCTGGCTCTTTGCTCAGCGGGGAGCCTGCTTCCTCCTCTCTCTCTGCCTGCCTCTGCCTACTTGTGATCTCTCCCTCTCTCCCTCTCTGTCAAATAAATAAAAATAAAATATTTAAAAAAATAAACACTTTAAAAATTTGTAAAAAAAAAAAAAGAATCTTCAGGCCCCAGCTGGTGTAGTAAATGTCTTATTAAAGCATTCAAATATGCTTTATTTGAATAAAGCATATTTATTCAAATATGCTTTATCTCTACTATCATTAGTAAGCACTGCTTTGGAGCAGGGACAACAACAAACAGCCTCTGTCACTTGAGAGGAAATGTCAATACATCCTTGTTGATAAGGGAAGCTACCTGTGATCATACACATTCAGTGGGGAGCAGATGCAGTATGTTTGGGTAAGAAAGGTGAATAAGCCAACATGGTGACCATCCAAGCCAAGAGCAGCTCAAGAACTGGAATTGGGATATGATACCGAGCTATGGTGCATAAGTAAACCCATTTCTGTTTTTAAAATTCTTATTTAAAACTTCAGTGGAGAAGCTGTCCATGGTTTCTCATTTTAGCTTTTTAATTTTTCTGTCCTAAAGAAGTCTAATTTCTTACTGAATACAATTCTAACATGTTTTGTGTTATTATCAATTTATCCCATTTTGTTTTAAAATGCACTCTCCTTTGTTCTGGAGGGGAAACCTTGAAAATCTAAACCTCCCTAAGGACAATGTGGTGAGACCATGGTAGGTTTTTTTAACTTCTATCAGCCTATATCTATAGATACAGTTTGAAAGATCACTGGATTCTATGTAAATTGTTATTCCTGAGTTAATGAGACAAGTGCATTGGTCAATTAATACATACTGTCAACCTTTAAAACAATGTGAGAAAGCCCTTAAAAGATTTCTGACAGAAGTAGCTAAAACGTTGTGTGTGTGTGTGTGTGTGTGTGTGTGTGTGTGTGTGTGTGTGTATACATACATCCCTTAGGTATGGGTTAGAAGCCAGAATGAGAGTTGAAAATTAAAAGTAATAGGGAAAGTCTCAAAAATCTAAGTTTTGTTTTCAGTTAGAATCTTAAAGAAGAGTTTGAGTGGTTCCTACTCTATCTAAAACAGTTTGTTCATAAATAATGAATGCTAGAAAGGCAGAATGCCTAAAGTCCCTTTACATCCAAAAGAAAATTTATGATCCCTTCAAAATTTTAAATCATTTCAGACTGGGTAAAAAGAATACCTTTAGGTATTCTTTTTGACCTAAGTTCTACTCTGGCAACTTGCTAGAATTAGATTCCATATAAGACAGAGTTAATCAACCTCAGCACTATTGGTACTTTGGACCAGATAATTCTTTGTTATCAGGAGCTGTCCTGTGAATTATGAGACTTGTAGCAATATTCCTGGTCTCTACCCTCCAGATTCTAGTAGCAACCCCATCATTAGATGTGAGAATCAAAAATGTCTCCAGACATGAGCAAATGTCCTTTGAGAAAGGTGGTGAAAAAAATCACCTCAGCTGAGAACCACAGATAAAAGAATTCCGTGTGTGTGTGTGTGTGTGTGTGTGTGTGTTTGGTGGTGGGGTTCTTACTTCAGAAACTGATTGTAAAATAATTTCAACTTTAATTTGGTACTGCACTTTGAAAAAAAAATGGCCTCAATGCCTGTCAATTCTCATAAAAGGTGGAAAATATTTGCCTTCCCTTCAAATCTTGCTTTGCTTTGTAAAAAGCTTTGGTAAAAAGAATGTGAATAAGTGACATTATGTGACAGCTGAAGCTAGGCCTTGGGAGGTCTTACAGGTTCCAATTTGCTGTCTGAGAGTGCTGCACTGAGGCTGCCATGTAAAGAAGCCAGTCTAGCTTCCTGGAAAAATCAAAGGGCACATGAAAGAAAGATAAGATGCTCCAACCAACAGCAAGCTCCAACGCCAGACATAAGAGTGAAGCCATCTCGGACTTTGCAGGCCAGCTGATCCTCCAGCCAAATCACTCTCATGAGTGA
This sequence comes from Ailurus styani, assembly GCA_002007465.1. Lineage (NCBI taxonomy): Eukaryota > Metazoa > Chordata > Mammalia > Carnivora > Ailuridae > Ailurus > Ailurus styani. Next base: position 558,813 of record LNAC01000795.1, on the reverse strand, counting down.
ATCTGGGTGAAACCAGTGGAGGAAATAACAAGCTATCCTATAGAATCAAGAGAAATAAGAATGGTTCTTGTTTTAAGCCTCCAAGTTTTGGGGTTCTTTTGCAGGAAGGACTAACATGGTTCCCTGGCTTGGACCTAATGTATGCTATTATCAAGACACTCCTATATGAAATGTGGGGGATCAGATCCATAGAGGTGAGTGACTTAAAGTAAGAGTCATGAAGACATGGTTCCCAGTGCCCTCAGAGACTTCATACAGCTTCTCAAGAGTGCATGTGTAGATTGGATACTGACTTCAAAACTTCATCCAATTCAGTTAGGAAGAAGTACATTTATGCAGTATCAACAATGTACAAAGTACAGAAGGGGAGGAGGGCACAGGCTATAGCTTTCTATCTGTTTTAAAGTAAGTTAAGACAAAATCTTGGTTACTACTGGGAAAGGAAACAAAACATAATGCCTGGAACAATAAAACTATATGCATCAAACATATAATGATTATGGAGGTTTTGTATTGATAACTTGTCAACTTGGTTATGCTGGAAGAGTTTTACCAGAACCCCCTTTCATCTTTTAATCCTTTCTAGATTAAAGCTGACCCAAAGAGAAATTCACATGACATTTTTGATAGGAGGAGTTGAAGCTCTGCCACTATGCTCTGAAGGTTTTCATGGTTAGATGCAGTGAGAAATAGATGGAGAGATGCCAGTGGATTCCACCATATCCTTGCTCCACCCACTACCTTGTGTCCAGTTTTTCTTCCAAGCTGTTGGTCTTGCTGATCAACAGCTACCCCAAACCCACTGCCTGAAGTTGAGGCAACAACTTACACACATTGTGTGCCAACTCTCCTTCATAATACAACTTCAGCATCTGGATGTTTTTAGCTTCCAGATTTTCCTGTAAACTATCACTTGTTTTTTTGTATAGTGAGCCAGAAGGGTTGGCTATTGGTATTTATCTGATCCTCGAGTCTTCCTTTTGGACTTCTCTTCATCTTCTCCCATAATTGTGCATGGTCTTTCAATAGTAGACTTTTTCTATTATGATACTCATACTAATTTTTATTTCCCAACAGAACCCTGGAAAATAGGGTAACACAGTTCAGAAAGAGGAAGGAGAGAGGATTCAATTTGACTCTGGCTATTCTATGGGATCACACATAATTCGGGGGATCCCATATATGTTGGATTTCCTAGCATCAATGAGGGTGAAAAACATCATACAACATCGTGTCCATTCATTCTTCACCTGGTCATGGAAAAGCAGAGGATGGGAGAAAACATTAAAAAATCACTCCTGCTCCTTAGTTTTTCCAGTTATAAATCCAGGAAGACTCGAAAGATTTTTACAACATGGCTAGGGGGATTAATACACTGTCTAATGCAATAAAGATCTCATGGGCAAAAACCATATTGAGGAATAGTCATCAGGCACATTTTTTAAATCAGGAACAGAGGAAAAGTAACACTAGACATTTTGGTGACACAAGAAAATGTTTATAACATTCAAAAGAAGGTGTAGCTTGGAAATAATTTAAATAGGTTTAAGTGCCCATCATAAATACCAAAAAAAAGAAAAACTGTAGGCAAATGGAATCTTGAAAGGTATAAATCAATAAAGAAGAAAAAATTTTCTGTAAGATAAATTGAAATGTACCAGGGAGAAATAAATGCTAATCGTCCCTTCGTTGATAAAATTGAGCTTTGGACTTCTGAAAGTATTCTATGTGCAAAAAAACTGTGATGTTTATATTCCATAATGGTTAGAAGGAATCCTGAAATCAAAAAAGACTACAATTCTGAACTGTAGATAATCTTTTCAAGCTCAGTGGATCAAATCAAACATACACTACTGGTTTTCACTTACTTTTGGCCCTAAAGGGGATGCAAGATCCACACCAGTGGTTCACAAACTCTAGAGGGTATCAGAAATCACCTGGGGCTTGCAGAAAATATTCCAAGTGGGCCTGTGTTTAGAGATCCTGATTCAACAGATCCTGAGTGGAATTAGGAAAATTCTACTTTTTGGAAATATCCCTGGTGATTCTGACCTAGATAGTCTAAGATCATACTTCAAGAGACAGTTGCCTGAATCCAAGAGAATAAGTTCACAAGTTCTGTATTGAGTATACCAAATGAAAATCCCTAAGTGTTATTTTCAAAGTATAAAAATACCATATAATGTCCAACACAATGCTTTGTTGAAGAAAACCTACCAGTTGTTTTGTTCCCAAGGAAAATGCATGAAGCTCATTTGTGTATGTGTGTATTTGTGTGTGAGAGAGAGACAGAGAGAGAGAGACAGAAAACATCCTATACTGAAGATGTTTCCCATGATGTTGGCAGCTTTATCTCAGATGTCAAGGCATGAGGGTCTCAAATTCACTAACAGGCTCAGGAAGATGGCTCCAAACCAAAGCAGAATTTTTCCCCATTGTGTATTGCTAATTTCAAAGAAATGCATAAAATTGCTCATATGATTTATTGATCAAGGAAAATCTGTACTCTTTTCCTAATATGGTATAATTAGGAGAATTAAGGAAAACTTTAGCTCACTATGAAGAGTTTACTTTTGGCAAATGGGAAAAATGTTCAAACATTCAGCTCTTCAAAGTTGGCAAGGAAGTACATATTTCAAATTTAAGGATTTTGCAATAATTCAGATGTGAAATGGGTTATCAATCATCCAAACTTGGCATCTCAATTTTGCTTATATTTTTGTGAGTGGAAATGTCATTGCATTTAACAAGGACAAGTGTTTCAAATGTTCTTTCTTTCCTTGGTTTGTAGACTTTGTTCCCTCTGTCTAAAATACCTTCCTTATACCTTCTTCACTTAGCTAAACCCTGCTTTTCCCTGAGACTCAGCGCAGACTCCACCTCCTCCATGGGGTTTTCCTTGAAATCCCCTACCCCTACCACCTTACTTCCTAAACTAGACACTTCTTCAAACCTTTTCATAGTAGCTGGTGCTTTCCTCCATCAGTGCACTGCAACTCTGATGTTCGCAGCCCCTTTGCCCCCACGAGAGTTCAATAAGATCAAAAGCCCCATCTTATTTGTTTCTATTTCTGGAGCTGAGCAAATAGTAAGGGTTAAAAAAACAACAGTGTAATAATGGATTTTTAAAATTTAAAAATACTAAATCTTAGTGAAGCATAACACAAGTGTTAGTTGCATGTCTACAAAAAAACAGGAGGTCATTCACTGAAAGATGTGTAACCACATCAAGAAAAGCTAACATAATATATCACACACCCACCATAGCAAACATGTACATCAACACAAAACTAAAGGAGCAGTATGATCTGCTATGTTTAAGTGCTATAAAATTATAGTATGGTTAGAATTTATTTTCCCGGGGCGCCTGGGTGGCTCAGTGGGTTGAAGCCTCTGCTTTCGGCTCAGGTCATGATCTCAGGGTCCTGGGATCGAGGCCCGCATCGGGCTCTCTGCTCCGCAGAGAGCCTGCTTCCTCCTCTCTCTCTGCCTGCCTCTCTGCCTACTTGTGATCTCTCTCTCTCTCTGTCAAATAAATAAAATAAAATCTTTAAAAAAAAAAAAAAAAGAATTTATTTTCCCCCTTACACTGAAACACACACACACACTCACACACACTCAAAGGCAATGAAGTTTTCTGGCACTTTTGTTTTCTCCGTATAGCACCTAGCACAGAGCTGAGCAAAAGTTGATGTTTCTATTTCTATTTCCTTTGGTCTTATTAACAGGAACAATCTACTTAGGACTATTCTTTGAGGAAAGTGTACAAATTCTCCTAACCAAAAATAAGGACACAGGGGCACCTGGGTGGCTCAGACTGAGGTGGCTCAGTCTACCTTCGGCTCAGGTCATGGTTCCAGGATCCTGGGATCAAGCCCCACATCAGGCTCCCTGCTCAGCAGGAAGCCTTCTTCTCCCTCTCCCACTCCCCCTGCTTGTGTTCCCTCCCTCGCTGTGTCTCTCTCTGTCAAATAAATAACGAAAATCTTAAAAAAAAAAAAAAGAACACAAATAAGTATTTGATTTTCAAAAAAAGACATAAAATATACAATTTCATCACTTAATTAGTATTGCGTACTTGGGTACAATATTACATTTACTTTTAATGTTCAGAATTTTTAAAAATTACAAATTATTTACTTCTTTTGTAATTTATCCCCCACTGAAGGTTGAGCTAGGCAAGGCCAAACAAACTGTATTAAGTAAATGCATGTTTCTTTGAATCAATTAAATTAAAAAGTTGGCACATGATGTTCATAGCTCCTTAAAATGATTAAATAAAGAAGAGGTACCTTAGTATTTAGCATGGTGAGACAATAATCAGAAGGTCATAAAAACAGACACCTTTAAATAGACAAACCTATATAATACATAGGGTTTATTCCAATAACCCCTAAAACTAATATCTCACGAAAGAGTGAGTACAAATCACTGCATCTTATTCAGTGCAATCAGACTGAACCTGCTGTCTGACTATAAAGCTGTCATTGCAGAGGCATTTATAGCCTCAGCAAACAAATATTGTTCAGGTAGAAGATGAACACACATGAAAAGGGAAAACATGTTACATATTTCAAATGAAGAACTTTTGAATTTTTAAAAAATTAAAAGCCTTCAACTATTTTGAGCCCTATATCCACTCACAGTCCCTATGTCACTTTATATCATTCTTAGAAATCATGAACTTTTATGATTTCGAGTATAGTCCAGCTTGCAATGTAGCTGAAGATGCATTTATTTTATTTTTTAAAAATTTTGTTTATTTATTTGAGCAAGAGAGAGAGAGAAATTGCACATGTTGGGGGCGGGGGGTAAAAGGAGAAGCAGACTCCTCGCTGAGCAGAGAGCCCATGCGGAGCTTCATCTCAGGACGCTGGGATCACAACCTGAGCTGAAGGCAGACATTTAGCCAATGGAGCCACCCAGGCTTCTCTGAAGATCCTTTTAAACATTTCAGGGGTACAAAATGAAATATTGGGATTTCATCAAGATAAAAGTTTTTTGCATAGCAAAGGAAAGAGTTTACAAAACCAAAAGACAACTGACAGAATGGGAGAAGATATCTGCAAATGACATATCAGATAAAGGGCTAGCATCCAAAATCTATAAAGAACTTATCAAACTCAACACCCAAAGAACAGATAATCCAATCAAGTAATGGCCAGAAGACATGAACAGACATTTCTCCAAAGAAGACATCCAAATGGCCAACAGACACATGAAAAAGTGCTCAACATCACTCGGCATCAGGGAAATAAAAATCAAAACCACAATGAGATACCACCTCACACCAGTCAGAATGGCTAAAATTAATCAGTCAGGAAACAACAGATTTTGGTGAGGATGCAGAGAAAGGGGAACCCTCTTACACTGTTGGTGGGAATGCAAGCCAGTGCAGCCACTCTGGAAAACGGTATGGAAGTTCCTCAAAAAGTTGAAAATACAGCTACCCCACAACCCAGCAATCACACTAATAGGTATCTACCCCAAAGACACAAATATAATGATCTGAAGGGACACCTGCACCCTAATGTTTATAGCAGCATTGTCCACAATGAACAAATTATGAAAAGAGCTTAGATGTCCATCGACAGATAAATACATAAAGAAGATGTGATATATATATATATATATATATATATATATATATATATAAGAATTTTTTTAAAAAGAGGAATACCTGCATCTTAGATTCTGATGGGCATAAACAAATATGTTGATTTTATGATACATACTAATATACTGAAATTATTCCAAAAGTAGTTAGATGTCAATATGAAAAGAACTTCAGTATATTTAAGGAAATGTGCTGGAGTTAATGCATATTTGGGATTTTGACAAATCAAAATAATTGGCCAATTTAAGTAGAAGATAAATTCTGATTTCTCTCTGAAAATAAATCTCTCTTTGCAGAGTTCTTAGGGCAATAGTTCATACTCTTATTTGAGGGTTTGACCTTCATGTCTTCGGTCAGACATTTTCTACTCAGTGAGGCCCACCCCGATGACCTATTTAAAATGGAACTATCCCACCCACACTTCTGAACCCCTTTACCCTGGCTGTTTTTTGTCATCTATTTTTTACTTTTTTCATAATACTTCCTCCTAACTATTTAACTTATCTACGATGTTTATTGCTTACAGTTTGTCTCCTTACATGAGAACATAAACTCCTCAAGAGAAGGCTATTTTACCTAATTTGCTTAGTGGCAGCAGGTACATGGTGGTCATACAATAAATACTAGCTGACTCGCAGTAAATTTGTATACTAACTATATGAAAAAGTAAAAAACATGTTTTAGAAAACCCACCTTACCAATGGACAAAGTTGAGCACAAGTATGATTTGGTATCAATTTATAGTACGAATTTCAAACAATTTTTAAATTGTACTACAGTATTTAGAATAATGGTTTTCACGTGTATTTTTGTTGATACAAATATGCCTACTTCTGTATATTAGACTATAGAAAGTCTTTTGTTTGACAGTTTATAGACAGAGATATGTATGGAGGAAACCCACTTTAATAATAATATCTTAACAGATTACACCAGTCTGAAAAACTGGTTTTACTTTACAGCCAAAATTTTGAATCTGAAAGGTCTACCTTAAATTTGACGTTGGGAAACTTTTGAAAGAAAGAACTGAAAGGCATTTTCATAATACATTGTTATACACCCATTTCCTTGATGACCTCATCCATCTCCATTACTGATCCACCACATCTATACACTTTCTCATCCATTTAAATTTCAACACCTGCTCCACATCTGTCTTGCCAGGATGACCTCAGTGCTTTGTCAGACACAGGACTATGAGTAGAGCAAATACTTTCATCACTTTTATTACTACACTTTCATTAAGTTTTCCCAGTGCCTACTTATCTAGTCAGAGAAATGTGAAATTGTTTGTCAATTCTACTATTAGAGTAATGGGTATCCCTGAGCTAGGAATGCCCTTGGTCTTCAGGGAACATTGACTTCTTCAACTACCCAACACGTATTTGGTAATCCACCCTGGAGTTTAGGGATGAATTATCTTACCCTCTACACATCACATCTAGCTATCTGGGCTCACAATGTGGAATTGATCATGATTCCTGACCACTAATATTCAAATTTCCCATACAATCCTAATACAGCTTCATCTTTTAGCATTTCCATGACTTACCCATTACACATGAAATATGTGACCTGAATCCATATCACATATAACAGTAAAATTATAGAAATTTACTGAAAGTTCTCTTTTTGGCTACAATGTAGTTAAGAAAAAAGCAACAAAACAAAATAAAATACAAAAAGGTGACCATTGTGGTTGGTTAATTTCATGTAGATCTTTACATAAGATCTGGTGTTTTTGAATAAAAGCGCATCTAGGGAAGATATTGGCTCAGGTGTTTCATGCTCCTTTTCCTGTCTCTGATGTCATTACAAAAGTTCAGGCGATCATCATCTTTCTGGACTATAGCAATTGCATCCTAAGTGGCCTTCCCTTTCCAGTCCTGCCTTTCTCCTTTTTCATCCTCCGCAGTGTTGATAAAATTATCTTCCTGAAAACTTTTAGTCCCTTGTGAACTCCTTAGTGCATATAAAATAAAACCCATCCTCCTTCAGAGCCTTACAGTGACTTATTGTTCAGACTACTCTCTCCTCTGTCTCCCACTTTTTCCTGTGTGCCTCAGATGAACATGCTTGCTGTCTGAGATGTTCATGATGTTCCACTTGATTGGGATCTCTATGTGTCTGCGTTGGCCACCCAGGGACTAACATGAAACTTGACACATACTAGGCACCAATAAACAGATTGCAGATTTAAGATGGTTGAGGAAAACTTTTAGCTTCCTTCCCTTTCCAAATCACAGAGGAAAGAAGTGAAAGTAAAATATGTCCATGGCAGCACTGGAAGCACAAGAAGGGTGCAAACAGTAAATGAGCTCAGTCAGGAATTTGAGGAAGATAGAAACATTGGCATATAAAATCCAAAAGGGCTGGTGAATCTGTGACCCAATATATGTTAAAAAAAAAAAAGAAAAGAAAAGAAAGCTCTTGTAAATGTTCATGATTTCCAATTTTTTAGCTCTGATGGTTTCCAGTTATTTAGCATGGACACAACTGATGAAAAAATCAGTGACCAGGGAGATCAAGCAAAGCAACTCTCTCAAAACACATTGAAAAGATAAAGATGCAGAGAGTGTGAGGAAATCATTAGGAAAGATAAAGAAGCTTGGGTGGCTCAGTCGGTTAAGTGTCTGCCTTCTGCTCAGGTCATGATCCTGGAGTCCTGGGATGGAGCCCTGGGTCAGGCTTCTTGCTCAGCAGGGAGTCGCTTCTCCCTCTGCCCTTCAACCTGCTTGCACTCTCTCACCACCCTCCCCCTGACTCATGCTCTCTGGCTCTCCTTCTCACTCTCTCAAATAAATAAATAAAATATTTTTAAAAGGAAAAATAAAGGATCAATTCAGAAGTTTCTATTTCTATTTAATAGAAATTCCAGTAAGGGGGAACAAAGAAGATGCAATGTTGAAATAATTCAAAAATAATAGCAGAAAATCTCCCTGAGATGGAAAAAAAATGCAAACCTTTCATTTAAAAAAGCTATCAACTGCCAAGGTGCCATATTCTCAATGGAGTGAAAATACACCTTCAAAGTTAAAGAGAAAAATCATAAAAACTAAAATCACAGAAATATGAAACTGGTTTCTTTCAGAAGAAAGGAGTTAAAATGAGAATGCAGATGTATCATCTACAAATCTGGATGCTAGAAGACCATGGAAAAAATTCCTCTCAGATTCTGAGATTAAATTATTTTGAACTTAGAATTCTACATCCAGAAAAATTATCGATCAAGTATAAGAGTAAAAGAAAAAACATTCAGGGGCATGGCAAGACGCAGGCAACCCAAAATCCCCAAACTTTGTATATGGAGTACTTGATGCAGTACTCAAATAAGGCCATAGATAGACAGGCAGACAGATAGATACATACATAGAGATACATTGTAAAGAGAAGAGCATAGAAGAAAAGGGAATGTTAAACTCTTTACTTAAATGATCATTGTTAAGCATTTAAGACATTCACAAAAATTCCAGAATTCTTATGTCCTAGAAATTCCTAAATTCTTAAATAAAATAATGACAAAGTAATTTAAAAATAGCCATGGAAAAACATAAAATAATATTATCTTATCTTATATTATATTATATATTTCTTTATAACAGTATTTTGGTAAATCTAGATTCCAGAACTCTAGAGTCTAGATTTCAGTGAGTCTATAATCTTGAGTGGCAAAATAAGTTATATCTTCATTTCCACTAACCTCTAGCTGAAATTTAGCATGAACTTTAATGATAAGTATAAGCAATAAACATAATGGTATTAGCAATACCTGGGACTTTCATCAGTACAAGTCACAGAAATGTATATTTCATTTTTCAGTTGGTGTAGGTATGTGAAAATATCACTTACGATAGTCATTGAGTCAGCCTATAGATTGTACATAATCTCCAAGTGCCTGTCTACAGATGTTCCTGCAAGAGCTAATCGCCCTCCTCGGACAAATGTGCCCAGTTACCCACATTCTCACATAGGTGCCTCTGCCACCCTTTTACCCTCTATTAGTCTGATGGACCTCTAATTACAAATAGTTGAAAGGAGATGAGCTTTTTTCCTTATTTGCTGAAGTTTTATAAAACTGGATGGTTGCAATGAGAATTTTTCACTCTCCCTAAGGCAGTTCAGTGTTCTGTAACACAGATAACTGAGTGAACTACAACTATAAGCCTTGCAAGTTCAAACAAATCACATGATTAAGATAATGGTTTGAAGTATTATTTCAAGTAATTTATTCGCATTCACCAATGGTGCAGGGATACAGGCCATGCATCCCGCAAGTTCTGAGCAGCAGAGATTCCTCTCTTGACTTGGTTTCCTCTTCCATTGCCGTTCTGTACACTGAGCTATGAACTAAACGCAAGCACACATCGTATGTCACGCAAGCAGGTTTTGTGCATTTGCAGTCTGTAAAAATACTGAACATATTGAGAATAGCATTGGGAGAACACCATACACATAACTGGGGGGAAAAAAAACCCCACAACTTACACACATACATTATTTGTAAGAAGGCAGAGAAAATCGTGTGACTCCACTCACAATAACAGTCAAATTCCATGGCGGACATTTTTAAAAGTGATTCCAAGAAGCAGACGATAGATTTCAACAAAAAGGGTCCATGGCATTAGGTAAAAAAAAAATCCCTGATCTAGATCGATTTGATGTTTTCTAAGAAGATAAAAATTAACAACAGCAACTCAAGAGGTGGGAAAAAGTACTGGGATAGACCAATAATTATAGGAAAAATTGAAGGATAATCAAATATTTACAGGCACACATGCCATTGCCCTTACCACTGTAAAAGACATGTGCCAAAATGCTGCTCTCCAACCCTCAATGAACAGATCAGTTCTCTTAAGTCCTTTTAATGGTTAGAAAAAGGAAAAACAAACAAAAGAAAGTGCACCCATTCATTCCACAAATCAAGTAAAATAACCATGATATCAAGACTAAGAAAAGGATGTGTACCTTGGAAAACCATTAGAGCAATATTGCTTATAAATATGTACAAATTTCCTAAATGAAATAGCAAGAAAGCAAATGAATTTCCTCCAGGGTGGCAAGAAAGAAGAAAAGATATGCAATTGAGAAGGTTGGTAAATTGGTCTATGAAAGTTGAAGCTTTGACTGTCTCTACATTAGGAGGCACTACCAACTTCTGAGAGGAAAGCTAGAGGAGATTGGGGGAATCGGACATTTGAAGGGAATGGAGGCAGTTTGACATAATTGTGGCAGACAGTGGGACAGTGATTTAACCAGAGAAATAATTAGGATTACTGGGTAGGGTTGAGCATCTATTGCTGCCTTCTGGTGAATATTCCTTTTTTTAATTTTAATTTTTAATTCTATTTAATTTTTTTTACTGAAGTATAATCAACATACAGTGTTACAGTAGTTGCAAGTGTACAATATAATGATTCAAAAATTCTGTGCATTGCTCAGGGCTCACCATTATAAGGGCACTCTTCATCCCCTTCACCTGCTTTATCCATCCCCTAACCTATACCTCCTCTCTGGCAAGCACCAGTTTGTTCTCTGTATTGAAGTCTGCGGTGGGGAGGGAGGGTTGTCTCTTTGTTTTCTTGTTTTTGTTTTTTTTTTTAAGATTTATTTAATTTATTTGAGAGAGAGAGGGACAGAGAGAGCACAAGCAGGGGGAGGGGCAGTGGGCGAGAGAGAATCTGAGGCAGACTCTGCTCAGCACCAAGCCCCATGCAGGGCTCAATCCCACTACGCTGAGATCACGACCTGAGCTGAAATCAATAGTTGGACGCTTAGCCCACTGAGCCACCCAGGTGCCCCAAGTGTCTGGGGTTTTTTGTTTGTTTGTTTGTTTGTCTCTTCGGGGTTTCTTTGTTTTTTTTCTTAAATTCCGCATACAAGTTTTCTTCAACAGCACTTGTCTGCTTGGTTATAGGCCACTGAGAGTTGTTTTGCAGATAGAGGCAAAAAAAAGAGGAAGAATCCAATGACATAATAAGTATTTACTCTGGAAAAGATGAGAAGTGAAGAGTTGAGGTCAATAATCTAGAGATCCTGCTGTTGGAACAGAATGGCCTGGTTGAGAGTAGTTGATAAGGAAGATTATTACATATTTCTATTATGTAATACTATGCAGCAATTTAAAAGAATGAAGTGGAACAATATGCATTAAATGTAAAACTCCCCAAGATATACTATTGAATATGTTGAATATTGAAACCAAGACACAGAAATGTGTGTGTGTGTGTGTGTGTGTGTGTTCCACCAAATGCAACTGTAGGAAAGAGGGCTTATAATTTTTTATTTATTTTTATCTTACTTTCCTTAGGTTTGAGTTTTCTACACCTAGTATGCATTTTAATTTTAAAAACATAAAAAAAAAGCTATTTCCATGTTAGAAAAAATGGTGTGCATAACTCCATCATATAAAGAAACTGCTGTTAACACTTCTATTTGTTTTCATCCAATATTTTTTTGGTGCAAATATCTTCTCTTTTTAACAGAAGGGAGTCACATTGTGCATACTGTTTTTAATCAGCTTATTCTACCTTTTCCATGGCATTAAATATTTCTCCAGTATCATTTTAGTGGCTAAATAAAACCTTGTTGTTAAATATTTATGTTTTATTCAGTTCTTGTTTCTACCAAAAACACTTCCATAAAAATCTTGTAGCTATAATTTTGCAAACATCTATGACTATTTTCTTAGCATGAATCCCCCAAAGTAAAAATGCTTGTTTAAAGGTTTTATGCAGAATTCTGAGGCATTCAATAGAAATGGCCAAACTGCCTTCCAGAAAGATTTTTAAATTTTGGTCTGTTGGTGATAGTGCTTCTTTCTGTACCATTTTGCCAACACAGAGAATATGATTTTTTTTTTAAATCTAGGTCCCTAAAACTAGATTTTTCATGCAATTAGAATCTCTTTTCTCTCTAATTCTATATTAAATTGTATTTTCAACCTCAAATACATTTTAATGCTGACCCGAATATAGTTTGATTCTGTGGGATACAGAAACCAGGACAATACTTATGTACTTTGTACAGACTTTTTTCCTAAGCTTTTCTTCTTTGCCAGTCAATTACACTGAAAGATTAAGGATTAGGTTTTGAGAGTCTGGTTCTAACATCCTTCAGTGTAAAATTATTAAAATTTAAATATAAGTTTAAAAACTGTGCATTGGACCTTTGTGCCATTAAGGAAGGTCAAGTTCAAGCCCCTTATTTAAAAAGACTTCTCCCTGAGAGATCACCAAAGGAAACCTATTAACATGACATCTTTTCCCTTTCTTTTCCTCTTTGTTCATTTTAAAACAAGGCTGATAACTGACTGAAAGCTAAAATTGCAGAAAACAGTCATGGCTTATTCTATATTGATATGGCATCAAAATTGAGTATGCTCCCACCGAACTCACTGGACACGATTATTAGTGAAAATCCTTGATGAATTATCCATCTAAACAAAGCCCAGCTGTTTTGTTTTCTAAACAATCCTGGAAAGGACCCATTAAATATTGCCAACTTGGGCATTGTGTGTTTTTATTTTCAAACAAGAAATTCAGAGTTTGGTATGGTTGAAGCTGGGTTACTAAACATTCTGCTATTCCTATAAAAGAAAGTGTAAGTTTTCAAACAAGAATGCTGTTTGAAATACTTCAATGCTAACCTTCAAGACTGTGAAATGGTTTAACATTTTTAAATTATTCCTTTTGGAAAGAAAAGAACATATATTTGCTTGCTCTTGCTACAGTTGTGCTGTTTACATGCAAAAAGAAATAATCAACTGAAAGAAAGATGAAGATGATGGTTGCAAGTGATTTTATTGTATAGACACAGCCATACTCTTCAAATTGATTATAGTGACAGCATGAACTTTTATTGTTCATTCTCATATAAAAATTGTAAAAATGCTACAATGCTGGAAAAAAAGAGTAGTTGAGGGAGATCAAAGAGGATCAAAAACAATTGAAACCTCTGGTGTCTTAGCAGTTATCAAAGGAAATCACAACTCTCAAGACATCTAATACTTATTTATTTCATTAAAAAGCACACAGTTGAAGTCAAAAAAGAAAAAAACAAGGTACCGCAGTAAAACACTATTTTTTCTCTGTAATTTTACCTAGGATCTTTTCGAACATGTAAAGTTCTCTATATCTTATTTTTAAAATAATTACAAACCCCCAAAACTAACCTTTTGCTTTATCTACTAATTACCTGTCCACTGACCTATTTCTTTCTTTCATTGCCATGCTCCAATTATAAAAGGTCCACATTAACCATGTTTATCTCATTTATTCCCAGCACAATTTTTTTGTAATATATCAGCTCTATCAACATATTAAGTTGGTAGTTTCAGTTGAGTTACCACATTAGAGTAATGCCATGTGACCAAAGAGGTGCTAGACCATATGAAAATTTACAAAGGAGGTCTGCTGAAACCTGGTTACAGATTTCCTGGAACCCTCACCCACACCAAGGATCAGGTTTGGGAGACAGAAAAGGAATTTGTGAGGGGGATAACTTGAAAGAGAACTCTCCCCGAGTCCAGCTCACAAGAGGGAGGGGAGACATCACCCCCACCCCCTACCCCAAACCTAATGAGAAGGGCTTCAATAAGTCCCCTTAAGCTGCAGCTTGACATGTGTTCCTTGTAGTTGGGGGACACAGAGGACCTTCCTTGACTCCTGTATGGGAAAGCGAAAGGGGCTTGGGCAGCACAATGGGAGCAGAACTGGCATTGCTGGTCTGGGAAGTGATTGCCCTTCCCACTGACAGTAAGTTCAAGGTGCACAAATCCCCGAGTAGGTGAGTCAGACTCGAGTAATTTAAAATCCTTCCCACAAGGACCACAGAGAGAGTCTGTGTGCAGCAGACTGTTGAGAGACTCAAGGACTGGGCTGGGGTGGTGGGGCGGGTGGCTGTCAAAGGATACACTACCACATCAAGGGATTGTGACCAGAAGACTTTCAGTTACAAGAGAAAGACCAGAAGGGTCAAGGAGCCTCTCCAGGTTTCTAAAGAGGAGCAAGGAGAGACTACCACCTGGGCAGGCTTAATGGGCATGTAGAAAGCAAACATAAATTGTTCATTGTGATTTCATCCCATGAGTCCTAAATGCTCCATTTCTTTTTGAAATCACTTTCTCAAAATTGCCAATAATCTTTAAAAGGCAATGTAATATGATGAGAAAATAAAGGGATTTGGAAGCACAAGATCCGAAATCAAATTCTGAGTGCACACAGCTGAAGAGTTGAGTGTCCTTGGCTGACTCATTGAGCCTCTCTGAACATCATTTTTTAATCTATACATTTTAGAGGTTAGACTAGCTCATCTCCAAAATTCTTTCCTGTTGTTAATGCTATTTGTCTTAGTTTGGATTCTCAAGAAACAGATCTTGAGACAGGGATTCTAAGCAACCTGGGAATTCCAGGACACTTAGTAGAGAAACAGGAGAATGAGACAGGAAAGGAAGCCAATAAAGGGTGTGATTTCAAGCCAGTTACCACTGTGGCCCCAGGAGATCAACCCCACGGTGGAACCCAGGGAGGACGTATAGAGTAGACCAGCACTGTCCAGTGGAAATTGTAGTTTTAAATGTTCTAGTACCTAAATTTAAAAAAGGTAAAAAGAAACAGGTGAAATTAATTTTAATAATTCTTCTACCCATTAAGTTCAAAATATTACATTTCAACATGTAAAAATTATTAACGAGATGTTAAAACCTTTCAAAAAAGTCTTTGAAGTCAGTTTTACACTTATAGGACAACTTGACTCGGACATGACATTAAATTTTCATCTTGATGTGTATTTAGAGTTTGTAAAATTATAGTTGGAAAAGTACCCTCATACGGCCAAGCTTTTCCAAATATACTTAAAACTGTTCCGACAACTGAATAGTATCATTTACTTTAAATTACTTAAAATGAAATAAAATGTAAAATTCAGTTCTTCAGTCCCACTAGCCACACACCATATGCTCAATAGCCACGTGTAGCTAGTGGCTACTGCATTGGACACAGATGCCTCAGAGTTATTCTGTGTGAGGGGCAAAGAAGCTGGGAGTTCACCCACCTCACGGACCACCACTGGTTAATGGCTGTTTCTGGGGCCGTTGACAGCTGTGCTCACGACTGAGCGTGCTTACCACCAGAACAAAGCTTCTTGCAGAGAGGTGCAGGTGTTCACAGTAAGAAGCCTTCTGCACGTAGAGGAGAATGCCAAGGGGATGTGGGCAGAGCCCTGACGGGTGTCAGCTGCACTATATGACCTCCATTTTGTTAGATATTGTCATGTTTATCAAACTCTTCTCGATCTCTTGGAAGAAGGTAGCAGATCCATTTTTTTGTTTCAAATATCTCTCACAGTCAAATGTTTCCTTCCATTGCCACTGACGGTGCAGAGGTCCTGCTTCACCTAGCATGGTTTGCCACATTCGAAGCAGTTCCGTTGCTATGTGCCATAATTCAGGCGTGAAGGAGGATGCTGTTGTATATTGGGAGCTAGGGTATTTATTATATGGCATTCCCTAACCTAGTCTCCAGAACCAAATCTTTCTAGGTAGAAAGAATCTAAGATTCAACTTAATACTCTACCACTTGGCATTTAAGTATCTCTACCCCTAGTTCAGCTAAAAACCTGATGGTGAGACTGTTGTACCCATGAGACCCATTCAAATTTGCACCATAGTTTGGGGATCTGAGTGTCTGGTCTCTTCCCTTGAGCCCCAGCTTGGCTAATAATGTCTCTATTCACTAATCAGGCAGAATGTGGTCCAGTCAGCCAACTTTCCTGGTAACCGTGCCCTATTTACTTGCCCCATAAACCTCTAGATATCTTGTGGCTCTGCTCCCACCCTCAACTTTATTCTCCAGGACTCCTTGGTCTGTATTGCCCAATGCTTTCTGGGTTGCGTGAGGCTAAATCCTCTGTAAATCATGTTCTGCATACCAGACTGAAACTCCTCCCATTTTCTCCCTCCTGGCCTGTACCTGTCAGGATCTCATCTGGGGTCCCTGCCTCTACAACCCTATCCCGTAACATTGCACTTAACCGGGTCATAAAATATCACAGTTCCAAAATACGGTAACATCTGTTTTCAGGCCAAAATTAATGCATATAAGCTATTATCATTTCTCTTTTTTTCCTAATCTACTCTGCATTATGAAGTCAGATTCATTTCTTAAAATTTTGCATTTGACATGCCAAAATTTGCTAAAGAAGATCCCTAAGTGTCCTACATAGAGTCAGGTGTTGGGAAGACAAAAGAAACATATGACAATGGGGCGCCTGGGTGGCTCAGTGGGTTAAAGCCTCTGCCTTCGGCTCAGGTCATGATCTCAGGGTCCTGGGATCGAGGCCCGCATCGGGCTCCCTGCTCAGCAGGGAGCCTGCTTCCTCCTCTCTCTCTGCCTGCCTCTCTGCCTATTTGTGATCTCTCTCTCTGTGTCAAATAAATAAATAAAATCTTAGAAAGAAAGAAACATATGATAATGTTCCTGACTTCAAGCAGTTTTCCAGCAAATTTGAGAGGCAAGATTTGTATGTATAACAGAATTAGCAAATAGTATAAAACAGAGATTGGCAAACTTCATGTGTTTTAAAGGGCCAGGAAGTTAATATTTTAGTCATTGTGGACCATATGTTCTATTTGCGGAAACTACTCAACTTTGTCTTTGTAGTGTAAAAGCAGTGAAAGACAATACGTGAAGGAAGGGGCATGGTTGTTCTAATACAACTTCACTGGCCACTGAAGGGGACACTAAAATTTAAATTTCATATCATTTTTCCATGCCATGAAATATTCATCTTTTGATTTTTTTCCCCAGCCATTTAAAAATATTAACACTCGGGCACCTGGGTGACTCAGTCTGTTAAGCATCTGCCTTCAGCTCAGGTCATGATCTCAGGGTCCTGGGATCCAGCCCCTCATTGGCAGAGAGCCTGCATCTCTCTCTCTGGAGCTCTGTGATCTCTCTCACTTTCACACTCTCTCAAATAAATAAGTAAAATCTTAAAAAAAATATTAACACCACTCTTAGCTTGCAGACCACACAAGAAGAGGCAATGGGCAGGATATATTTAGCTGTCATTGTTTCTCAACCAGTGGTATAGAACATAATTAAGTACTTATTTGGGTGGTTTCGTTCCAAAATGATATAGAGTTTAAGAAAGACAGTCACTGAGATACCTTTGTAGGAAAGTCAAAACTTAAACTGAGTTGAGAAGGTAGTAAAATAATTTGGCCAATAAAGGAAAGAAAGAGGCTCTATCCAGTCAGCCATAGCATAATCCAAGAGAGATGAGTTGAGCTCGGTAAGCTAATCATGGGGCTACACCGAATAGAGAAGGTCCTTATTATTGACCAACTGCTGCATATCTGTTGGATATATACACTAGGCCATGAAGTTGAATAAATAAAATGTAAATATTATTTCTTCCGCATATTCTGTCCTTGTAGTATTGCTCTTAGAAAAATATGGAACCTGGGGTGCCTGGGTGGCTCAGTCAGTTGGGCATCTGCCTTCAGCTCGGGTCATGATCCCAGGTTCCTGGGATTGAGCCCCGCGGGGGGGCGCGGGGGAATTCCTGCTCAGTGGGAAGTCTGCTTCTCCCTCTCCCTCTGCCCCTTCTCTCTCCTGCTCACACACTCTCTCTCTCTCTCAAAGAAATAAATAAAATCTTAAAAAAATATATGGAGCTTTCTTCTTCTAGCCTCCACAACTCAAACTCTCTTCCAAATTTTTCTTTTCTGTACTTCTTTGATCTATATTCTGAAATTTCCTCCAATCTCTTTCCTAGTATCTAATTCTCATTTTCAGTGGTATCTAATATACTGTGCAACGCTTCAATTGAGGTGGGATGATATGTTATTTCTAGAATTTCACTTTTTAAAATCTTTTCCTAGTTTCATATTGAGTTCTTCTTGGGTTACAGTATTATATCTTCATTTTTCTCTTTAAACAAATTACATATACTTAATAGTATAGTTAGATTATTTTATTTTTCTCTAGGTTTTAAGGTGCTGATTCTTTTGTTTCTCATGATTACTTGTTCCTCTAGGCAGTTTATAATTTTGATAGTAAAGTAATATCCAATGGGGTTTTTACCTGAGAGATCCTTACGCTCAAGATTATGAAAGCATCCCTGCAAAGTGGCTTTGCTTTTTCCCCTGCTAGCGCACAGGGGTTTTACCCATTCCATAAGTTTCTACATTAATTTCTTGACTTCTATACCATGTAGGCAGTTTAAGTTTGAATCCCACAACCACAGAGAGTATAGGCTTGAGTTTGATATCTTATGAGTGATTCTTTTCCTATTTATGGCCCCTGGCATAGGGTGCACTTCCCCGACACCCCTCTAGGCCAGTGGTTAAAGTTTTCCAGTCTCTCTGGTTTCGTAGCTGGCACAGGCCTGACCTTTCACTTCCTGTCCCAGCGATGACACTACAACTTCAGCCCCTTGCCTTAGGTACATGGGCCTCATGTCTATGGATCATTGCCCTCTGCTCTATCACCGGGGGTTTCCCTTCCATTTGAGTTTACCTACACATTTTATTTTAAAAATTCTATTTTATTCAGCATTTCTGTACTTGGAGGAACAAGAGAGCCTTACCATGCCCTTCCTTTTTTTTTTTAAAGATTTTATTTATTTATTTGACAGAGAGAGAGAGAGAGATTACAAGTGGGCAGAGAGGCGGGCAGATGGAGAGGAGGAAGCAGGCTCCCCACTGAGCAGAGAGCCTGATGCGGGGCTCTATCCCAGGACCCTGAGATCATGACCTGAGCTGAAGGCAGAGGCTTTAACCCACTGAGCCACCCAGGCACCCCTTACCATGCCCTTCCATCTGACAAATTCATCAGAAGACCCGGTGGTTTCTGTTTTTAAGAAGAGAAAATCAAAACATGTGACGACTAAGAGGATGAAGATTTTTTTTAAAATATTTATTTATTTATTTTAGAGAGAGCATGAGTGGGAGGGGCAGAGGAAAAGGGAGAGAGAATCCCAAGCAGACTCCCCACTGAGTGCAAAGCCCATCTCGGGGCTTGATCTCATGACCCCGAGATCATGACCTGAGCAGAAACCAAGAGTCAGAGGTTTAACTGATTAAGTCACCCACGCACGTACAAGAGGATGTGTATAGGGAGAGTATAAAGATTCTAAAAAAGGAAGGTGTCTCCAGAGACACAGAGGATTGGGAGTTCTCTGTATAATAGATATTTTATTTCTTTTTAAGCTTTTTATTCAGAAATAATTTTATATTGATGGAAGATTTGCAAAGATAGTAGAGAGTTGCCATAAACCCTTCACCCAGCTTTCCCCAACATCAGCATCTTACACAACCAATGATCAAAAGTAAGAAATTAACATTGGCCCAATACTATGACTAGATTACACACTCTATTTAGATTTCACCAGTTTTTCACTGATGTCCTTCTTCTGTTCCAAGGTCCAAACTACAGCTCCACATTGAATTTAGTGGTTGTGTCTCTTTAGTCTCCCCCAATCTGTGACAGTTCTTCAGTTTATCACTGTTTTCCATGACCTTGACATTCTCAATTAATACTCGTTGGGTATTTTGTAAAATGTCCCTCAAATTTGCACATGGTTGCTAGTGATCAGATTGAAGTTATGTATGGGAAAGATACCACATTCACTGATGCTATGCAAATATCTATTTTCCCTTTACATTTTTGCCCACTAATTTTAGATTTTATAGGAAGGTCCTGGTTACAACAGTGTTTACTAGTGTTCTAATGATGACTTGCTATTTCCTTCTTTCCTTTTATATTTATTAATTGGAATTCTTCTGTGAGGAGGAGTTGTCCTTTCTCCACCATTTACTGATTTATTTAATAATTTATTTATATTGGTATGTCCTTCTGAGTATTTCTCTTATTCTGTTTCACTAACTGATACTTTCTTTTGTGGCTGCCAACAGTTTTGCCTTCTGCCATTGAGCGCTCTTTCAGATCGGCTCCTGTGTCCTTTCAACATGCCCCTATCCTGAGTACTGCCTTGCTTTTCGGCACAGTAAGATCCTGCAGGCCCATCTTGTCTTACCCCTGCCCCAGCTCTAGAATCAATCACTTCTCCAACGACCTATGCAATGTTTTAAACCACAGGTCTAGATAGTTTTGAAGCCTCAACTCTTATCCAGGGAAAGCACAGAGTCAGAAAAGAAAGTGGAAGGACCATGGAGAAGCCCAAGATTCAAAAGTGGAGTAAAGAGGCAGCTGGGATCCAAAGAAGGAGACAGAGAACGAACAGTCAGAGAAGTGGGGGTCACTCAGAGCATGGAGTCAGAGAAGCAAGAGAACACAACTTACAGCTTAACTTAGGGTCCTGCATGAGGCATCCTACCTGATCTCTGCCACCTCACCTCTTCCAGCTAGATATCATTATTGCTTTATTGCCCCAAGGTAACCCCTCACTCTGACCAAACTGCAGTAAGCGCAGCCACAACTAACAAATTCAGCCCCATGGACTCTAGACCTTCACCCTCTAACAGAAAATTTCCCCATTTCTTTCTCAGGCCCAAATCCCTCTCAGTTTTCCAAAGTCAGGGCAAGTTGCACCTTTTCCTGGAAACTTTTCCCAAACTTTTAGCCCACATTTATCATTTGCTTTTTTATAAATACTCTGGTTATCTCTTAGTTAACTCAGTGTTTGGATAATATTCTTTTTTTAAATGTTTCTATTTGCTTCATATTATTTATTTCCCAACAATATTGTAGCTCCTTAAGGTCAGAGGCCGTATCTTATACTCGCTGGTATGCTCAGTAGTTAGTAACATTTAAATACTTAACATACATTTAATAAATATATTTCAGTTTAACATTCATATCAACAAATCAACCACTATACTGAGTCTTCAAAGAAACAGTTGGGCACTGGGAAGATTCCAGGAGCTATCTTATCTATGCAGGAATGTTAAAAACTACTCCTTAAGATACAAAGTTAGAATAGTTATGCAAATAGCTTGTAACTTTGATGGTATTCCAGGAGAATGTAACCCTGAGCCAGGGCGATTCCTATGTCTCACCGGGAAATAATTCATTAGGATATTTATGGCTTATCTATTAATAAAGTACGTCACTACAATATTTTACTGGATCTGTTCTTGATTTGTTTTAAAACAACAATCTGATCTGTTTCCATTTTTTTTAAATCAACTACCTGTTACAGAACTTAACATATAAAGCTATCAGATATTCAAAGGACAAGTGGGAGAGCATAATGGAATTCACTGATTTTTACAAGCTTAAATATCATTGTTTTTCTTATTAAAAACAATACATACACATTGAAAAAATCAAGAAAATATAAACAAAAAGAACATAAGCCCATAATCCCAATACCCAGAAAGAGGTATCATTAATATCTTTTTCCAGCTTTACTGAGATATAATTGACCTGTTAACAATTTATAGTATAACATAGCATCTGTATATATATGAGGGTTGTATGTATATGATCATTTTAGACAAATTGTCTTCTTACTTTTTTCATCTAATGTTTCGTGTTTCTCTCATCATCAAATGTTTTCTACATTGTTTCTTTGTGATGGTGAATGAATTTTATAGGTTGAAGGTATTATAATGCATTCAACTACTCTCTTTGGACACTAGGGTATTTCCTTTTGCCCCCCAATATATGCCATGCTATGATAAACATTATTATGCTTAATGGTGAACATACCTATATATCCTTAGCATAAGTCTCTTTTTTTTAATTTAAGGTTTTATTTATTTGAGAGAAAATGAGAGAGAGAGAGAGAGAGCATGAGAGTGGGGAGGGTCAGAGCAAGAAGCATGACCTGAGCTGAAGGGAGTTGCTTAACCAACTGAGCCACCCAGGCTGTCCCTTAGCATAAGTTTCTAAAAGTGAGTGGCTCTTTGTGAACGACCACACACAGTATAAGATTTTTGGTTTTGTTTTTTAAATGGCTATGGTCCAAAGTTGTGCCAATTGACCATCTCAATCAGTGATAGTTATAGCAACTTTGAAACAATAATGTATCATTTCAAGTTTTGAAAGGAACCGTGCTCACCTTTAGAGAATCTCTCTCTTATGGGAGTGTCCTTTTTCCTGCAACTTTGATTGATTTTTTAATATTTTGCTTTCTGATATAAAAAATGCAAAATGCATTATTTAGTGTGAGTTGGAGAGAAAGTACAAGGTCATCTGAAATAAAGAAGTCCAAGGGGGCACGGCTGCAACTAAGAAGAACAATAGTGAAATTTATTAATAGGCACCTATTTATAAATCTCTTGACAAGAACAATTTTTTTTTAAAGATTTTATTTATCCATTTGACACACACACACACACACACACACACACAAAGCACAAGCAGGGGGAGCAGCAGGCAGACTGAGAGGGAGAGGGAGAAGCAGGCTCCTCACTGAGCAAGGAGCCTGACGCGGGGTTCGATCCCAGGCCCCTGGGATCATGACCTGAGCTGAAGGCAGACATTTAACCGACTGAGCCACCCAGACGCCCCAGAACAATTATGTTTTTAAGTAAGTTTTCTTGCTTTCTTGGGTACTATTAGTATTAATTACACGAGAGATAATATTTTACACTTTTATTTCAGAGTCATCAATTTTTCTTGTACATAAGAATCTGGCTCAGCCAACATTTGTGTGTGCACAAACAATTGAGGGATAGTTGTTACACTTAAAATAAAAAAGTTTCACAGTAGAAATGAATCAGTAGTTATTTATTTGTACTTATTCATTTGTATGTATTTATACACTCACCACTACACAAAGAATTTGAGACAAGCATATGTTTTGAAATGACAAAGCAGGGCGCCTGGGTGGCTCAGTGGGTTAAAGCCGCTGCCTTCAGCTCAGGTCATGATCCCAGGGTCCTGGGATCGAGGCCCACATCGGGCTCTCTGCTCAGCAGGGTGCCTGCTTCCTCCTCTCTCCTCTCTCTCTGCCTGCCTCTCTGCCTACTTGTAATCTCTCTCTGTGTGTCAAATGAATAAATAAAATCTTTAAAAAAAAAATGAAATGACAAAGCAGCAAATAACAACATTAAAATTAAAAACAGACCAATAGGGCCAAGAAAAAAGGAAAATACAAATCCATCAACATGAAATCTGGGGTTGAATTTTAAATTTGATTTCAAGAATGGTTTTTCCGTTTGAGACATAAGTCTTTGTTGCTAATTCACATATCAGATTCATTTCATTTGAAATATTAAAACAGCAATTCTCTAATTTCCAATTATTAATATTTATTTCAAGAGAAAAATAAATGCAAGTACTGAAAAAAGTAGTTGGTACATGTATGTTCCCTTATCTACAGATAAAAATCAGAAGAATAATGTAGGCTATGATTACTTTCAAATAATGGAACAGTTTTCAAAACCAGTCCACTTTCTCTTTTAAAGCTCTGTAAGGCAGAAGATAAAACCAACCTACATTTTTCTTCTACTCACCTAACATCAATCATGGGTGATGACGTCTCTACAAAGTTGCTTTAAATTGAACAGTCCTTTAAACTAATACTGCATTCCTGAAGTATTCTTAAACTAATACCGTATTCTTAAAGTATAAAGAAGATGAAGTTGGCATCTAGGAAAAAAGAAACACTCTATTGATCCCCGAAGAGACATTACGAAAGCCAAAGATCGCATAAGCAGTCTGTTTGGCAGTGGCAATAGTGCAAGGGAAAGCTATTACTAAATAGGACTGTGCCCACTGGGATGCAGGAATCCACACACTGGATCTCATTTTGCTATTTGCAATATTATTTATATTTTCTGCAAATTGGATAGTATGTATCCATAAGACAAGCGACATTGCTTCTTAAATAAAGAAATCATGGCTAAAAGAACAAAGTGATCAGCAAAGCCAGATCTGCTTTGGTCAAGTTCATGACAACATTTTTAAGTCACAGATAAGATTGCCAGAGGGTCTACAGGACCACTGAGCAAGTCTTCCTGAAAAACGCCTCAGTTTCAATGCTGAGAGAGACTCTGTAAGTGCATGTTACACCTCAGAAGCTCCTAATGATGGGGGGGGGGCAGGGGGACATGCACATGCACGTGAATAACACTTTCTCCTCCTAGTAATAGTTTCTTGACTGGCATGAGTTGTCTATCTGATACCGGCAAATTACCCGTTTTTCTAGAGCAAAATTTTGAAAGAACTTTTTTGTAGGTTTAGAGTGTGCATTGAAAAAATGACATATTATTTTCCAGAAACTATAATCATTAGAAACTTTTGGAGGAGGGAAGAGATTCATGTAAATTGGCACTGTACAACTCAAGAATTCCGAAAGCTGCAGTTCCTCTTTAATGGAAAATGTTGAGTTTTCCTTATGTTGTGAAAGGGAATGACTATATAAATGACTCTTAGTTGGGGCTTCCAATTAAACTTCAAAAACAGCTCTACATGTCTAGCAACCTCCTGAATAGTTCTTCTTTCCCCCAACTCAGTATGTGCAATAATGCCATATTTTGATTTTTATGTTTCTTCTTTGTTTTAACTGGTTTATTTTATCGCTGGTCTTACAGAGGTACTGTGCATTTCCTATGTGTCTTTAAGCCTGTGGCCAGTAAGCACTTTCCTTATGCCTACTGTGCCAAGGGAAGAGGAAATTCCTCAGAAATGGTTGTTGACTCTTGCTACTCAGAGACCAGCAGCATGGCATCATCTGGGACTAGAAAATCAAACTAATTTGGGGTCTCCACCCCAAACCTACTGAAAAGGAAACTGCATTTTAACAAGATCCCCAAATGAAGCAAATGCAAATGAAAGTTTGAGAAGCATTGCCTTAGATAAGCACATTTACTCTTCCCTGCTCAGGAATTTTTCTTCCTGGCTATCTTTCCACTTAGAAAGAAATGTAGCTGTGTGAACAGTGACCCATTTTCAGATCCACATAAAATAAAGGTAATATTTTTAATTTATATTAACCTATCTTCTATGTATTTGACCTTTTTCATTGTCTGAAACATCACTTTCAGGGCAGAGGGATTCGTTTTATTATAGCAAGATTATAAAGAAAAGGAAAGAAAGAGTTATTGTTCAGCCTACAACATCTAATTTTTTTTATTCTGCAGAAGATAAAATACTTGAAAGTCAAGCTTCATTAAGAGAAAAAGATTTTCTACCACCCCTATCTTTCCCCCCTTTTTTCATAACCCAGAGAAGATGGATGAAGATTCTAAGTTTTTTCCATAGAATAGAAAAGATATCTATTCTACCTATTACTTAGGTCATGAATTTTTTCCTTCTTTAGTTTTACTTGGAAATAATTGTATATTTATGGAAGAGCTGCAAATATAGTATAGGGTTCTCATATACCCTTCACCCAGGTTCATATGGTATTAATATTTTATAGAACATGATACAATAATTGGAATTAAGAAATTAACATTGGTACCATACTCACACTTTATTTGGATCGCCCCAGTTTTCCTACCAATTTTCTTTC
The DNA here is from genome assembly GCA_002007465.1 of Ailurus styani. NCBI lineage: Eukaryota > Metazoa > Chordata > Mammalia > Carnivora > Ailuridae > Ailurus > Ailurus styani. The sequence continues at coordinate 532,766 of LNAC01000795.1, read as the reverse complement.
TTTTCTACGGTCCAATCTGTGACACCACATTGAATCTAATACATTAGTCTTCTTCTCTAAGCTATGATAGTTTATTGGTCTTTCTTTGTCTTTCAGGATAGTACAGTTTTGAAGGGGAGTAGGTAGAAGTTTAAAAGAATGTCTCTCAATTTGTTCTCATTTTCTCATAACCAGACTAAATTTATAGGTTTGGGGAAAGAATGTCAGAGAGAAATGTTAGGACATGAGTGTTTATCCTTAATGTATAAGGATATGGTATGGAGGAAATAAAAAGCCAGAAGATTGATACTTCTGGTCCCAAGAGACAGCAGGGAGAGAGGGGAGACAGAAGTAGGGCAAGTAGATAAGATGGTATCAAGGTTCTAGTCATCAATATCTCTTCCACATACACCTTTTAGGGGCTAATGTTTAGGGGAAGAGCAGTTTTGTAACATCTAGGTAAGTAAAGGGTGACCAGAGGCCATTGGGTAGCGGCTCACTCCCGCATTTAGGCTCTAAGCAATGGTGCATTGGTAAATGTTTAACAGCTGGCCTCAGGGGAGGTGGAGAAGAAGGAGAATGGAGCCTTGATTTATAACGTTTGCTCATTTCCATGGTGCAAATACTCCTACATTGGCTGATTTGAAGCTATCAACATGATTATCACTGAACAGAGTTAGAAAAGCTGTGTGATAGCATATTATTATATAGTATTTCTACCAAACACATATGCTAAACTTAGGTTAATTGTCCAATGTAGTGAAATAAATAGGAGGTGATGATTTTGCGTATTACCTTTGCTTTTAATATAACTTGTTTAAATGTATGTTATCATTTAATTTTTAATAATGGCCATGTTGAACAATTAGAGTGCAAAATTCCTGAAAAACTAACAATTGGCTAGGTTATGAGCTCCTTTGTGCACTCCACAGCTTCTAGGGGATTCTATTCGGCTCAGCATCGCATCCCATGGGGCTCAGAAGCAATTGAACAGAGGCAGCAGCAGGTGGGTAGACGCATAGGACTTAGAAGGCATCCCTGCCAGGGCGCCTGGGTAGCTCAGTTGGTTAAGCGTCTGACTCTTGATTTCAGCTCAGGTCATGATCTCAAGCTCATTAGACTGAGCCCCAAGTGGGGCTCCATGCTCAGTGGGAATTCTGCTTGAGATTCTCTCCTCTCCCTCTGCTCCTCCCCCACTCTCTCTCTCTCAAATAAAGAAATCCTAAAAAAAAAAAAAAAGGAAGGCATTCCTGCCTCCTAATGGCCTTTATGTGGGAAAAGGAGTCTCTGGAACTTCTTCTCTCGCCAGACTACTGGTAGACTAGTGGCCATCTAGGAGCAGAGAAAGAGGCCACAGGAATGGAACTTGGGTACTACGGGAAGTGTTCAGGGCTATGGCAGCACATACCATTCCTAAAGATCAGATGGGACCTAGCTGCATTTCAGTGGTCCCCATTCCAGAGAAAAAATGAATCGGAGGATCATTGAGTCTCTAGAGGATGGTGCATGCTACGAGGGTGCCACAAGGATAAAATAAGACCCCTGCCACCTTGTATACCCAAATGCTATCTTGGGAAAGAGAAGGAAGAGGGGGGTAAAGAATCTGAGAAAGACTGAGTCATCTTAACAGCATTACTCAAAATATGGTCCATGGGCCAGTGCCAGTCCCATTATTATTACAAATTATTACTGGGCTGAAGTGAGATAAACACAAGGGAAAATTGGTATTTAGAAATTTTTATCACAAACTGACATTGCCAGGACATCCTAGCATGTGACCAGAGGACTTGTCTTGTTGAACAAGATACAGACCAGTGCAGATGTGTTGAGCTGGCACTGCCAGTGGCTTGTGCCATGAGCTGCATACTCGACATGCGCAGGAAGACCATGTATTGGATCCAAGATAGCACAGAAAGGTCAACCAATTTGAGAAGTATTAATCTAAGACTTTTGAAACCATTCACCTTTGGATGGGAATAACATGCTGAATAGTGTGAATCAGAGGTTCTAAAGTGTATTCCTTAGACCGATAATACAGCATCAACTGGGAACTCCTTAGAAATGCAAATTCTAAGTTGCTACCAGATGTACTGAATCAGAAACCCTGGGGGTGGGCCCAGCAATCTGTGTTTTAACATGCCCTCTAGGTGATTCTGCTGCATGTTGGAGTTTAAGAACCACTGGTTAGAATGTTTAAAGTCAAAGAATTATGTTCAAGCTGGAGAAAAATGAAACACTATTAATTAAGTGCAAATTATTCTAGCTAGAATGCAGAGCTGCAACCTATGATGATCAGACCAGGTAGAGAAAAAGAAAAAACTAAATTTGCTCTGCATTTCTGAGTGATACGCAAGTGAGTGAGGCCAAGATGCTAAAGCTAAATACTTTTATTGGGTGATCCTTTTTTATCTTTCTCTGAAAGCTTACTCACAGTGCTGTGACTCCACTTTTCAGGCATAATTCATTTCCCAGCCCACATCAGCTTGTTTTTTGTTTTTTGTTTTTGTTTTTTTACCAAAACAGGGTTACAGTATAGGAACAGAAGAATATTTTTCTAGCTTTACTCTCACCACATAATTGCTAGATTTCTGACTTTCCTACCTTCCTACAACTACTACTGTTAATAGATCAGGGGGCCCCCTTGGCTATTTTGTGTCATGTCCTTTTCCTTCTCTGTTCTCAATTCCTGGTACCCCTAGTATTTAACCTTCTCCATGCTCCTGATCCTCCCAGGCAGGGTTGATGTAGTTTGAGCTTAGAATCTGGCCAACCTGGACATCAGCTGTACCACAACCCAGAAACTCTCTCTGCTCCCCACCAGTGCTACATTTTTTTTACCAGGGGAAGCCACCCAGGGCTCAAGGGATCTTCTGGGGCAGTCTTTCCCAACCCCTGTGCATGCAGATCCCCTGGGGGCTCTTGCTGTCACGCAGGTCTGCACCTGCAGGTTAGGGTGGGCCTGAGGAGCTGCATTTCTAACAAGCTCCGGGTGATACTGACGTTGCCACTCTGTAGGCAATGTTTTGAGAAACAAGGCTTAGAGCAGTGATTCTTCTGCTTTCACAAGGTTTTCTCCCCAAGTCTTCAACAGAGTTGAGGGTGCAGAGCTGTAGGGTGATCAGCTGCCCTGGTTTGACAGGGATTGTCCCGAACATCCCGAGTCCTGGGCAAAGCCAGATGACTGGTCATCCCAGCAATCCTAAACCACTCTGAGCAACCCTCATCCTTCTCCTCTCCATTCCCTCCCCACCTGACACTTGCATCTTGGGTTTCTAGACTCTCTCTGAAGAGAACTGCTTTCTCTCGAGGCTCTTCATTTCTCTTCCACACAATGCCTTCCCCTTTAGTAGACCTGTCTCCACCAGCCCTAAATACATAGCTGCATTTTCGGCCAGTGTAGCTAGTGAGGCCAGTTGTAGGAAGAGCTGCCCATTCGTCTTGGTATAGAAGGTTCCATTTCATGTTTCCTGACAGGAGGTCAGGACTAAGAGGCCCCTCTAAGATCAGTTAGGACCATATTTAATAGTTAACTCATCTATTTTCACAGAAACTTTCTCATCCTGCCTGGTCTCTATAGACCAAGCAGGTTTCTCCAGGGCCTGGGAACAATGCCTGCTCTGCTTTGCCTCTTAGCTGATGATGTGGCTATTATCTGGAATCAGGAAAAATCAAAATCTTTCACTCTGGGGCTTGGCAAATACAATGCATTTTCCAGTATTTCCAGTGGTGCTTTTTACATGGAAGCCATAAATTCTTTTAGGCAAAGTTTCATGCCTCATCATCCTAGAAATACAGCTCTGATTATATCCATCCACAGCTAAAAACCTTCGTTAACACTGAATTTACAGCAGAATTATTTCCAAACTTCCCCCACATTAGTACAAAGTAATGGTTCTCAAAACTTTACTTTGCACCAAAATGACCTAGAGGGATTGCTAAAGCAGATTGCCAGCCCCACCCCTGAGTTTCAGATTCAGTAGACCTGGGTGGGGCCCAGGAACTTGCATTTCTAAGCCTTCCCAGATGATACCGATGCTGCTCGTCCACGATGATACCGATGCTGCTCGTCCACAGAACATACTCTGAGGACCACTGCATTCCACTCATCCACCTTGCTATGGGTCATGAGTTATAACCCTTTATTCCTTGTTCATATTGTATGTTTTCCTACTCTGTGCCTTTGTTTTGTTTCATTCATTTATTTACTCCCTGTCTTAGTCCACTTAGGCTACTATAACCAAACACCACACCTGGGTGGCTTAAACAACAGACGTTTATTTTTCACAGTTCTGGAGGCTGGGAAGTCCAAGATCAAGGTACCAGTAGATTCAGTTCTCGGCGAGGGCCCTCTTCTTGGCTTGCAGACGGCTGCCTTCTCACTGTATCATCACATGGTGGAGAGATAGTGCTGGTGTCTCCTCCTCTTCTTGAAAGGGCTAATTCCATCATGGGGCTTTGCCTTCATGGCCTCATATAAACCTAATAACCTCCCAAAGCCCTCCCCACCCCCCTCCTAATACTACCACATTAGGAGGTAGGATTTCAGCATATGAATTTTGGGCGGACACATACATTCAGTCCACAACATTCATGGATTCGTTCATTCAATCAATGCTTCATTGTTTTATCAAAATTTCCCCCTTTTTTGTTGATGCATGACTGGCAATAAAAATTGTAAAGACTTAAGGTTTATAGTGTGATTTTTTTTATATACTTCATCAAACATTTTTTTTTAAAGACCAACACAACTGACCCTGTCAGATGCTCTCATAGAGTTTATGGTACAAGGGAAGAGAGAAAAAAAATTATCCTTTTCGTTCACAGAGTGCTTCAGGGTTTCCAAAGAGATCTCACATGCAAGCTTTCCTTGATCTTCTCCAGGCCCCTGAAAGACCAATGGGGCAGAGATTATTTTACACATTTCACAGATAAAGAAGTTGAAGGCCAGGGAGTAGTTCAACAAAGGTATTGCCAACCCAGGTCTTTCCAGTCCTAGGTTAATGTTTTTTCCACCCAATCACACGACTTCAGTCTTGGTTCATTGTATTCTCCTCTCTCACTGCTGCCTAAATTGTATCTCTTCTTTAAAGCCTAATCTGGCACTACCTCCTGCCTGAAGCCTTCCATGATAACCATAGTTAAAATAATTTCTCCTTCTAATAAACAAAAACAATACTTTGTCTCCTTACTGGCATTTAAATATATATATATAGCCCAATCTCCATGAGAATAGGATCACTCTCCTTTTTGTCTCCCACAACACTCAGCTTTCAGCTTATAGTAGATGCTCATTAAAGGTCTAAGAAATGAAAAAAGAATGAAGGTTAGAGAGATGAAAATTCCACCTACTTTCTAAGCAATGGCTATATTCAACAGATAATTAATGAAGAATAATGTATTTGAAGATGAAAGCAGAGTTTTGCATTATCTATTTTCTATTTCCATAAATAGGGGTAGGGAAGACTAGCACTCACAAAGTGAGTTTTCCTGTTCTAACATTTTGCTTTCATAACGTAACAGATAAATACTACTGCTCCTGTTTTCAAGTGGAGATCCTGAAGCCCAGAATCATTTAGAAATTTCCCCAAATTCAGACACTGGGGACATGTTAGAGAGGGGACCATACTCAATTCCATTTAACCTCATGTGGCAATACAAACACATGAAATCACCTGCAGTTGTACTATGACAATAATAAATTGTCCAGCATTTATCTACATAGGAAATTAATTCATTGTATAGTGATAATCTTGGGGTCATCCTTTAGTAACATAATCTCTCACCTTATTATTGACTTGTCATTGATTTACCATTTGCTGGTTGAATCTTTTGATCCATTTCTGCAAAAGAGGAAAGGAATTTCACTTTACCATGTGACCAGTCATCACTAATTGTGAAATGCTGGCTTGTGACTTAGGCAGTGAATCTGTCTTAACACATGGTATTGTGTTATAACAGGACATGCCTATTAGGAAAGAGAGTGGAAAAGGTTTGTGGTAAATCCTGGAACAAAGTGGGGATGGAGAAGATAAATCCAGAGATAGATCCAGTTCCATGAATAACCCCAAAAAGAACAATACACAACAATGTAAAGCTGAGACATTAAAGCAATTCATTAGACATTTACCATATCATAGAGCTGAAAATTCTTAGAGAGTTTAACCGAAGGACACTACCAATTGATATCATAGGGCCTTGACAGAGAGGCAGGTAAGAGACAAATAGCATTCAGGAAACAGCTAACTCACTTGGAGGCGTTCAGTCCTGGGTTTTGCAGCCGAAGTCTCACAAAGGCAGAGACCTGCAACACCCTGAAAACCAGACAGACACATCAAAGGTGATCGTTCTCACATATGTATGAAATATCAATTTGCAGCCTTTCCTCTTATAGGTACTGTAATATTCTACCTGACAAGCACCTGTTAATTTTTAATTGGCAAGGGTTGTTGCAAGGTCTTATCATTTCATTAACCATTAAGCAACTAACAGTAAATCTTGGCATCTAACAGATTTTTTTTGTTTGTTTACAATTTCAATTAAACTGTTTTAAGGGATGAGGAAATTCTATAAAAATCTTATAAACTTTTTGGATCTGCCAGGTGGAAAAAAGTTTCAAAGCACATTTTCAGGCCCTCTGGGGTGTTCAATTCAGAAAAATTAAGTTACAACAAATGTCCTATTTCATAAACAGCTTTCTATTGTTATTCAAACTGTCAGATCAGGGAGCTGGTAAAAAGTCATTCATTCAGAGAAGGGTAAAAATTGGGGAAATAGATAACTATTTTCTGTAATTCACTGATGATGATGTTAGTATAATACTGGCTTCAATGGGCAGTTTCAATCATGCTTGTCCTCAAGATAAAATAAAAAACATTTCAGACATTTGATTATCACTGCTTCTTGGAATGAGTTCAGAAGTTTCCCCTCAGCCAATGGTTCTTGGTTCCTAGACATCTCCACATTGGGGAATTCATAGTAAGGACAAAGATCTATATATAGAAACCAAACCTGTTGCTAATGTGTGTGCCTATCAGAGAACTAGCAGGAGGGAACTGTCATTCTGTCTGGTCACACAGGGTCTAAAATGATGAGGTTTCTTTGTAAAATAACAACAACACTACTAGATCATGCTTACAAATTTAACTTTCAGACAATGTTGTAAATACATTTTAAGCATATTTAATCCTTACAATCACCCTATGAGATAAGTACTATAATTATCCTCATTTTATAGGATAAGCTTAGAAACTGAGAAACACAAATTCAACAACCTGCCTGAGGTCACACACCTAATAAGTGGTGACACAGGCAGTCTGGCTCCAGAGCCCGGGTTCTTACCCAATATGCTGTACTGCTTTTTTATGTGTAGATAGTGGCATTTTTTTATATGACACATAATGACACACACATATGTTTTGAGAAGATGAAAAAAGGAAGAAATGCTACTACATATAATTGTCATGAGCCTTTGGGGATATTTGATTTCAATCATATTTACATGCATATTTTTTTATTTGTTGTAGTTCTAGGATTTTGATTTTTTTCTCTTTGTATCAGAAGTATTTCCTATGTTGTTAAAAGTGTTAATGACACTCATTTTTAATACCTGTGTAGTATTATTTAGATTGGGTATTTTACTTACTTGACAAGTCTCCAGTTGTTAGCTATTTAGGTTGTTTCCAACAACTCAGGGCAGTTTCAAGTGCAGGCCGTGTAGGATAGGGTGAGCACCTAATCTGAACGGTGCCCCTTGGCTTCCTTTGCAAAGGCTATGTACTCCGTCATTGCTCAGCACTCCGACAGAGCCATGCGGATGCCCTCTTCCCATGGCTATGAAGTCAGACAGTGGACTGGCTCCAGCAACAAGGGCAGAAAAACTCTCACCACAGGCCTCTGTTGGGTCTTGGGGCTTAGTTTGGAATACAACAAGTGAAGGCCTTTTTTTGGTCATTTGTATTTTTTTAATGTAATCTTGATTATTTCATAGATAATTTCAAATGTTTGTTCAAATGTTTGTTTCTCTACTCACCAGCTACATACTCTTTAGCAAGTTCCTTGACCTCTCAATGTTTCAGTTTTCTGATCTGTAAAATGAGGATATTAGTAGTAACTACGTCCACTTACTTGGGTTTTTGGGAGGATTGACTGCATTAATTGAAGTAAAGCACTTAACTTTCTGTTAAGTAACTGTACAGTTATGAGTATCATGAGTAAGTCTGTAGTAAACATCTTTATACATAAAACAATTCACATTAGACAAATTATTTCCTTAATAGATATTCCCAGACATAAGACCTACTGGGTCAAAAGATAGGAATCTTGTTTGTTCTAATATCTGATTTACATCGCCAGAGAGTTTCCAAAAAGTATTATATAGATTTATATGCCACTAGTTATGTAAAAAGAAACCACTTTCCAGTGTACTTTGCTGACTTTGGGTATTAACATTAAATCTTCTATTGCTTTGCCTTCCAGTTTATCAGTCTGTTCTTCAGCTGTTTCTAGTTTGCCCTTGAACCCATCCATTGAGTTAATTTCTGTCAGTTTATTTCTCAGTTCTAGAATTTCCATTAGATTTTTATCATAGTTACCAATAATATGCCAAAATTCCCTATCTTCTTATCTAATTTTGTTAATTTATTAATCACAGATATTTTAAAGTCTATTATCTGGTCTACAGCTATGGCTGGTAATTTTATTGCCAGACATTGTGTATGAAAAATTGTAGAGATAATTTGAGCCTCTGGGTGATCACATCTTTGTCAAGTGGGGTTTTACCTTAGCTTCTAACAGGTAGTTATGGGAGATCTTACATAAGAGATCTCTTTTGGATTCCCTGCTCCCTGGGTTTTCTGCTTCTCAAATCCTCTCTGCCCCAAATCTCTGTGATGCTTTTAAACAAATATTTGCTTGATTTTATCCAGGTTTTCCACTTTGTCTCAGAGGATAAGTTGATCTAAATGAAAATAATCCATAACAGCTGGGAATGTAAATCCTTGACATTAATTTTAAAATAATTGATTAAAGCTAAATACAGCTTATTTTTGTTTTAGTATATATTCGGTTGATTATTAGTAAGGCTGAAAGTTCTTATTTGTTTGCAAATGTGTTATATTTCATCTTTTGTGAAATGTGATTTTAGTCTTATCTCATATTGGCTAAATATGATTCTATTCTTTTTTTTTTTAAAGATTTTTTATTTATTTATTTGACAGAGAGAGATTCCAAGTAGGCATAGAGGCAGGCAGAGAGAGAGGAGGAAGCAGGCTCCCTGCTGAGCAGAGAACCCAATGCGGGCCTCGATCCCAGGACCCTGAGATCATGACCTGAGCCAAAGGCAGAGGCCTTAACCCACTGAGCCACCCAGGCGCCCAATATGATTCTATTCTTATCTCATGTATTAGTTCTCAGCTGTGGAGTTTGTATGAGCTTCCATTAATAATATGATTATTGACCCTTTTGTTATGTTCAAATAATTTTACCTTGCCTACTGTTTGTTTATTGCTGTCTTAATATAACCAAATCTGTTTTTCTCTTTACTTTGCAATTTGTGACAGTATTCTAAGCCTATAAAAACAAATCCCTTTAGATTTCCCACAGTTTGAGTTTTGCTATTTTATTATATGTGTATCATGAATATATAAATTGATTTTTTCAGTTCATCAGTACGTATATTTTAAAATATTTTCCCTTCCCACTTATTTGTGTTCTGACATTATCAAATATTCCATTATTATATAAAATATGGTTTATTTTGACCACATTTTGCCTCGTTAATTTATTTTGGTGCCAGTATCACATGGTTTTAATTATTATAACTTTATAATATATTTTAATATTTGATAAGATTGGTCTGTCCTCATTACTTCTCTTCCTCAGAACTGATACCTACTATTCTTGTCTACTTTCTTTTCCAGATTTATGTCAAAATCAAGTTCCTCTCACTGTTACCTCAAAATGTGAAAAACAAAAAAAAACCATTATTACTAGATTTCCCATTAAATCTATACTTTGGAAACAATTAATAATTTTTTTAGATTTATTTATTTAATTTAGAGAGAGAGAGAGTGGGAGGGGCAGAGGGAAGTGGGAGAGAGAATCTCAAGCATACTCCCTGCTGAGCGTGGAGAGCAATTCAGGACTTGATCTCATGACCCTGAGATCACGACCTGATCATGACCTTAGCTGAAACCAAGAGTGGGACCCTAAGCTTTTAAGTGCCACCCAGGCACCCCAAGAATTTACAATTTTAAAATGTTATTTTTTAAACCAGAAACCAATCTTTTGATTAACTTAATATTTTTATAGCTCTCAAAAAGTTTCATTTAGATAGGTAATATATGTCTGTTTAAACTCAGTTTTATATATTTTGTTGCTCTTGTAAAATAAATCTTTTAGAGGTTTATGTTTAAGCTAATGGTAGCTAATATTTAGAAATGGTACTGATTTAAGTTAATAGTCATATGTCTGCCAATATTTTACTAATTTATTAAATCTATTCACACTTTTGTTCACTTTTTTGGGTTTTCAAGCTATAAAAATATTTTTTCCAGTCATAATGTGTATTTTTTCATTCTTTATAGGTCTTCTTTCTTTATTACCTTTTAAAAAAGATTTTATTTATTTATTTGAGAGAGAGAGAGAGAGCACAAGTGGGACAGGGAGGGCAGAAGGAGAGGGAGAAGCAGACTCCCCGGGGAGCAGGGAGCCCAACTTAGGGCTTGATCCCAAAACACGGGGACCAAGACCTGAGCTGAAGGCAGACGCCTAGCCAACTGAGCCACCCAGCTGTCCCGAAGTCTTCTTTCTTTAGTGTCTTATTATATTGATAAGGGCTTTAAAAATAATGTTTAATAACATTATCAAATGGCAGAACCATTATACCAACTTCTATCCCATCACTGTTTTTAAATATGTATATTTCTAGTATTTTTACATTAATCTTAATATTGACTTAGTTAAAAATATTTATTATGCTAAAAATAGTTTATTTTTTCTTCTTTACATTTTATCAGGAACAAGTATTAAATTTTATCCAACATTTCAGAAAACAATCTATGAAAATAATCATTTACTTCTTATTTAATGTACCAATATGAGATATTTCATTAGTTTAGTTTCTAATTTTGTAAACTTTCACACTGCTTGGGTATACATTATTTTTATTATTTTGCTGTGATGAGCTCTACTGCATTTTTTAAAAGCATATTAAATTATTTTAGCTTTAAGCTTATTTAATGCATTATTTTTCAGTGCCATTATTCCTTTACTAGTATTATAGTAACAATAATTATAAAATAGTCCTTTTTGTCTTATTTACTCTTTTTTGAAAAAATTCTGCCTGTGACCATATTAGGCTACAAAATCTTTGCCTTTTTAAAAAGTATTTCTAGGGCGCCTGGGTGGCTCAGTGGGTTAAAGCCTCTGCTTTCGGCTCAGGTCATGATCTCAGCGTCCTGGGATCGAGGCCCACATCGGGCTCTCTGCTCAGCGGGGAGCCTGCTTCCTCCTCTCTCTCTGCCTGCCTCTCTGCCTACTTGTAATCTCTCTCTCTGTGTCAAATAAATAAATAAAATCTTTAAAAAAAAAAAATAAAAAAAAAAAAATAAAGTATTTCTATGCCATTTTTCTTTAAATATGACTCTTCTAAGCACCACCAAATCATAAGACATTCATTTTAACTTAATGTGAAGATCTTTCCATTTGAATAGAGAAATTTAAGACATTTATACTTGTCATAATTTTTTAGCTTGATTGTACTTATTTTATACTTTCTTGTCAATAATTCCTTATTGTTTCCTTTCCGTTTCATCTTTTGAACTGTTTTATCTCCTAAAATTATTTATAAAATAGATATTCTTCTTCCCATTCAACTAGTATCTACATTAAATTGTTCACAACTACCCTTAAATGCATTCTTAGCTAATGATTTAAAAATAATGCAACAGGGGCACCTGGGTGGCTCAGCTTATTAAACATCTGACTCTTGATTTCAGTTCAGGTCAAGATCTCATGGATCATGAAACTGAGCCCTGCATTAAGCTCCCTGGGCAGTGGGGAGTCTGTCTGAGATTCTCCCTCTCTGCCTGTCCCCATTCTACCCCCCCACCATGTGCTCTCTCTCAAATAAATAAATAAATCTCTAAATAAATAAATACAAATAAAGCAACAACTTCTAATGCTTTTGTTTCTCCATCTCCTCTTTCCACTTGTGGTTATTAGTTACAAGACTCTTCTTTTAAAATTTAAAAAAAACTTTTAGGATTATTTTATTGGAAACATTGCTTCCCTAGTAAAGAAAAACATCTAGTCATTAACATCAATTCTTAATTCACTTCAATTTTCCCTATATTTTATTCCTTTATTACTTCATCTTGACCTTCAGTGCTTAGTTAGCCCTAAGTGTTTTTCCTGGAATCTTCTATTCTTGATTTTTTATATATTTGACAAATTAGTGATCTAGATGATATCTCTTTGCAATTTTTGCAGAAAGTACTCTTAGTTGTTATACCTTCTGACACTTCCTGATTTAAAAATGTTCTTCTGTTGCTTTTATGTATGAGCCAATAATTAAGTAGGCATAAAACTTAAAGAATCAAACTTGTTTTGCTTGAAATTATGTAAAAAATTACACTTTGGTCTGAAACATGTTCTTGTTCTGTAAAAGAAATATGAAGACAATCTACCAAAATACGTATCTGTTTTCTTAAACACTTGAAGAATTTTGTTTGTTCTAGAAATTTAAAAATTTACCAGCCTATGACTAGGCTGGTAATTTTGCTCAAAATTATAATGTTACTGCAGTTTTTATATACAGAAAGTTTTCTTCTGTCATAAACTTTGATTTTTACTTCTAATCCACTTGCTCTATTTTCAGGGGAATACCCATTATTTTATTCATGAATATAAGAAATGTTTATCTAATACTAGTAGCATATATTATGTGTTAAGCCCTCTGTTGGGGGTAGGGTTACAATAATAAGATATTTATTGCTCTCAAGGAGCTTATTTTCTAAGTCAGACCTCCATAATTTGTCTATCTAATTTCCTCTTACCCTTTTGATTTTTATTCATTTTCTTTGGATGTTTAGACCAGTTATGAAGTTTTTCTTCTGTATCCTTAATTTGTATTTCTGCAAAACAGAAATTTCACCTACTGAATTTTTCATTTAGTCACAATCTATTCTTATTTTTACCTGTTCTTGTTTAATTAAAAACAATATAGTCCCTCCTGCTATATCGTTATAATTGCATTCCTAAAAAGTCTCATATTATCAGAAGGTTATTATAAAAACAATTATTTCAAGGAGGAAAGGGGTTGGGGCTAAGTAGTTTCAAATGCACAATAATAAGATAATTTTACTACCGTAATTTCAATAATAAATGTGCTTTTATATTTCTAAGTGTTTTTAACTCAAATTGTAACTAATAAGTTGGTCTATCAAAACAAGTAAATATGATTCTCAGCATACAAATCAAGTAATTTAAGACTTACAATGTAAGTAAGGTAAAATCAGATCTTAGACAATGGGTTACTATGACCATAAAATAAATTATATTATAGTTTGCAACTCTCCAAGTAAAGAAAAAACTGTAACACCAACTGATCAACCAGCCATTCAAACAAATCTATTCCAAATATTTTTATGGAATAACTGCTTGTCTACATATATAACTATAGTTCTTAATATGCCATCATGTTAAAACTAATAATAGCAAGTACAATGCAAATGATGTATCTTAATGTATCCATGATGTTATCTCCAATTCCATCTAAAAACCACATGAAGTGGGAGAAATGATTGAACTTACATATGGAAACAACCAGTTTCTGGTATATTTCATGTGTTGGGATAGGTTCACTGCTCCACTTCCAAAAACCACAAGGAGACTCAACGAAGTGGGAGCCCAAGTGAAGAAGACCCCAGGTCTTCAATGTGCTTCCACAGAATTCCCCCTTTCCTGTAAGTTTGCAGAGTCAGCTTCTAGCATTTACAATAGATTTTAAGTCATTGGTGCACAAGGCCCAAGAAACCATCAAAGACAAGTCTTATATTTGACCACTAAAATGCAGAAATGCAGTTCTGGCCAGGGACAACTTTTACTCGGCTAGCAGAGGAAACTCCCAAGGTATGTCCACTCTGCAGGCATAGGAAACTCCCAAAGTGTGTCAGGGCCAGCAACACAGAAGGCCTTAGGAGCATGTTAGAGAGCAAACTAGAACTGATGAAGTAAACTCTTCATTCCTTCCACTCTCTAGAATATGCTTTTATTTTTTTACATTTTTATTGTTGATTCATAAAATTCTTTTTCAGGTGGTTCTAAATCCTTTAAAAAAGCAATTCACCAGAAGAATGTTCATATAGTGCAACTCATTTGTGTCTTCCCATAAGTTCCCCAAATTGGAATCTTAAAATATGCATATTAGGATTAAAAAACAGCTTAAAAACAGTTTTGTTAAATGTCTGTTTTTTTAATTCAATGAATGATTTTAAAAATTAGCTTCATTGTTTTTTAATTTACCATCTGTTAACTCAATAAATATGAGTTCTTAAAGTTAACCTAATTGTCTTGGAATTTGCTGTTTTTGAAGCTGATTAAAGTTATTTAAATTAATTTTATTGTATATCCAGACTAGAACAAAGCATGTCTGCATTTGAATAGATCTTGGCTAATAATTTACAAATAAATGTGCCCATTTTTAAAGTGGACTAATTTTGCTTATGGTCCTTAATATATATCAGTCAACCTGTAGAGATGCAGAGATGATATTAGATATACAAAGGGATAGTATATTAACACACCAAAACTAGTAGCCTTTAAAAACTGACCAAGTACAAACTTCCAACAACTCTATCTATTGTTTAATAAAGAGGCAATGCAGAGAGAATATCAACTGGAATGCTATGAAAGGAGTTGCTGTGTTTTTTAAATATCATCCTGCCTCTCGTCATAGTTTCTGAGACTAAGGGTGGTCCCTGAATCCAAGTGAGCCAATCAGACTCATCCCTAATAACTGTGAAGACAGAATGATGGGCCTTTCTCTGGTGGCTTGACTGAAACATCCATGGTTCAAGAACAGCTGGCAATCATGACCTGCTATGTAACTGAGAAGAGGTGACTGTATTGCCATGAGAAAGACAGAAAAGAAATATGGGGAAAGAGGTTGACTGGGTTCCCTGTAGCACTTCAATACGTCTACCCCACTGCACCCTTGACTTTGGATTCCACAAGAAGTTCCAGTTGTGCTTTTCCCTTTTTGCTTAAGCTCAGAGTCAGCTTCTATCATTTACCAAAGTCAAAAGAACTTGAACTAATGCATAGGAGAGGAAATCCCACTGGTAGTAGTGATTGTTTAATCACGGATTTTTAAGGCTTTACTCCACCCCCTCCCTCCCGGCTTTCCTTCAGATGAGAAGTTCTTAATTTTAACATGTAATTTAGCTAGTCTTTCTTTTATGGTTATTGTGATTATGACTTATCTAAGAAAATTTGTCTATCTCCAAGTGACGTTTTCCTCTAAAACTTTATGATTTTAATTCTACATTTAGATCTATAATCCACTGGCAATGAATTTTTGCATATGGTCTGAGGTAGGGATCAAAGTTTTTTTGTTTGTTTGTTTTCTGTAGGGATATCTAGTTATCCTAGCACCATTTGTTGAAAACACTTTGTTTTGTGTGTTGGGTTGCTTTGGTGGAGGTGAAAGTTGAGGGGGTGGGATCATCTGAAGCCATCTGAAACTAAACTAATGACTGAATACTGAAATGCTGAGGCAGTTATATTATTGACTTTATTGAGTTGAGGAAAATAATAGTAATGTCCTCACTTAAAAGAATGAGTTAATGGGCGCCTGGGTGGCTCAGTGGGTTAAAGCCTCTGCTTTCGGCTCAGGTCATGATCTCAGCGTCCTGGGATCGAGGCCGCATCGGGCTCTCTGCTCAGCAGGGAGCCTGCTTTCTCCTCTCCCTGTCTCTCTCTGCCTACTTGTAATCTCTCTCTGTATGTCAAATAAATAAATAAAATCTTAAAAAAAAAAGAATGAGTTAATAATTCATTGATCAGAATTCACTTCTTCCATAAACTTGCATGTAATATACCTAAAATATATCTCATGACTAATCGTCAATTTCTATTCCATGCTGTTGCCAGCTTACCCCTTTCCATTGTCTATATAATGAGCATCCATTCGTGTTCCAAATATTAAAAGGAGCAAGGCATACTGAGATCCAGCCTAGGACTGTATCTATTAGATGGAACAAACTACATATGTACAAGAATACTAGACGAAACAAAACTGATAACCAAGTCAAAGCAGGATTCAACTGCTGGTCCTGTCTGTTTGTCCCTCTTCTGTGTATCATACCTGGAACTTTTACTGCCCTTTCGATTGTATAAATCAGCTTCCAAGTTGTCTCAGGGAGATCCAAAAGAAATATTGTTATTGTATATTTGAGATGACCTTGAAGTGTGATCTCAAAATCCATCGATTCCCAATGTGCAAGTCACAGATGATCTGCATACAAATCATCTTCATGGCGCATATAGAAAATGTTTAATATTTGCCAAAAACCAGGGTAAATGTATGAGGCAACTGGCTCAGGAACTGTGAGCATCCTAAGCCCTTCCCAGGCTCTGGTGGGTCATCTTTAAGACTGAAAGTTTCAATATCTTGGCACACTTGTTATCCTCTTGTACCATAGCACTTGGCTTATTCTCATCTAAGTATTTCTAAAAAATGTGCAGTAGTGAATGAAAAATGTATAGGTTTGGCTAATAAGCATTCTCTATTTCTGGAAAAATTATCCCCAATTTATCTTGGAGAACAATACCTTCCCCATTCCCAGCCTACACAATTCGGGTGGGGTGGCTGCTCTCCTAAATCCAAGGTGGGCATTTGCCCCGAGGCTAATCAGTTAAAGAACCATAGCCCTTGACCAGGGTTATAAGTGCAGGTATGAGCACATGATACAAGTTGATACAGTCACAGTCAGGTGTTCTTTTGCTGGAAACTTGAGAAAGAGGAGTGTTCTTTTGTTGGAGTTTCTGTATCAGAAGAATAGAAGCTTGGAGGGACTAGCTTATTACAGTGAAGGGCAAACTAGACTAAGAATGAAGTTAAAGCAGAAGTTGACAAGGAAGAAAGCAGAAACAAGAGTTAGTTAGTGACATTATTTGAACAGATATATCTAATTATGCCTAAAGCACTCCTTACACTGTATTTCCAACTTATGTGTGTATGTGCGTGTGTGTGTATGTGTTGAGGGGGTTCGAGGATAAAAAGTGAAACAAAGGGCGCCTGGGTGGCTCAGTGGGTTAAAGCCGCTGCCTTTGGCTCAGGTCATGATCCCAGGGTCCTGGGATCAAGGCCCACATCGGGCTCCCTGCTCAGCAGGGAGCCTGCTTCCTCCTCTCCCTGTCTCTCTGCCTGCCTCCCTGCCTACTTGTAATCTCTCTCTCTGTGTCAAATAAATAAATAAAACCTTAAAAAAAAAAAAAAGTGAAACAAAACTTTCAACCCAAGTTTCCCAAATCCATATGGATCACTGGATCCCTGCTTTATTTCTACCGAATCTGAATTTATGGACATGGAGCCAAGGAATCTGCATTTTAAATAAGCATTCTATTTAATTCCTATGCGCAGTAAAGTTTGAGATCTACCAGTATGTCGGAATTAGGGGTGAAAAGAACAAATATTCCCTACCCTGATGTTTGTTGACAACAACAAAATAGTTTGTTAGTTATAGAATCAGAACTAGAGTCCAGTTCTCCTCTTTTCTTCCTGGTAACTTGATTTCCCCAAGGTCACGCTCTATTACTTTTCTCCCTGCTCCAACACATTTTTCATCTAAAATATAAACATTTACTAATGGCAAAGATTCTACGTTTGGGTAGCATTCATAGCATATAAAAATAGGAGGTGCTTTAACAATTTTAAGATAAATGTTACTAGTGAATATTTTCTGGACTTGGCAAACATTTCCACAAAAGTTACAGAAGAGAAAAAGCATTCCACTGTGTGTGTAGCTGTTTTAATAGAAAAATAATTTCTTCCAAAATCTTTCAGTAAAAATAAATATTCCAGAAATAGAGGCCATAATTATTCTCTGGCTTTGAGTCCCCTTGGCACACCAGCAAGTCACCCAGGAGGTACTTGCTTCGTTCTACCCCACTTACATTTCAGTCAATTCACTTTCTCTTCTTGTTTACACCCCAGGATTTCCTCTCATTAGAATAACAATGACAACATTAACAAAAGAAAACACCATCTTTATTGACTACTAACTATGTTGAAGCGTAGGCATTTGCTAACTCGAAGGAGTGGAGTACAATGATAATCCCCACCAAATGGATGAGGAAGTTGAGGCAGGAAACTAAGAGACTGGCCCAAGGTCATGCTAATGACTAGTTGAACCTGGATTAATCTAGGCGGTTTGACACCTAAAGCTGCTTTGCCTACATGCATATAAATTTTATCTATTTTTTTCTCTGAAGTTCACTTAAAGTATTATAATCTGCTCATACTGCTTCTTTGTATTCAAAACTCATGGAACACATAAAATGGGTGGGTTTTATTGTCCATAAATTATACCTCAAGAAAGTTGAATTAAAAAATTATAAATTGTAGAGCCAAATTGCTAAGAATTTAAACACTTGATTGTCCAATGAGTTGAATGGCTTTAAACATATGGATGTGTCCCTGTATATACAGTGTGTATGTATGTATATATATATATATATATATATACGCTATACTATATAGAGTTTGGCCTTTACTAAAAATATGCATAAGCTACACAAAAGGGTGTTTTACAAAGCCTGGGAGTACAGACTTTTAGGGCCTGCTGCAAGAGTCATGTGTTTAGCTGGCATTCTTTTACAAGGTAGGATCATTAAGCTTAGTCCTAGATAATACTCTGATGCTGTGCTGATCTTTATGTCCTACTCTAGATGATTTATGCATTTTTAAAAACCAATAATATTTATCACAGTGAGATAAAAAATTACATATGATCAATATAAGAGCAATGTGCTCTTGAAAAATTAACAGTCTAACAAAGGAAGCATAAGGGATAAGGAGTTCTCAAAAAATGTGCCCTCCTTCTAAAACTTTAGCTTATCACTCTTTTACTCATTAGCTCTTCAAATATTTATCAGGTATCTCCTATATACATGGAAAGTTGTATATTATAAAAAGGGCAGTGTTATAAAAGGCTTTGCATCATCCCTCAAATGATATTATAGAGTATCAATTACAGCCTCCCAGTCTCCAGACTTTTCCTGTCCACTTTGCCACCAGAGAGATCTATTTTTTAAAAAATTTTTATTTTTAAGTAATCTCTACACCCAACATGAGCCTCGAACCCACAACCCCGAGATCGAGAATCACATGCTTCACCAACTGAGCCAGCCAGGTGCCCTCAGAGTGATCTTTCTAAAGAGTTCTGTTGGTGTTACTCCCATCCTTACAACCTTTAATGACTCCCTGCCTCATACAGTAGGAGACATTTGACTGGTGGACTTTACACTGATTTTGATCTGTAGACATGTTTTTGCCTCACATGTGTACTTTTAAGATATGGTAAGTTCTCAACATTTAATATTTCAATTTTTCATATAAAACCAAATTAGCGACTTCTCTTTAACAATTTGAAGACTGGGGCACTTGGGTGGCTCAGTTGGTTAAGCTCCAACTCTTGATTTTGACTCAGGTCATGATCTCAGGGTCCTGAAATAAGGACCTGTGGGGTGGGGAGGTTGGGGGGGGGGCACTGCTTGAGGATTCTCTCTCCTTCTCCTTCTGCCCCTCTGCCCTTCCCCCACTATCTGAAATAAATAAACCTTAAAAAACAAACAAACAAAATAAAACCCCAAAGTAACTCAACCGAAGACCTGACACTTGGCATCATTGGGCAGAGAATAATATTCTCCAGATTGCAACAGTCTCCACCACTGCTTATGGTCTCAACTCGGTCTGCTTGGCTCACTTGTTTCCAGGCTTGCCCCAGAGTAGGCAGAATTTGCAGACTGACAGATGGGATAGACCTTGTCTGCAAGGTTCTTCTTAGTTTGTAGTTGCTTGATTTCATCCTTCCCAAAGATCTCATGTTCCAGCTATACTGAGTTCCTCAGAGTTCCCTAAACAGCAAGCTTGGTCATCCTCAGTGCCTTTACTCATATTGGTCCTTTTGATGGAAATATCCTCTATCTTCCTTTTTTGCCTAGAAGAGTCTCACTTGTCCTCAGCACTTAGTTCAATTCTTCTGTGGAACTTTCCTAAATCCTGCCAGAGTTATTTGCTTCTTCCCACGTGTTCTCATAGCACTTTGTGCCTCTATTAGCATTGCGATGGCTTT
Source organism: Ailurus styani (assembly GCA_002007465.1). Classification (NCBI taxonomy): domain Eukaryota; kingdom Metazoa; phylum Chordata; class Mammalia; order Carnivora; family Ailuridae; genus Ailurus; species Ailurus styani. The sequence continues at coordinate 512,430 of LNAC01000795.1, read as the reverse complement.
TCTTTCTGTGTGCCCAGTTGGAAAATGTGCTTCTTAAAAAGAAGAACTCTTAACCATCTCTATATACACAGTCCTTTATAGAGTATCTGGCATCAATAATCGAGTATTTATTGAATGAACAAAAAGATGGGTAAGCGAATGAATGAATACTTCCAAGAGAGTTTTTTATTTGTGTTGCAAAATTGTGATCCTTAAAATAAGGGAAGTAAGTATTCAAGACAAAATTTCAAAATTTGATAATGATCATGACATCTTTAGATAAGACTTTTTTTCCCCCCAGATAACACTTCTCAAAAGTTCCTGTTCATGGTACCCTTTCTCGGAAAACAAGTCTTGAAAAAATAAAATAATATAGTTTAGAAAATACATAAAGAGTGGCTTAAAACTGACAGGGCAGTGCAGTTTGGGGGGGTAGGGGTGAGACTGTAGTGCTGCATTCAAAGAGAGAAGAGATGGTGAAAAAAGTCACAGCATGCTTGTCTCCCTATAATTTGGTGGCTCTCCAGCAGTGTTTACCTTGAAGAATGAAACATTTATGCCACAAAGGGTGGCAGGGTGGGATCATTGAGCTGGAGGATATCAGTGCACAAGGGTAACTAAGAGTATGTTAGTCCTCAAAAGCTGTGCACCATAGCTCTCTACTTTGGGGCAAAAAGTGTTGCACTATCTGGCCTCATTGTGATGATTCTATGGAACCATGCAACTCGTCCTGGCCAATTAGTTGCAAGCCTAAATGATGTGAGTCACTTCTGGCCTGCCTGACACCCTCTGAATGATCTTTGTTTTTCCTATAGCAACATGAAACATTCGAGATGGCAACTGTTCTATCAGCCTGGGACCCTGAATGAGGAGACGTGAAACAGACCAGCTGACTTATAAGGGACTCAACACGACCAAGAAAACAACTTTTGTCCCTATAGATCACTGAACATTGGAATTGTTTGTTACTCTGGCATAAGATAGCCTCTCTTGACTAGTATAGCAGATTTGCTCTGTTTGGCAGAACTAAGACTAATGGTTGTAAGTTTTAGGGTTTACAGGATTTAGGAGTTTCAGGGTTGAAAGTTTTAGGGAAGTCTGCATCAATTTTGTTCAATTTTTAAAAATGTAATAAAGTATACAAAGATGGAATGAACTAATTAGGATATTCCTCATTTATACACACAATATACATTGAACTTTACCCTGTAGTAACTATTCTGTAGATAAAATCTCTGCCTTGAGGTAGGTAAGTGGTGAGTTCCCACTTAAGGTTATTTGCCGTGATAGCCCCTAACGGTTTGACTTGACAAATTAACTTCAAAAATACATTCCAACCAGGAACTTCAGGATGTGTATTTCTTCTGATCTAAAAAAGAAGAAAAAAATCTATTTTCTCAAATATTCTTTTGTTTTCATCCATTTATGGATGCATTGAGTTGTCTTTTCACATTTGATGTTGTCTTGCCACCAAATAAATTCCTTGAAGGCCAATACCATTTTAGCCCTCCTTTCCATCTTTCTGACACTATTTAGTAGGCAATATTTGTTGTCTATTCTCCTAGGAAAATAATCAGCTTCTGACACTAGTTATTATTATTTACCATTTGATATGCTTCATATTTACTTGTCTTTCAACCATTTACATCAGTTTTGGATTTGTTAAAAAAAAAAATCTAGGAGCAGAAATATATTACCCTAGTAGGTTTCAGGCAAAATACCTTTTTCTTCTGGAAAAAAAAAAGGCTTATCCTAGTACTATTGAATTTGTGGCCAATTACAATATTTCATTAACATCTTAATTCAGTAAGTATTTAATGTATTCCTACTATGTGCCAGGGGGCAAGGTTTACAAAGAGTTTATCAAGTTATGTTACTTAATGCACTGTACGCATCATTACATAATTCTGTACCATAATAGAGCTTGTGAGCTCTCTGTTCAAGACTATTTAGGGGGAAAAATGCAAATTCAAAAGGTTGGGGCAAAATGTTCCTTTGGTTTAAAGCAGGGGAGCATATCACACTTTGGATACGGGGGACTTAGATGATAACTCTGGGAAGTAAGTAAGAGTGTGTAAGGGAAATAAGTAACAGTGTGTAAGGAAGAAAAAAAATCAATTCTTTTTTTGTCTTTCAATTTCTGTTAAGCTTCACTTCAGCCTTTCAGAATTGGAGAATCAGCTGCCTGGTATAAGAAATTGCTAATAAGCAGTAATTAAAGACTGAGAATTTATTCTTTCCATTCCAAACCTGATGTCATTCCCAGATTGAAATATTGGTAGTAGTTAGGCAATTCAGCCTTTTGGTAAATTAAGTCAGGAGAATTGGTGTCTCTTGGGTCCTATGGACACAGAAAGTCGTCCAGGAGGGAAAACTTGTGTTTTGTTTTACCCATGGCATTTTTACCTTTTTTGCTTTGCTTTACAGAACGAGGAGTTGAGGTGGGCCCTTGCATCTTAGAAACGAGGGGCTAGTTCTCCAAAATAACACTAAGTCATAAACTTTTTATAGTCTTATGTCTTTGAAATTGTTGTCTTCGCATAAAATGACGACCAACGGAAAAAGATGGACATTCCAGTGAATCCAATACCACTGATAGGAAAGAACCGGTATATCAGAAAGCAGCATGAATACATGCGCTATCCTCCTTTATTTAGAAAAACCACACAAAAATACAGCACAGTTGATGTGCTGTTACCAGGACTTGAAAGTAGAATCAACCACTGTGTAAAAGATAAAATAAGACTGCACGAATATGAGGATTTTCCCAGCGTGCTTTATTCATAGACATCTGACAGAAGAGGACCTAACAGAGCTTTTAGGAAAAACTGAATTCTCAGCCCACAGTCACTTTCCAGGAACTTCACTGCAAACAGTGCTCTGCGCTGGCGGGATGGAGATCTTAGCAATCTCCCTCCTGCTTCCATAGTTTCCTTCTCTCTAAATACAATTATGTATGGGGACTTAATGAGAGAGCAAGCCTTGTGTGAAAGGAACTCAAGAAAGTGCAGCTTCTAAAAATACACCAAGGCGGCTCTACAGTCCTTATTGTTACAAACTGACGTTTTGCAGTTCAAGCTATGAACCTAACAACTACACACACACACACACACACATACACACACACACACCACACACACGAAGAAAAAAAAGTAGACTGTTTTTCCTTTCTGCAATTCCCTTAACTTTGAGTAAACAGTAGTAATTTTCTGTTGTCATACTCAATGCAAATTTCCCCAAGACGACACAACACAAAACAGAAGACCTGTTAGCTTCCTACGAGAGGGGTGGGGGTGGAGGATGGCAGGAAGAGAGGGGCAAAGTCGATGGAGTTCTCATTTCTCCTTCGCCTAGGGTCCTGGACCTCCAAGTCACTCTGCTGTTGCAGAGGTTTTCGGAGTTTCAGTCACCTTCTGGGAAGGTTCCCTTACCTCTTCCGCCAGCCCCCTGTCATTCAATTCTCATCATTTCCCCCCTTTGCTTCCAGCTTTCTGGAGGAACTGGACCTCAATTCGGGGTCTTTTCCCAGTGGATTTTAAAGAAGTACAGCTGCCAATTGACGGGAGGATACATGTTAAACGAATGGCCAGGGGCGAGGGGTGGGGGTCTGCAAGAGGGGCGCCCCTCCTTCTCCTTCCACCACGTGCTCTTCCGTGGGGGTGCATCACTCTTGGGTGGGTGCTGAGAGGGGCGAGGGCAGGGCGGAAGGAGATGGACAGAGCAGTCTCTAAGGGAAGGTGGCCCCCTAGGAGAGATCGTCTCGACGGAACATTGATGAGAGAAAAAAAATTGGCCCACATGCCCCTAGTGGGGGGAGCGATACACCCCACGCAGGCTGGGTTTGGGGGGGTGCGTAGGGCCCTCTCACCTGACTTCCTCCTCTGCTGGCACACACACACTACAATCACCCGCCCCCCCCAAAAGCCCAGACAAACAACGAACAACAAGAGGAAGCCGCAGGCAGCAAGAGGAGGGGTGCGCGTGGTGGGGGCCCGGGAGAGGTGAGGGGGCAGGGCTGGCGGGCGTCGAGAACCGCACCGCGCACCCCTAAGCGTACTCCCCCAGGCGCCCACACTTACCCCTAGCGGCTGAGGGTCCGGTCTTCGGCGCCAATCCCAGCGCGCGCCTTTCGCCCGCCCCCGTCCCTCC
>LNAC01000795.1:488527-507683 GCA_002007465.1 Ailurus styani | reverse complement strand
TCCCTCCCCCCCCTTCCTTCCCTCGGCCCCGCGCGCTCGCTAGCTCGCTCCTCGCCTCGCTCTCCCCTTTAAACGCCCACTTCGGATGGGGAAAGAAGACAACTTGAAGTCAAGTTGCAATTAACTTCCGCGGCAGCCGCAGCTCCGGCGGCGGCGGCACAAGAGGCAGAAGCCGCCGCCTCCGAAGTCCGACGCCCGCGCGCCCGCCCGGGGAGCTGTTCCTGGTCGCGGGCCCGCACTCGACAGCCACCGCCGCCCCCAACGCCCATGCCTGAGTGAGTTCTGCTCCTTTGCCTCTCTTTTCCCCCCCTATTCTTGCTCCTCCATCTCTCTCTTTTTTTTCGGAATCGATCCAAACTTCTCTGTAGCACCCACCCACGGCGCCCCTTGCTGGGGCGGCGCGGCTCCCCTCTCGTGGACGTCCGGTGGCGAGGGTCTTCCGAGCCCCTTCTCTTCGTGCGCCCCGGAACCCGGGACGGGTGGGCCGGTCGAGCGTGGGAGAGCCCCCGGGATGGGGGACTTGGAGATGCCATTCATTCTCTCTCAGGGTGTGGGCACCCTAACACACACCTGCCCGGCAGACCCTGGCCGAACAAACTCCTTCGGGTCCTCAGTATGACTCCTCTTGGAAGAGAAAAGGGGAGCCGAAGAGACCGAAGGAAGCAAACGGGAAAAGGGAAAGAAAGCCTCTGTGTGCGCCCCGGAGCTGGGCTGGCAGAAAGGTGCCCGGCGGAGTAGGCTGGGGAAGTGGAAACGTTCCCCGCCGGATCGCAAGTAAGCTCAGCATCCTTCCCCGGTCCATCTCCTCCTTCCTCCGCCCCCCGCCCGCGCGGCTGGTTGGGAGCGGCGGCGGAGAGGGGCCTAGAAGTTAGTGGCAACTTCTCCATCCCGGGAACACTCGGGCGCCCGGGCGCTCAAGTTGGAGCCGGGATTTTGAAAGCCTCGGCGCTCCGCATTTCGAACCCTCGCTGGCGGTGGTGAGGTCGGTCCTGAAGGGGCTCCTGGAGTGAATGTGGGTTTGGAGTGGAGTTGGAGGTAGGAGGAGGTGCTGCCCTCTTAGCAGGACCGAGACATCACAGGTGCGGCCTCGGGGTCCGTACCTCCTGCGGCCCCGACCCGAGCGTGGCGGCCTTCTCCGAGCGCTTCACTGCGGAGGCTCCCGGGGCGGCGGAGCGTGGGTTTGGGCAACCACGATCAGAGGCACAAAGCAGGCAGGTGGCAGGTACGGGGAGTGACACGCATGTACCGGGGAAATGCACTGAGCAGGACTCTTGGGATGACCCCAGAAGACGGAGAGGGGTTTAGGGCTTTTGCTGGAGGTCTTGGCCGGGACCTCTACTGGGGCTTTGCAAATCTCACTGACTAGTGTCAACCACAGGATCGCCTCACCAAGTGGCCTGGTTGGCAACTTTGACCTCTGCGCCCTTCCTCGGTGAACTTTCCTTCGCGGCGTTCCAGATTTCCAGGCAAATGTTGTAAGACTTGGACTCTACACGGTTGTATTAAGAGACAGGGAAAACAGAAAGACGTCCTATTCTCAGGAGAAAACCATTCTACCGGGGTGGCTGGGGTTCCCTGCTTGCATCCTTGGAGGCCAGGGGAACTGACTTTTCCATGAAGGTAGAGGAAGGGTAAGAAATGAGTGAATGTCGACTGGTAGGTGTCAGGTTTTGTCCTAGGCAGTCCCTAAAATCTACAGTGCTTGTGCTACTGAGGGAGTAACTCGGGTCTTTGAAACTTTATTGAAATTTACATCCTACCTAAAGTGGATTTTTCTGAGGTGTCAGGACTGTAAGATTTATTCTATAGTAAAACGTAGCTGCAGAAGCAAACAACAACAACAAAACAACCCGTACTTTAAGACTGGAAAAAGCCAAGGTTGAAGTGTTTGCTCTAAAAACCTTTCATCTGCTGTGGGGTACTAATGCTATGATTTAGCAGCAGTCCTTTATTTCTATTGCATATTATTTTAGTAGAACAGTAGTACATTCATATACTGGCTGCTCCAGTCTGCTGGCAAACATTAGCATTCAAGCTTACATTTTTGACAAATGTGCAGACAGGAATAGCATGAATAGGCATCTTAAATATTAACAACCTAAGCATCTGTTGTGAAACAAATTTAATATATTTACTCTGTTTTTCTCACATTGTTAGAAAAGGTTATAATAAGTGCATAATTTCAACTTTAGTTAGCAGAAGTAACTGGCTGTATCTTTCAGTACCTCTCCAAGTGTTTAACACAGGCACCAGACATAAATACTTTAATTAACTTGGTTAGGCACATTATTAAATACACTTTAGACCATGTGTATATTATGTAAAATGTAACAGTAGCAAAACATGTATCCTATTTGTGCACATTTTAAGTGACTCTGCACTTTATAAATATACCAGGCATGTTTATTCTTCTTCTCCATTTGACACTTATTACTTAATAGTTTTTCTAATGGAAACAATATATTAAATGTGGAGTTGTTCAGTCATATGTAATACATAATATGTAAACAGTAGCTATAAAATACAAAGCATTGTTAAATTTAAGTATAAATTTAAGTATGGCTACTTGTAGCAAGATTATACAGGAGAAACAAAAAGCACTGCTCAATTTTGTATTCCTTTCTGAAAAATGAATACAAATGATGGATAAAAAGAGGATAGGGATTTCCCTCCTAAAGTACTAGTGCCTTAAAATGTGTGGGGGGTGGGGGTGGGGAGAGCCAGGGCGAAAAGGGGGAAAAAGATAGAGAAAGAAGACCTAAAGAACTCCCAAAAGTCTGAATAGTTATTTCCAGAATCAATGCATTCCTCATTTTCCCACAAGCTGAAATATGTAATAAATAATACTTCTTTGTATGTAAAAGTATTCACAAGGAATGCCTTTTGTTTAGTTGCTGTAATAAATTAATATATTCTTTGGTTGATAATCTACAAAAGTAGTTCTTTTGTCTCCCAGCATCCTAAACGAGAACAACAACAAAATGAGTATAGGTTTATTTCTGCAGACAAGCCTGTTGCCAGCTATATGAACCTGTGACTGAATAAGCTATGGCATGCTGAGTGATGGTTAAGAAAGACTACATTGAATTAGCAAAGACTCAAATATCTGAAGGAGATTCTCAATTATTTTTTCATGTGACAGGTTGTGGATTGTAAATTAGGCCTAAAAGGTCAGGTGACAGGCACCTGTTCCTCATTATTGTAAAAATCTTTTGGTTACAAACACTATTAAGCTAAACACAACATGGATATACAGCAGGGACTCTATAAAGCACTCTAGTGGTTTTTCATCTGCTCTGTAAATTTCCAAGAGGGCCATACATGGATATGCCCTTTACACAAACAAATCATTTCTTCTAAGACGTGTTGTCTTGGATGACTCTTATATTAGTACTTGGGATTGATGAAGTATATAAAATAAATGCATATGACTGAATCAATCTTCAGACCATGTCTAGACATGTTGTTATTGAATGCAAAAACATTATTTTTAAAGCCCCTCTTTTTCCTTTGCAGTCCACTGTTTAATTATCAGAATTTGTCCATATTTTAAATAGGAACCTCCCCAAATTGCCTTCTGTCCTTTTTAGATGAGTTTCCATTTTAAATAATGCCGTGAAAGATTTTGCCAAATACTTGTGTATATGGAAAAAATTAGTTGCGCTATATACCGTCATAGCTTTGTGGTATATAGAAAATGGGAAGAAACCCACATTTTACATGAATGCTGTTAGGAAGGGTGTCATCATCTGATCTTTAAAGTTGCCACTTCTCTCAGGAGAGTTCAGTGATATTTCTATTGAATTAGAGAGTGTGATTTGATTTTTATGAATGGTTTACTTTTAGATATTTCAGACAGCAGAAAAAGCATACATGTTGAACGGAGCTAAGTAGCTCAAGGTTGTGAAATATTAAAGGTGCCGGTTGCTTTTAATTGGCAAAGGAGGAGGATTTTTGAGTAAATTCGGTAACTCAGATTATTAAATTGTACATTTAAATATGTACTTTGTTTTAGTTTTGTATAGTTTATGCTTACTGTATTTAGTATTCATTTTTAGCATTTGTGGTCAGATTACAGAATAGTCCTTACTCTTGCTTTTCAAATCGATTTGCTTTTCAAACTCCAAAACTCTGGGATGATTTTAACAAATTGGTTTACATTTTGACAGAACAGAGTTAAGTTAATTAATAGATCAGGCACGAAAAATCATCCACGGTAGGGTGTATTTTCTGGTAAAATGAAAGTTATGTTTCAGCATGATGAGCATCAGGCTTCAGTAATCTGTTCCTCGTGTGGAATGAACACTTCCTACTTCAAGCTAGCAGGCACCTACTGTTTATTTACGCTGCATTAAACTGACAGCTCAGCAATCAGAGGAAAAATATTACTTACCTTCCTGAAGTAAATACCAGTTTATAGGTTAGTGCACGTATTTATATTCCTGTCACCACTAAATAACGGCTCTGTCTCCATTTTAATATCTACCTGTACTATAATCCAGGGCTTCAGACTCTTCCTGGTTGGTGGTAGGGGTCGAGAGGAGTTTCTCTTATCATTTACCAGTAACAAACTTTAAAGAAGAGTAATATCATCTTTTTCTGTCATGTGAGAACCAGTTGAAAGAAATGCTATGCACTTTTACTTTACATACCTAACAGTAACATCAAAACCCCCAAAGAGTGCATGCCACTTAAAATAGTCATCTTAGAGCAACCTCAGGAAAAAATATGTTGAAACACATTGAAGTGTGTGTTTGTTAAATTAACTTTCTGCAAAGTTCCAAGTAGACTACTTAAATTATCTTATTACTTAGGGAGTAACTTTGATAAAGGGTGGTACCTTCCAAGGCTTAGATGGAATGTTTCGGTTGTTCATGGAGATCTGCTAATGTGAAAACAAAGTGGGGTTCATCAATCGATCGATCGGTTGATTGATACTGTTAGTTTTCCCCTGAAAATATTCTTGCACTCTTTGTTTGTCTTCTTGTTAATCTGCCAACCTTAAGATAAGAGAGATTTCAACCTTATAAGAATAATGCTAAATGCGTTTGTTGTTTTCTTTGTAATTTAAAAGTCCCTTCTTTTCCAAGACCTCTGGAAACATCAAAATACTATGAAAGTTGAATTCTCAAACTTAGGATTAACTTGAGAAAATGCTTATTTTCACTTACATTCTGTAAGTAGCTCTTACACCACTATCTACACGCAGTTGTCAATCACTAATCACATATTCCATTGACATCAGAGCAGAATGTGGTCTTAATACAGCATATAAATCAAATCTGTTACACAACGTTCTTCTTCCTCACTATACCAAAGAAAAAGTGTCTACTATGGTAATTTATATATCGTTCCTAAGTGCTATTCTCAATGGTAAGTCTATTTAAACTTGATGTCTTCATAGAGTGTGATCAACACATTAACACACATTATTTAGTACTTTTGAACTTATGCCAACGGTACCTTTTGCTGTTTATTTTTTTAAAGTCTTTTTTAAGATCAGATATTTCATTTCAGAGTAAATAGATACAGATTGTGTGTATATATATTCAGGGTGAGATTTAGTAGCAGAGCATTTCTCCAGCATATTGGCCTATTTTTATTCTTTCAAGTTATTCTGTATCACTTCCACAGTTGTTGCTGTCTGAAGGTTCATAATAGAAATTCTAATCACCTCTTTCAATGGACTTTCAAGGATGTAATTCAGTTTATGTGATGATCTAGTTTAGTTATGAGAGATGAAAATTAGTTAACTGGTACCCCAGCATTTGTGTCCCTAGATTCTGCTGAAATTTATTCAGTCCAGTTATTTGACATTTGGTAGTGAAGTATCTTGTAATCAAAAATTAAGAGTTGGTTCAGTTTCCAGTGGAGGAAAGATCTTGCTGGATAAAACATTTAACTCTGCAATATTTTATTACACTCATCACTCATTTCAGAGCCCGCTTATTGTTGCACAAATTTTTGAGTACCTCGGGGTGCAGGTCCCCCAAATGAAGCTGAAATGGTTGCAGAAGAAGCAGATGTCAGGCTGCACCTGGTTGTGCTTTTACTAGAATGTCTGTGGACCTGCACTGGCCCCCCTCCTCTATACCCCTTCCCCCCAGGTGTGCAGGAAGTGGAGGGCGTTGTACCCGATGAAGTGGGTGGACTCTACCCAGAGCTATGACCTGATTTGTGACGCACCCTCAGAACTGCAGTAATGGTCCAGCTGCTTCACAGGCAACTGGTAACACCTCATTTGGGGATGCTTCTGCCTTGCTAGCAGTGCCAGAGAGAACTTCGTCATTGTCACCTCATCAAAGACTACTTTTTGAGAGCTCTCCTATAGGGCTAGATTTGGAGAGCAGCCTCTGATATTTGGAGGGTAAGTGCCAAAAAAGTTCCTATCAGTTTCATATGGAGAATCAGGGCTACAGCCATAGGGAGGAGAGACAGGCATTTAGTGTTCGGGGGAGATCTCTGGGTTGGGATGTTGCTTTTTCTCAGCTAGAGATGATTTGGGACCAGATACCAACAAAAATTATTCAGTAGGCATTCTTCTTTGGGTGGTGAAATATGGTAGGCAGCTCCCAGGGGAAATTATTAGACCCTCTTTCCTTGAGATATTCAAAGAAAAGGTGGTAATCTGTGTGAGAGGGAATTCTTTAGATGCTGTTTTCCAGGAAGCCAGGCATATAGTAGTAGAGTTGATTGCTGGAGGTTCCTCTCTAGTCTTCCTCAGTGGTTTCAGATATGCCGTTAAGAGCATGTAAATGACAATTTGGCCTTTTAATGTTTATAATGTTAAGGACTTTAAGGTAAAAGAGGTTTTATGTTATAAATATTTTATTGTGATAATTACTATAAATAAAATAGACCCTAGTATATGCAGATATCTTTTGAAATGGAGATAGTCTTGAATATAGCCGATCCATAATTAGCTGTTTGATGTTGAATGCAATTGAGTTTTCCTGTTCCAGTGAACCAGACGATGGAAATCTTTGGGGATTAACAACGGGGCTTTGTGATTCTTGATATAGCAAACATTTCCCCATTCACTGATAAAACGTTTTTATCAGTGAATGAAGACCTAAATTAAACTGCTTACGGTTTTAAATTTTAAAAGAATATATAGAATTGATAAAATAGTCCAGGTGTTTTTCCATTGTATTTTCACCAGCTGAAATGATACCTGGAGGTCCTGTTTAATGTTAGACAGATTTCCCCAGACTGTGGAAGGACAGAACAATATTTTAATAACTATTCTTTAAAAAAAATTCTTAGAGGTGGGCTTTCTTTTGGGTGGCTTAAGAGGACTCAAAAACAATTTAGAACATTATCTTAAAAGTTAAAAAAAATGACAGCATTACTTTGTATGGAGTCATTGTATTTTAATAATACTGTATGCTTATTAGTGTTATTAGAGCAGTAGACAGTTAATTACAGCCTTTTCTGAGACATGTTAACTGTATATTAACAGTCATGTTAAGAAAGAATGATGTATACTCTTACATACAAGCTGCTGCTTGCTAGACTCTTTTAAAAATATTCTTTTAGGATATATAGAGTCAGATTTTTGGTCCAGAATCATCAGAATGTTTTCTACTACCACTTAATTTTAAAATGTTTCACGGGATATACAATTTTCTTCTTCTTCTTCTTCTTCTTCTTCTTCTTCTTTTTTTCCTTCTTTCTATTCTTCTTTCTTTGTAATTGTTATTGACTTGGTCACTTTTGCCAGTGGCATTAAAAATTGTTGCCCTTCAGCAGTTTTAGGTTTCTCACATTGTATTTTGAGACGCCTACATTTTCTTATGTTCTGATGACTTTGGCCAACATAAGTCATTAAAAGCTTATTGAGTTGATTTAGCACCTCTTCCTACTTCTTTTTATGGAATGATTTCAGTCATTGTTTTTTTAGCCAAGTTAGGTAGATTTTCTTACAATTCTCTATAATCTGATATTTAAGATACATTTGAGCACTGGATCACAGAGGTAGTTCTAAGTCTATTTCCTTTCCCAAACTTCAGCCCTTGGTTTTGCTTTGGTTTCTGGCATGGCAGAAGAAAGGTGGACTGGAACTAGAGTTTAAAGCTGGACTTAGCTTTACGTAGACAATGCTACTAAATTTGTTAACTATTTGAATCCCCTTGGTTAATTTGGATCTGTAGACCTTGTAACCTTGTACTGTATAGCACTTTGAAGTCCACTAATACTTCCACTTTATGAATTTTTAGGTGCTACTGTTACTTATTTCTACAAGGTATTAAAAGACGACAAAAAGAAATTCAGTGCAAGATACATGTCTGTTGTGTTCTATAAAATAGGAGGAATTCCGCAGTTACCATCCTTTGCCTTGCATAGTGAGCACTCATTAAAGATTTGCTAAACTAATAATAAAATAGTGAATTTAGCTTGTGCTGAGAATGATTTAATGGGAAAAGAGACTTTTTTTTTCTCTAATTTTCTCCTTTTGCTGGGGTTATCTGAACACTTAATCTACACATGTCCCAGTTTTCTAGATAATTGAATGTTTTTCTTCTTTAACTATGTGCTCTGTCATTTTATGACAGTAGCATCAGGGTCTGTTTTATCCACATTGTCTTTGACCTTCAGGATTAGGTGAAGAATCTCAGTTTAGGTTCATGGTCCTTTGGTGTTTGGTGTAGTAACAGACTATACTGGATTCAACAGGGAGTACTCCCCTAAGGTCCTTGCTGTTAGGTCACCCATGTAATGATCTTCCTGATACCACAAGACCAAAAATACTGTGGACCTCTACCTGTACTTTATTAAATGATGATTTTTTTTTCTGGATCCCATTGAATAAATATCTGTCATGATTATTGCTTAAAAAGAAAATTTTCATTTAGCTATATACATTGTTTAAAAAATATTTTAAGATGTAGGGTATTTATATTAAGAAAGATTTCACTCCATTTCTTAGAATTGATGCTAGAGTTGCAATAGGAATGCATCTAAAACATTCTGAAAAGTCCAGTGAAAGTTATTTTAAAAACACTCTTGCTTTTTAAATTTATTTTCTTTTTGAGACCTGTATGGAACTATTTGCAAGACAGTCCTATTTAGTTTCACAAAAGGAAGTATTCCTCTAGTGGTACACTGCTGTGTGACCTATTACATTATCATGCACATTCTGTCTCTTTAAAAACAGTCTCCTCTATTTGCCCTATTAATTGTTGATATGTTGCCATCCACGAGACAAAAATTAGAGCTGTAATTAAATAATCATGTGATGCTCCTTAGTGCCAGTGAGAGCAAACTCATTTTTCCAGGCCCTGATGGTCACTGATTATTGTATTACTACTGGCTTGCTTTATTTTTTTTAATGATTCTCTATCTGTAGATTACCTAACTACTATCCTTCTTTTCAAAATTAAAGAAAGTGGGGAACATTGAGCCAGTTAATTGGCTAGAGGTCCTCAGGGATGTAAGGTAGACATACCTTTTTTTGCTTTTGGTCACCTGGTAGGTTCTTTGGGGAGGCTACATCAGTGGTGTGGTTGCCTGCCATTTAATTTACACTGGTGTTTTGGCTGGGATGGAGGCATATGGGGAATGCCAGGAGAATTACAAAAGGAGCCGGGTATTAAAATTCAGAAATGATTAAAATTGAAATAAAAGGATGCTGCTTCTTTGCCAGTACTCTGGCAGTCATAATGACACATAGAGATTAGTTTCCACCTTCATCTTTTCCTTCTTTCTCATTTCCTCTTGTTTATTGTTGACACATTTTCCTTATGTCTGTCTCCCGTCTCTGTATCTTTTTGCAGCATTATGCATTCCTACTTCTCCCTCTTTCCTTAAGCATGGAGAAGCCTACTTAACCTTATTATAACAATAACAGAATAGGCTATTAATATTTAATATGCACATGATTAAAATTTCTCTCCCTTAAACATAGGTCAGCTGTATTATTATTAACCGGCATGTAATTTTTCATTTAAAATATTCTTATTCTGCCCTTGCTGTTTCTAAAATGTAGTCTACTTTAGTAGTGATTTAATACTTAATGTTTAGAAAACTGTGGTCGGCTAGTGAGAAAAGAACTTACCAGTCATGGATAATCAATTATGCATGAATTCAAATGTAACAGATGGAATCTGGTGAGTTAAAGTTTCTCTTTGCCTTAGTGGTTTTTTTTTTTTTCCTCATTTGTTTGTTTGACACCTGTCTCTTATATAGAGATAAACATCTAATGTAGCATGTGAGAAATTTCCTTTTATCTTTACATTCTCTTTAAAGTGAACTTGATTTTTTAAATTACATTTGAGGGCAGAGAATTTTTATGTGGTCTTAAAGATGGTCAGATTCTTCTCCATCACTTTATAGATACAGAACCTGATTCTGGGTCACTCAGCAGGCTTGTAAAAAAGAAGAAGCAAGACCCAAATCTCGGTTCCTTGTCTTTTCTTCACTACTCTTCCCACTGTCATTTTTCATCTTTTGTAGGAGTCGCTTAATAATAGAGGTGTTACACTAACTCTGGGTTTTAAAGAATTTCTGTTGGAAACTGTGGTAGACTAGTATTAAATTGTGTAGTATTCTATGGTGAGCAAATGTTATCTGTGAACATGTATAATGTTATGCTACATGTATATTAGATTTATACATTTATTCATACATGATGTTGGCTAAACAATTGGATTTCCCAAACCTATTGAGAATGCCCCAAGATTTGGTTTATATCCTAAACTGCAGCATATGCCAGCCACAAAGATGCCTTTGCTTGCAGTAGTGTAAATTCTTAGTGACAAAATCCCTTTGTGCAAAGTGAACTAGAAACTTATTTTTGAGAGCCTTGTTGCTTCTGTGGAGAGATAAGTTTAATTTTCACTAAGTATAATGTGAATCTGTGGTGGTTTTTTCAGTTGTAGAAATATTAGAATAGTGAGTATTGTCCATCTTGAAAGCAGTACAGTCTCAAGGCAGTTACAAGCTGGTCCCGATCAAAATTTTTCATAAATATGCTGTTTGTTTCTCTCCCAAGTGTATTTATATATATAAAAAACAATACAAATGAAAATAGTCTTTACAGAATAAATAAAAATAAATGATTAAAAAACAGCCTCAAGGGGCACTAGTTCTGTTTTTAAAGTTATCCTGTAGCATTATTTATCAACTTTTTGCTTCATATCAGCTGGAAATTTGCATGTATATTTATAGTCCATGTTAGTTATCTAGTGAATTAAATCCCACAATAAACACACGAGTTAAGGAAGAGGCAACTACAAAAGAGGTAACTGGATAGGCTCTAGCAACAGCTGTACTGTGCAGCAATTATTTAGTATTTTATTTATGATTTTATATATCATATATATGTAATTTTAACTTGGCTTCACCATTCATATTCCTTAGTCATGCATCCATCAGAAAAATACATAGGGGTAAGTATGAATTCCATGAGACCTAATTTATACATGAATTTCTAATACATAGACAATTCCATCATTAATATAAAAATCCCTAATATAAAATCACTAAGAATAGATGGTAGGAAACAAAATATAGGACAATATTTTATGGAAAAAGATGATATTAGATATTATTGCATGTAGAGGTAAATAATCCTAATTACTATCACTTAGAAATGACTGATAACATTAAATTTGAAAGCCATTTGGGCTCTTTATAACCAAAAGGTTCTATTCATTTATTTTAAAAAATAGAATCTAAAGTCTTTATCCAGAGACAATTGAGAAATTATTACATTGACTACATTTTTACCGTTGCTGCACATCTGTGACCGTACTGCGTGCAAGTGTTTGACACTCTTACATGCTGTTTAATTGGGAGGGTCTACTATTTCATGAGTATAGTTAATTTTCACTCATTTGAAAACATCCAAAAAGAGTTTTTGGACTTACAGTACTCTTACTTGTTTGTTTTTGTCTATGTTTCTTTCTCTGCTTTTGCTAACATGCCATAGAATAGAATAAAATCTGCAAAGAGAACCATTTTCTTGCATCAAAGGACCATCAAATTACCTACTTTGGGTGGGATCTTAGTCTCTAATTACCAATCCATGTTAATTATCCTTGGGTCAGGTATTCATCATATGAATTAATTATCTAGCATAGACTGGACTGTGGCTGTTGGCGGGTAAGGACAAAGCAATGGAAGGTTGGCGGTGAGAAGAGGTTTGTTCGGTATGTTGTAGCTCATTGTTTTTCTGCTTGGCATGATAATTTCGTGACAATATATATCTGCCAATCTTAGGAATATATGAAAGATTGTTTTCCTTTAGTTTTTTTTTTGTTGTTTGGTTTTGTTTTTAGTTATTTTACTGGAGTAAAAGATGCATAACATAAAATGTTCCCTGGACAATATTTAAGTGTACGATTCAGTGGCATCCACACTGTTGTGCAGCCATCACCACAGTCTGCTTCCAGATCTTTTCCATCATCCCAAATAGAAGGTACTTTAGTTTTTATATGCAGCTTCTCCTTCGCTGCAGCACATTTCAAGCATCATAGTGGTGTTTAATCATTGTGCAGGTGTGATGCAGTGGTTTCTGGTGGTGGCTTCCTTTCCTGATGGACAAGCCCCATCCAGTGCCTTGTGGCTATGGGGATTGCAGTACAGTATCGGATGCTGCCTTTGGCTGATACTCCCCAGAAACGACCTAGACAAACATTCAGGTCTATTGTAACCTCAAACTCTTCCTCCCTCCAATTAAGCCAAGAAAGATTAGCAGTAACATTCACATCCCTAAGAAGATTTGGTTGATCTGTCTTGGCTAAAGGTTGATTGGGAATGGTTGCTATTTGACTTCACTGGAATTAAAACCCTCTGAGCTTCCGGAGAGTATGGCACAGCAGCGGGGGCTGCGATGCCTTGCCATTGGCTCCTTGGTGTGGACAATGTGAATACTTCAGTTCTGCTTACATGCAGAACTTTGCCTAGAAATAAGTTGAACAGTTTTCAACTGTTCGGGGGGAAACTTACTCAAGGTTGAAGATTTCTCCCAGAAAATTCCATGCTCACCTACACTGAAAAAAGACTTAGAGGAAACCAGGATGGCTCTGGCTCCAGTAAATAATAGACTGGTTTCAGAGTTTGATTTCCCATGTGTAATTTTGTGGTTAGTCACTTATGTCTGTAATGATAAATCATGTACCTGCACAGGATTTCTGGCACCTCAGTAAATCTCAAGCAAGTGTCCAAATGCTAATTTATCGTGGTTCCTCACACACCATCCCTGTTTCACCAAATCAATGCTCTAATAGCTTGCTCCCACCTTTTTGTTGTTGTTTTGGTACAAGTGACTTGCCTGCCCATATACTCCTTAAACTGGGGGCAAGTGCTAGTTCCTAGAACAGCTTTAACTTTTCCAAGTGGACTCCAGGATTGGGTTAAAAAGATTACTTCGAAGATGTCCTAGCAGGTATATTTGACTTCCTGTCTCCAAAACATGAACTTAATCCGGTAGATGCCAAACCTGGCTGTACATGAGAATTGCCTTGGTGAGCCCTAAACAACTAAATACCTGGCTCCCACTCTCGGCCATTGTAATTTTTTTTTTCAGTGGGGTGCAGCCTGGACATCTGGATTGTTGAAGGAGCTCCTCAGGTCATGATGATGTGCAGCAAATTTGGGAAGCCACAGCTAACTTCTGGTCCTGGCACCTGGCTTTACTTCCTAAGATTGCAAGAATCTTTTTTGCACTCTCATAAGAACAGTTCTTGGATTTCTTTTCCTGTGATGACAGCGTGAGAGACTCCAGGAATACAGACATAAGTATACCCTCAGACTGCTTACAGACTTGCAGTTCAGAGGAGCAGACAGGTGGATATAGAATGTCCCACTGAAAGACAGGTAGTGTGACGGAACATCAAAGGAAGTAACTAAAAGCGGGAGAAGGATTCAGACAGAAGAGGTGCAGTCAAGCTACATATTAAACGATATGGCAGAAGGGAGGTCCCCAGGTGCAAAGGGGGAGGAAGGTCACTCCAGAAGCAATGGGGGAAAATGTGGCAACCTGAAACCATTAAGTACTTCGGCAGTGATATCAACACTGGAGGATCAACAGCAGTGATAGGAATCCTTCCTGTCAGTTTTGGATGTGAGTCTAGATAGAGGAACCAATTTTGATGGAATTATTACCATTGTGTCTTGTCAAGGTTATGATCCATACTGACATCTAGGGAAGGAAAGGTAGCTTTTAAAAATTTTTGCTCAGTAAATTTTTGTTAGAAAAGGTAATATTTCTGGGTAAAAGACCCAGATACCCTGTCAAGTTCTAGAAACCATGTATAACGGCTGTTCGTTTCCCTTATCCATCACTCCCCAAACTACGCATTGGCTTTTCTTTACTCAGTTTTAATAATGACCCTTGTCTATTAAAGCCGTATCACAAACTACCAGTGGGTATTCACATCCACCCCAGAGTAATCAGGAAATAACTTTTGATCACTATCAGTCTGGCTGTAACTGAAACCTCACTTATTAGGGAAAAAACAAAAACAAAACACCTTAAGCCCCATATTTAGAGTCCGTTACCATTTCTCTTTTATCTCCCCCGAAACATATTCCAACCTTTTGCTGTCGTTTTCTGTAGTACACCATTGTTTGGTATCTGGAACAACACCCCCACCCCCACCCCCAGTTTGAGTAGGTACCTACTTTAAAGCTTCCCAAACAGCCATTGGCAACTGTGCTTATTTAATTCAGGGGTGGGAATGAGGGTGGGAAACGACCCTCTGGTTTTTAACTTCACCTATGAGCTATTTAAATGTTCATGGAAATCAGCATTTGAGGTAAATGCATATAATTCCAAATGTACAATAGGACCCTTTCAAATACAGACAGACATGTCTAGAAAGTTGTCTTAAATTTTGTATGCAGCAGCACACAAGCCTCATTCCATACAACTTTACAGATCTCTGGGCTAATTCTAAAATGGAAAGTGATTTCAATTTGGACATCATTAGAATGTCTGAAAGCCATTCAGCACCTCTAAGACTCTTCCTGGCTAGGTCCTAGATTTACTTAAGTTGTCTTTTATAGAAGTTCTCTAGGTAAGTGCTGTCCAGTAGAACTTTCTGCAGTGGTGGAGGCGTTGTGTAATTTACCTTGTCCAACACAATGGCCACTAGCCACATGAGGCTATTGAACATATGAATCGCGATTGAGGAACTAAACTGTAAATTCTATTTAATTTCAGTGAATTCAAATTGAAATGTTATAGCCACCTTTCCTCATGGGTTACCACCTCCTCACTCCTGCAGGCTCTGAAAGGAATTATCATTGCATTTAGTGGTGGAGGCTGGTTGCAAGTGACACCATGAGTTTTTTGCTCTCATTTATTTATTCATAATGTAAATATTTCAAGGACGGTGTATGAATTCCTGGTAATATGGCAGTGAGTAAGACAGTGTGCTCTCATAGGGCTTATAGTCTACTATGCGAAACATTTATTAAGCTAATAATTACCCAAGTTGTTAATTGACTAAGACTGTGATGACTGCTAAAAAGGAGCAATGAAAGAGGCTATGAGAAATGGAGGCTATACCTTTTTGTGAGATTAGTCAGAAAGTTTAATCAGAGTTCCATTTATTTACTAAGCAAGAAAAGCCCCTTCCCTTACCCAAGTTCAAGGCTGGACCTAGGGCTCTCAGAGTGGAGCAGCTAACATGTGCCATGCCATGACCTCCAAAGATGTGGGGTCTGCTTGACTGAGCTTCGTGCATCCGCATAGACTGCAAACTTCTGAACTCGATCAAGTAGATTCTCTCCTAAATTGTGCAGTTGTGATGATGTCAGTCACAGATAAGATGTGAGAATAAGGGTGCAAATGTTTACAGGATATTGCATTTCCTCTCCAATATATGTTTTGACAAAGTTGTTTGAGTTCCAGCCCCAGCTTTTTCCTCTCTGTTCTTACAAATTTGTATTTGGTCCATTCAAGAAACGATGTGGAAATCAGTCCTGACATTCCAGACAGACAAAATGAGACACATGACAGCAAAACATATGGCTCAAATAGACATCCTTATATGGCCAACACAGACCATATTCCCAGAAATCATATATGGAAAACACCACCTGCAGCTAAAGCCAAAAAACAAAGAGTTGACACGATAAAAAGAGCAATATGCTACGTAAATTGTGCTGCTCTAAGAGTGTAGAGAGATAGCCAACTGTATTTGAATTTAAAAAGATGAAAAAACAAAACAAAACAAAACATGTCCTTAGAAAGTGCTATGGTGGTAAGCATTGCTTTGCTAACACAGTCACTGGCGAAGTTGCCATATCTTAAAAGCGTTCAAATTCTAAATGCTTTTTCTGTTTATTACAAATGTATGTGCTATTCAGAACTCTGAATGTGTTTTAATGCTTTCGGATATCTGCCTGCATATTTATCTTAATACGGTGCCATCTGAAATATGCAGTAGTCCTTTCATTATTAAGTTTTTTAAAAAAAATCTTGTGTATCTTTTACAATATTTTATCTTAGCTACCTTTGTGTAGCCAGTTTGAATGCCTTCTCATGTGATAAAAAATTGATGCACTCTGTTTTAACTGTACCTCCACATTAAATAGTTCATGTATTTGACTTGCAATATTTCATGTTCCTGAGGTTTTCTATTTTGATAGCTAGATTTATAAAGTGTATTTTAACTTTTTTTCTATACTTGCTTGTATCTTTATTGCCAAATATAAGATGCCTATGTAGACTAAATTGATGTTTTCCCCCCCTCCAGTATAATAGTTTATCCTCATATATGCCTAGGAAGGTGATATTTTCCTAATCATCTTTTTTCTTCTTCATTTTAACCTGGGTTTACACTGGCCAGTCCTCAGTGGTTACAACAAGTATGCTAAAGAGGGAGATACTATATAGTAAATAAGTTCATCAATGTACTGTACCACTTGGAGAACATAAACCTCCTTGTGTTATTTCTTATATAGTTCTGAAATAAACAATGTGCTTGAAGGAAAATTAGTATATACATATATATGTGATTAATATGTACATAATTATACTATATTGGTATTCTTTATAATAAAGTCATCATTAGATGTCTCTATCCTCATTTATTTTATCATTTTCCAAGGCCATGTCCATCCTTATTACATACTTAGGTTGTGTTTAAGAATTAGCTTGTAATTCCCGGAGAAAAGGTGCTATTCAAATTTTAAAATTACTGTTTTAATTCCCACTAGTTACGTCAGTATTGGCCAAGTCATTAGGAGACTAAGGCAATCAGGATCTTTTGTCTTATATTGTTTGTGTAAATGATAGGATAAACATCTTTACAATATTCTATTCCATTGTGTTTTAATATTGACATTTTCAGTAGTCCTTTTTAGTCTTCTTTTCTCTGCTCAAGATCTGTATTATCCAACGACATTCATTCCCTTTTTTCTTTTTTTAAAAAAATATTTCACCTGAGCTGAAGTTGCATGGATAAATTTTGTTTTGTAGTCCACTATAGTTTTCCTATTTTCTATGAATGTTGCTACTATTTGTAAATTTGCACAGTGTGATACTAGAATGCACTGTTCCTACTGAAAACCAAGCAGGTTTCAGGGAAACAGGTCAGGCATCACCAGTTTGAAGCAACTCTTAAAATACACATCTTGGAAATTCCTAATTTAACCTATCATTGCAAAAATCATTGCCATAGAGATTATTGATGATAACTGGCTATTTATGTTTTTCTTTTAAATATCAAATATCTTCCTAAAATAAGCTTAAGTACTTCCATCCACAATACCAACTTGGACACCCGTGCTACATTTTTGCCATGTTTGTATTTTTCCTTATTGATTGTGTTTTTTATTCTTCAATTAAAAAATCCTCCTCCATATTTCCCCACATTTCAGCTTTTAAGAATGTGCTATCATTTGGGCTTTTAGGTGAAGATTGACTTATATTTTCTTGGTTTCGATGTTGTGTTTTGTCTTTTATTATCACATGTTCTTCCTTTTGCTCAAGGCTTGGGTTTATATGTGCCAAGATTCACGGTTGCCTTCCTCGATTTTGACTAACCTTTCCGGTTTGTGGGTGAAACTTGGGTGCCATTAGAGTGATATATTTTCATTGTGTTTCTCCTGAACTTGTTCTCCCCAGGAGGCCATTATTTCCTATACTTTATCTCCTGCTTTACCTTCTGCTTTTCTTAGATTTCTAATGTAAACAGTGTCTCTAAGAGTGTATTGGTAGCTTTAAAGAGCTTAATTTGCATATTTCCCTCTTATCTCAGTACTTGTGCTAACTTGTTGCTTTTTTATGTGTAACAAAATGTTTATCTGACTGATTTTTCTCTTTTCCCTACTAGTGTATTCTGAAAAATAATTCTTAACAACATTTTTGTTTTTGTTTAATGATTAACTGCCTTCAGGGACCTAAGATGTTAGTATTGAAACCCAAGCGGTAAACGCTGCATCTCTGTTTTGAATGAGATTGTAATGTTCTTCACTTTTAGAGGATCTGTATTTAATAGGTTATCTAATAAGAGGATCATACTTCTGTGTTAATGACCATTAATCTAACTGGGTAACTTACGCTAGATTACAGAAGTATTTATTGCTACGACAGATGTATTTACCAATCCAAACTTTTCTTTCACCCGGTAGAAATTAATTTAGGAGTGGTGACGTCTTCTCCTTTGTGATAATAAGTTACATCTCTTTCAAGTGACCCAAATTTTGTTTGACTTGGCCACTAAGGGCCACGTATTTCTTTCTCCAACGTGTTCTATGGCTCAGAAGTGACGGAGTTTTCAACCTACCCCCGACTAGATACAGAAAGCTCTTACTCATCTTTTTTTAACGTCGGCTCTTAATAGTTCGGGATTCAACCTCTTTTGAGGATAAATATTCGCGAGAGCTTTTCAGGGCTCCCGGCCTTTATTCCTGTGCAATCGTTTCTGTACCCTCCGCGCTTCTCCGGAGAGATCTACCTCCCGATTGTCCCCTTTAGCCACTTCCTGGGGTCCCCCTACCTCCGTACTCTGTGCCCGTCACCTGCACGCCCGGGCCCCTCTCCCGCGGGGCCAGGGCGCCCTCCCTGCCCGGCCTGTCCCTCGGGTGCCCGCCCGCGACGCTCCCGACGTACTACTTTCTGTGGCTTTTGCGCGCGTGGGTGGTTGGTTAGTTTTACCCCCTGGCCCTCGCCCCCTCCTCCCTGGCACTTTCTTCGCGC
>LNAC01000795.1:421918-487983 GCA_002007465.1 Ailurus styani | reverse complement strand
GCGGCGGCGGGCGGCCGGGAGGAGGCTGCGTGCTCGGGGCTGGGGCTGCGAGCGGGGTGATTTTGTATTAAAATGAGGAGGAGGAAGAAGAGGCAGCCACAGCGGCGGCGGCGGCAGCAGCGGCAGCAGCAGCGGCGGCAGGAACAGCGGCGGGGAGGGNTGCAGCCCGGGCGGACGCGCGGAGCCGAGCTGGGCACGGCGGCGGCGGCGACAGCGGCCGGGATGAGTCAACTAATAATTTAATGGGGGCAGAGACGGCAGCGCGGGGGAGAGCGAGCGAGAGCGAGCGAGGGAGAGCGAGCGAGCGAGAGCAGCAGCCCCGTCCGGGGACTCGCGCTCACACGCACGCACACACACACAAACACACACACACACCTCTCCCTGTGCCACCCAGCAACAACCGGCCTCGTCACAACAACAGCAACAGCCGCCCTCTAGCCCGGCCCGGGGACCGAGCCTAGAGCCGGGGCGACTCCAAAGGACGCTTCCCACCCCCTCTTGCATTTCGGGAAACTCCTCATCAGTTTCGTTGGGGTTTCTGGGTTTCTTTTCGCCCCAAGTCCTAGTGCCATTGTGGTGCTCGTTGTTTACCTCGGACTCTGGCTGAGTGAGAGCTCGGCGACTTTTTGGGGGGAGGGGGCGGGGAGTTTGTCGCCGCTGAGGCGGTGGAGGTGGCCGGGGGTGCCTTCCGATTCCCTCCCCCTCCCCCACCCCCCAAACCCTCTTTCTCTCTCCCTGCGCACTCCGCTCCCCAGGCGCTCGCCGCCCCGCGTCAATGGGCTGGGAGAGGGTCCTCGGGGCTGCTATCAGCGAGGGCCGAATCAAAAGTGGCATTTCAGTGCCTTTCCGGGGCTCTCTCTGCGACCTTCTGCCCCCCACCCTCGCTGTCCCCCGGTAGATGCCCTCGTTGGGGGTGCGAGGCTGTGGGAAGAAAGTTTAAGGTCTGTTAATAATCAGTCGCAATTGTTGGGGAGGGGGTGGGGGCGATTGGAAGGGAGGCGAGGGGGCCTTCCCCTCTCTGCGTTCTCCGGGGTTATTGGAGAATAATATTGCAAGTGACAGCCAGAAGTAGACTTTCTGTCCTCACACCGAAGAACCCGAGCGAGCAGGAGGGAGGGAGGGAAGAGAGGGGACCTTTTTTCCTTTCTGGAGACCTTGTCCGCAGTGATTTTTTTTTTTCTTCTTTTTAAGAGAACCCTCAGTCACCACCTCGCCTCCCCAGCACCACCACAGTGTACAGCTCATAACGGGTTTTGCTTTGTTTTTACGATTTTCCCCCCAACGAATCACTTGTCAGATCAATTTTATCTTCTCCCTCCTCCCTACTTCCCACTCTCCCCTCCTCCCCCATCGAAAACCCCGTTCTCTGAGGTTAGACATTTTACAAACCATATATGTTGTTTTTCGAATTGTGATTTTTTTTTTTAACCCCCTCTCCCATGGCTACTCTTCTAGACGTTTATTTCTGCCCTTCCCCCGCTTAGGGGGGCGGGGGTAGGGGAAGAGAAAATAATACAATTTCAGGGGAAGTCGCCTTCAGGTCTGCTGCCTTTTTTTTTTTTTTTAATTAAAAAAAAAAGGACATAGAAAACATCAGTCTTGAACTTCTCTTCAAGAACCCGGGCTGCAAAGGAAATCTCCTTTGTTTTTGTTATTTATATGCTGTCAAGTTTTGAAGTGGTGAGTTTCAGGTCGGTTTTGCTAATTTCACTCAGTAAAACTGCAGTGTTTCTGTTTCTAGATAGTACTTTGCTTCTTTGTCTCTTTAAAAGGTCACAGTGAAACCTTGGCCTGGATCGTGCCGGCCATATGGAATGGATAAGGGCACAATCTCTTAAAATGTGATTATGGGGTTCTTTGGGGGCGAATGAGGCGATCCAGCAAGGAACTCATTGAAAAAGATCCCACATCGCAAAAAAATGGATTGTTGAAACCGGAATTTCGTGTTTTTCTTTTTCTTTTTGGAGGAAATAATAGCTGTGTCTGAGTTCACTGTTTTATTCAGTAATTATCATAGATAGACTTGGTTTATGGACAGGGAAATGGGATTTTGAGAAAGTAGCCTGCATTCTGTGTGACAACCAGACGTTACACTAAAATGCATTTTAAAATGTGTAACTCAAAAGAAACTCTTCAGCCTGGCATCTGTTGAGACCGTAGTTAGTTCCCGTGCTCAGTCCAGCAGGCCCTGTGGAGGCTGCTCTTTCCAATACCAAACTGAGGTTTGGTGAACTTTAGCCTTGGGCACAGAGTTTAAATGAGTAAATTGGGTGTTTTATGTGCATGTAATTTTGCTTTATAATGTAAAGCTTTTTACAAGATGACTGAGTGTTTAATAGACTCTTATAGGTGGGTGTTGGAAGGATAATTTTGCATGACCTATATGATGTTTTGATTGTCAATACATTAACTAAATTATAATCTATCTCTTTCATTTGCTGTACAGCTTATAATGCTGTTAAGCCTCATGACTACTTAATATGTTTTGTAGCATTAACTTTGATGCTGTTGTCTACTCCCCTCCCCCCTTTTTTCTCAAATTGCCCCACGGGTTAAGTATTTTCTTTTCAAATCATATGTTTTAAAATTCATCTTCTGCTCTAGGGTAAGGCAACCAATTTCAGAAAAAGCAGCTCTGTATTATAATCCACATGAAACATTAGAAACAGTGTTTTGAATAAGTTAATAATCACTGCTCTCTAATTTTGGCTTTAGACTGTAGTTTAATATAATGGAAAAGAGTAATCTTGATAAAAAGTGGTTAAAAGAGGCACATTTATTGTTAATGAACCTCATAACCAAAAACAGATGGGACCTCGATCAACGGTAAACCTTTAGTTCTCTCAGCGTGCCACCCTAGAGTACAAGGATAAATAGCCATTATTTCTCAAACTTTATAGTTCTTCATTTGGCATTCTTAAGGTTGCTTTTAAACATAGATTAAAACAGATTACCATTGCTCCCCCCACCCCCATTCACCTCTTTTCTTGATTATAATGGACAAAGTAATCAATGGTTAAAGAGGGAAAAAATGCTTACAGAAAGGCCATGCCAATACTAGCTGGCTTTCAACAAACACAGATCTCAGTAGCTTCGTTGGTACAATAATTTTTTTTTCAAGTACAAGATATGTTGAATTACCAGACAGTTGGGAAGAAAGTGGTAATTATTATACTCTCGTTGGCTTTCCTAAATATGATACCCTCTCCCTTAGTATTGGTGAGTTCCATACTTAAAGTACCATGAAAGTTTATAAAATAATTCTACTAAACCTGTTCTTACCAGTTTAATTAAATCTGCATTTTAGAAGTGACTTTGCTATTGTACTAATTACTTTATTATACACAGTATGAAAATTGATGTCCAATGTATGCTATAACTGAAAACAGTTATATGCTATGTTTTTTTCTGAAGTCAATTAAGATGTTGACTTCTTTGCGTACCAAGATTATTTTTTATATGCTAGTGACTGTGTTTTACAAAAATAATCAAGATTTTTTTTTAAAGTGAGTTGGGCACTTCAATCTAATATGTATATCATAAAGTATTTTCAAGTTTTTTGCTGTTTAAATTGTTAACAGCATTCTATTACTATGGGACGCCTAAATATTAACATGAAAACACGTAATTTGTAATGCTTCAGCACGTGGGGTATTTGAAGAAATCCTCTATTTTTCTTTCCATTTTCTTAAGGGTGATATGATCCAGTCACATGTTTGAGCCAGGATTTGACTTGATCTTTAACAGGTCACGTAATTCTTGAAACTTAAGCAGTAGAAAACTTTTTCTGTGAATTAACCTGTAAAGCCAATGAGGGGTTTAAAAAGCAGATACGTTCTATCTTGTTTTGAGGTGGTTTATATACATTTTTTCTTCATAAAAATTAAACTGTAAAAATGTAAACATGTACATCAGATTTAATTAATATTTTGGACTGTGATAATCTTCCCATTCTTGATTAAAATATGACTATTGTTTTCTATAATGAGTTTCTAATTTTTAAAAATTGGGACTACATAGATATGTTGTTTTCTTTTTAGCTATACTTGTGGTAATTCTTGTTCTAAAAGTAAGCCCATTTCCCCCAACTTAGTTTTGTTGGTAGGTGACAAATTACCTTTTTATTCTAATATGCGTAGCTACAGTTTCCACAGATTATTCTGTTAACTTGAATGGAAATGTAATACTGTTACCTAAAAATATAGTAACATCTGCAGTATATTATTTACCTAGTGAAGCAATTTCACAAGTACATTATATTTATGGAGAGAAATAGCTAGGGATAAAATATTCACTTGGTATATCATATATAATATATAGAGAGAGGGTGAGGGGGAGAGAGAGAGAGAGACACCCCCCCCCATCCAATTATAACATGTCTTCTTTTTAAATTCTGGCAGGTGATCTTTAGAGGGTAACTGAGTATGGATCATTTGAACGAGGCAACTCAGGGGAAAGAACATTCAGAAATGTCTAACAATGTGAGCGATCCGAAGGGTCCACCAGCCAAGATCGCCCGCCTGGAGCAGAACGGGAGCCCTCTAGGAAGAGGAAGGCTTGGGAGTACAGGTGCAAAAATGCAGGGAGTGCCTTTAAAACACTCGGGCCATCTGATGAAAACCAACCTTAGGAAAGGTAAATACTTTCCACCCAAATCCTGGAAAGCTGCAAGTCCTTGTGTCTACTCAAGGCCCCTTTGTGTGGGGGTGGAGAGGCAGAACATGTCTTTGTATGTTCTTTTCCTTGATTTTCTTTCTGATGTGAAATTAGTTACATTCCACGCTGCTGTGTCAGTCATGTTTGGAAAGTGTAGGCTCTGTGCTTGACTGGAGCACCTTACCCTACTATAGAGTGGAATCATTGGATGTTTGGTTGAGAAGGACTGAGTTAAATATGATGGCCTTCCTTACACAAGGCTTCCATTGATAAGGTGTTATTGTAGTAGAGGATATGTAGGTGGCTGTTGCTTAAACTAACCCCGATTAAGAATAAGACACTTAGAGTGTTTGAGGACTGCCTTAGGTTTTTTCAGAGGATTACTAGCTAGCTATAACTCATTTTCAGAGATAATGGGAATCTTATGTGACATGATGTAAAAGTTTTGCGGCGTCATTTTTTCTGTGTGGCTTGTTTTCTTAAGAGCAAATTTATTATTTAGCCGTGAAGAACCTGATGATTCTAGTTTTTGATTTTTGCTACAGTTGAGTATTTTTTGATAAAGGAAGGGCAGACTTAGGCAAGTTTGTAAAGGGGAGATATATAACTGTGTGACTCCTTTCTACCCGTTTTATATTAAATTGATGAAGTTTAACAACTTTGTGTTCAGCCCTGCTATTTATGTAGATCAGTGCCTATGCTGTGTATAACGTGTGTGTCTCATAATGGTCTTTATTTTGTCTCTGAATAACTGTGGGATTCAGATTTTTCCTTACATTTGCTAAGTGAAGGATAAAAATGCTGTCTTTTAGCAACGAAGAATATTAAGTAGATAAAGTTAGAAGGCAGAGGAATTTCATTGTGTTTGATGCATAACATTTATCATACAATCATTTATTTTTTTCTTGGTTTGGCGAAAACAAAGAATATATTGATCCTGAAATGAACAGACACAGCAGTCCGTATTGTTAGATCTTTATCTATTAAAAATGGAAAAACAGCACTTCAGCAAATTCTTTGGCCTCTACTCATGATTACCCTATTTATTGATTGTTTGCCAAGAATGTATGCATCTTAAGAAAGCCAGGGTAAGAGCATTAAAAATATAATTTATTACCGCTTTTCAAACTGAGTGCATTAATATTGTACTGTGAAGCACTGGGGCTCTATAAAAAAGACTTTCTGACGCCTGCAAACATATAAGTTCCATAAATTCCTAAATAGGAGATTTCAGCTGTCTCTGGTATTATGTGATATTTGCACAGCAAACTTTAATGCCAGGACAGTTTTAGACAAGGATTCTACAGACTTCACTGCTCCTTATGGCAGACGTGCTGTTTACACAGGCTCATAAACCTTCAGCAAAAGCTTCTAAGACTGCCTCCAGGTTTAAATCATGTGGTATTTTTAGCATTCAGCAGTGACCAGTGCACTCCCCTTTTCATGCTGGAAGGTTATGAAGTTGCTGTAGTTGGAAGTCTCGCCAAACACTAGCACAAATAATCAGACGGTTCAGAGAAGGCTCCTGTTCAGCATTACTTGCAGTATCAGGAAGGCAAGGGTGACAAGTTTGCTAGAAGGTTTAGCAGCTAGATTTGTCATGAAATGATTCTCTTGTCACTTTATCAATAGCCACCTTAATTATCTATAGGGCATCTCTAAATAGAGTCCAAAGTAAATCCAATATGTTTCAACAGTTTGCAAAACCTATAGTTATTTTCATAGGTCTAAGGAGCATATACTAGAACACGTCTGTATCACTCTGTAAGAGGAAAAATCAATGCGTGTGTTTTTGTTGTACTAACCCAACTCTTTGAAGCCATCAGAACAGGGGGAGGAGAAACCAAAGTACAGTAATTTCACTTCCTGCTCAATTTTTTTTTTAAACATTGCTTTCATAGTGACTTATTTTAAAAATTTAATTTAATTGTAGAAGGTTCTCAGCTTGCTTCAAACAACAAAATTATTAAAGCTTTTTGGTGGTGGTGATTGTGTGTGTGTGTGTGTGTGTGTGTGTGTGTGTGTGTGTGTGTGTGTGTGTGTGTTTAATCTTATTTTTCATGTGCATGGTTTCTGTTTGACAGGTGCTAGATAAAAATTGTGGCTGAGATGAGAAAGCACTACTTAAGAAAAAGAGGTTGGGTGTTTTTGTTTATTTGTTTAGGAAATTTTGCCAAAGTACCTTCAAGCCAAGGAAGAAATCATCAGTTTGCTTGTTGCTATTTTTGCTGTGGTCTTCCCAAGTCTTCTTCTGATCCCTGACAGGTTCTCTCTCTGGTATAAAACAGATGAATGAATGACAAGAATATTGGCAAGCTCTGTGGCTTGTTTTTCATGCCTAGCCTGTTGGGTACCTCCGAATGAGTTTGTGAGCTTTTCTAAGTAAACCTAAAGGGGTTTATTTGTCAGAGCTAGAATCTCTCGTGAACAGTTCACTAAGGCTTTGGTGAAGATGCACATGTAAAAAAATGTAGCTGCTTTACTGCCGGCTTTTTGTTCAGCATAAACAAGAAAATAGAGCCTTTTTAAAGGGCATCCCTGGTGTCAGGAGGAAATCCTGATTTTGAGCTCGGGTTGGTATGCACTAGGAATCTCTAGAAGTTGGTAGGATTCTGTGAGTCCAGAAGGCAGAGCCTTATAGAGGCATTAATGTTATAGGACTAATTGGGGATCCTGGGTGCCCTGTTAAAGTAACCCTTGTCATCATTTATGCTAAAGATGATACCCTCCTGGCAGTTTGCCACAGTACAGTTCAGACGCATTTGCTTTTAACCCTTTTCCGTATATCACTGGAAGTCTGACAGTGCGCTGCATAAAC
The DNA here is from genome assembly GCA_002007465.1 of Ailurus styani. Taxonomy (NCBI): domain Eukaryota; kingdom Metazoa; phylum Chordata; class Mammalia; order Carnivora; family Ailuridae; genus Ailurus; species Ailurus styani. The sequence continues at coordinate 480,509 of LNAC01000795.1, read as the reverse complement.
ACCTTGAGTACTACAGCATTCCGTGATTTCAGTTTCTAGAAGCCTCTTTTCTAATGGTGGTGTGGCCTGTGCTTATTAATCATCTGGCTACTGAGTTATTACATTGGATTAAAGTAAATAAAAAGAGAACACATCAGATCTGTGCAGATTCCTTTATCCTAATATGTCATTCTGAGGCCACTTTCCTTTTCTTTCTTTCATAACATGCAACAAAGATTGTTCATTTTCAAGACCTATGGTTGCTGTGATATCTTTTTAGTCAGGTAGATTCAATGAGCGGCCATAAAAATAAATCTTATTTATTTACATTGTGCACATATTGAAATCCTAAAATTTGAACATCAGTTTGGTTAAGTTTTGTGTTTCTTTTTTGGAACTGTTAAGGAAAGACCTTCAAAAAGGAAGAAAATGCTAAAAATGTTAGAGTGAAAGATAATTTGGACACAAACAGGACAAGTTTAATGTTAACAAAAGCATGTAGGAACCATGAAGGTGGGTTTTTCTGAAGACAACTCTAGTGAGTTACATTTGCGCCCTGTATACCCCTCACAGCAAATCAGACAAGACACTTCTCTCTCGTCAGCATTATTATTTGATCAAAAAGGTAATTCTGCGTTAATTGATTTTGGAAAATGCACTGTTACTGTTAAAGCAGAGCCCAAGTTACCTTAGGACCAAGTTCACATTCGATTTAAATATTTCTCTTACAACTTTAAACAATAAAAGAGTGTGTGTATGTTTGTGTGTGCGTGCTTGTATTTCTGTACCCTGTCTGCCTTGGAAACACAGTCTCCCCTTCTCTCACTGTTGGGAAGATTTATTTTCATGGTTTAGTTTTTCCTCCCCCCCAGACTGCATTTCTGAAGATTGTTGGTTTGCGTCTCTTTTTCTCTGTCTCTTTGATAGGAACCATGCTACCAGTTTTCTGCGTGGTGGAACATTATGAAAACGCCATTGAATATGATTGCAAGGAGGAGCATGCGGAATTTGTGTTGGTGAGAAAGGATATGCTTTTCAACCAGCTGATAGAAATGGCATTGCTGTCTCTGGGTTATTCGCATAGCTCTGCTGCCCAGGCCAAAGGTAAATAATGCATACGTGGGGTTGGAAAAATTGCTTGGCATCCTTTGTTTACTTTGCAGAGAAAGCACTGAATATTTTTATTCAAAGAACTGTAGCCTGTGTGTTACATTGGTTCCTTATAGACTGTGGGTTTAAAAAATTGGCTTAATTCAGTTTGGTTTAGTTAACACACATTTCGCTCGTGTGGAATGTCGAGGTAGATTTTTTTTTTAAATTACTTCAGCTGAATCATTAGTATGCTTATTGACCTTAATAATCTGCTCCACTGAGGACCCACAAGGAAGTGAGGAGCGTATTTGAGCAGATGGACTGTTGAGAGTCAATTTGCATTTATGACTGAATATCTAGTTCTGTTTCTTTTATTCTGTTTCTGATGGTTTTATGGGCTGTAAAGTATTTTTCAATGCTGATTCCCATTGCAATAGAGAATCTTATCTAAATCGTAAAGCCATTTAGAACTGGTTCAGCTATGTCTTATTAGAACTTCCTGTAAGTTAGGAAAATGTGGCCTATGCATAGGTTTTATTGATGGGGTTTTATTTCCAAAATAATAAACAACCCTACAGTCATTTACATAATTTCACAATTTGGAAAGCTAAGCTGTGAATATTTTCGTTGACCTGCCTTTTAGAGGGAAGGGAATCATTCAAACAGAAATGACAATGTTGCTTGTGGTGGGGGCCATGAAAAAAACCACCACCACCACCTTCTACTCGAAATATTATCTGAAAGGTAAAATATTTAGTGACATATTCTCTTTATCTGGAATAGGGCTAATCCAGGTTGGAAAGTGGAATCCAGTTCCACTGTCTTATGTGACAGATGCCCCTGATGCTACCGTGGCAGATATGCTTCAAGACGTGTATCATGTGGTCACATTGAAAATTCAATTACACAGGTGAGTCAGGACAGCGGTTCTAGGGCAGAACGTTTGATGTGCCTGATCTTTAGAAATAAAGCGTCTCTGGTCAGCCTTTGATTTTTATTTACTCTGTGTTTCAGAAAGGTTAATCCAAGCTGATTTTATTACTTTATCCCTTCTGCTTTATTTTCCTAACTTCAATGTATATTTAAAAGCAGCTTCTCTCCCCCCACCCCTCCTCCCAGCCCCGCCAAATCTGTAGGTTTTGTGCAGGATATCAAAAGACAAGACTTTTTATATTTAGTCAATTAAATGATGCATTACAAGAAGGCATTTTACATAAAGTTTACTTAAGAGAAAAATATTTTTGCATATCATGAGCAGTGCCATCTGTGTACATTTTGTGAAAGAATGCCTTATTCACTATTGCCGCGATCTTATTTATTTATATATATATTTTTTACCATTTTAATTCGTATGAACAGAGTCACGAAAGGAAAACGGTTAATACGTTAATGCTTTTCACGATGGCTCGTGAGAAAGCAGTACACCTTAAATTGTCTTCCCAAGCGCATCAGAGCAGGAAGGTAGAAGTAACATGAAAAAATAGCCACCACAGGCAGCTGATGTATAATTCATGCATCGATACAGCAGATGTGTTGTATAAAGTAATTAACTAATCGGAACAATCAGGAGACCGAGAGCAATCTCCAGATGCATCTGTTTGATGCGCAAAATGAAATCTGTCTGTCTTAAAGGAATGTTCTGCAGCGGGATGCAATCTTGTAATAATCCCCTTTCTAATCTATGTCTCAAATAGTTGCCCCAAACTAGAAGACTTGCCTCCCGAACAATGGTCGCACACCACAGTAAGGAATGCTCTGAAGGACTTACTGAAAGATATGAATCAGAGTTCGTTGGCCAAGGAGTGCCCCCTTTCACAGGTACTTAGCATAGCATGTAATGAATAATAAGCCATCATGGGCAGCCCTGATTTGAGGTTTGATGGGGCTCCATAGTCTAAAGCAACTGGTATCTGAAGCGAGACTGTCAAAATTGCAAAGTGTCTTGACCACTGGTGACTTTAAACAGTATGCCTGATTTATTCTGAACAGAGCCTTTACACTTTTTCTCCCTGGGGGAAAGAAAAGAGCGAAGGAAAAACAGCTCAGCAGAAGACTGTGCTAGCTTGTTTTTCGATCCCTCTTCTGAGTGCTCTGAGCATGGAAGCTACATTCTCCTGAGTGCCCTTATTTAAGAAAGAGTAAACGTGGTATAACTTCCAGGAACCTTTGGTGAGTGGGAATGTCAGTGAGAGTGTTAATATAAAACTTCACCATGTTACCTGAATAAAATAAGAGGACAGTTTTGGGATATTTTGTTCATTACAAAAAGAGGGAGATAAGCATTTAGTATAAGCAATTATAAAAATAAGTTTCTTCCCTGTAACTAAAGATTGAGTAATTATTTTTTGGGATTTTGTCATGACTTTTGTGGCATTGGTTTACTTTTTTTGTTTTGTTTTTTTTGGTGGAATCTTTTTTTTTTTCCTCTGAGATTCCTGTCATATCATCAGAGATTCTTGAAACGAGACAAAGATTTATTATTATTGTACTTGATATTTTAGAATGAATTTTGGTGAAGCGTAACTAAAACTCTAGATGGAGACTGCCCCTGTCTCTAAATTTAAAACCAAACATCATTTTTGATAATGCTCAGCTGATTTCACATAAAAAAGGGTGCTGTGAACCTGCTCTTAATGGGCTGCTTGTGTAGTCACTACATAATTGTGTTAGAATTCCATCCCTCAGTGTCAAACCCAATGTGAGGTCATCCCATGATATAGTATAATTCGAGTACGATCTAACTAGATTTTTACCCCATTTTGAAGTTCTTCTTTTATTTTCAAGTTCAAAATGTAATTCTGAATGCTAGTCTTTCGGTTACTTGAATATGAACCATATGATTCTGCTATAAACATTTCTGTAACTGAGGTGCTCTGTAGATGTGTTTGCAGTGTGATGCTCGTGAGGGTACCAGTACCTTTGGAAGGAAGCTTTGTGGGCTTTTGTGCTACTGCTTTATGGAAACTCCATGTATCTCAGATTACAGTCCATCAGCTCTACTTTGATATTTGTTAGCAGTTGCAGGAATAGAGCAAATGAATTAAGTCTATAGTTAATTATGGCTTTCTATATTCTCTTAAGGTAAGCTATAGCCGTAGGTAAAATATTTTCTGTATTGCAAGTGTCAGTTTCTTGGAATTCAGGGCAAATTCTTTTTGTCATTTTAGCTTATTTCCTTCTATTTTCCTTCTATTTTCCTCACCCTTGGAGTAGAGAGGATGTGAATTTATAACCATCGAATAAAAGTAATTTAAATTAATTAAATACAGTTAAATCAATAGGATGATATAATGAAGCAGGTGACTCTTACATCTGGGACTTTGGGTTTTGCAGACAACTTCAGATAATATGTCACTTGGTTGCTAGCATTTGAAAATTGGGAACGTCCTAGAAATAAACTTTTTTTTTTCTCAACTCAGAGTTAAAGTATGCATAGACACCCAGTACAGGAATACCATGTATCTGCATGTTGCTAAATGTCCCATTGATTTTGGAAGTAAATTCGGGCAAAGATTTAAGGCATTTACCGTGAGCTGGAGAAGAGGATGCTAATACAAGTATTTACTGATGGAAGCAATGAGAATTAATTGTTGAATGACATCAACATTCAGCCAGTAAACTCCACCTCACTATAGCTTCTAAATATAATTGTGAGTTTACTTAATGTTATCATGGGAAATGAATTGAATACAGACAATTATAACATTAAACAGAATGATCAAATGAAATTCGGGGCTTGGTTTTAGAGTCCTACATTGGTGAATTTCTACAGAGAGACCTTTGGAGGAACGTACGTCTTTGTGTAGCTGGAGACCCTGCGGTAATCACTGAGCGGTGGACCTAGGCTGTGACTTCCAACGTCAGTTATCATTACAATTGTCCTTTCTTTAAAAATATCTTTTGAAAAAACCATGTGTAGTTTACCAGCAGCAACAAATATTTGAAATTAATTTAATGTTTAATATTATGAAAAAAATGCAACCTGTTCTTTTAAATGAGTGAGCTATTTTATACTCTGCTGTGTCATCTTTTATTTCTTTCTGTTGAGTGAGTCCATGAATCTTGATCCTCAATGCAGAATGTTTTAATAACGAACTATTTTCCATTCACTTCTTTATTTTCTTTTCTGTCAAAAGTTATTAGTTAAAGAAGAGAAATCCAGGCTCTGTGAAGACCTAGCCCAAAATATATGCTGAGCTTGGCAGAGCTACTCTTTCTTTCCCCTGTAGTTGGGAGATAGTGATGAAGATGGCATTGTGAAAAATGCCTAGCAAAAAAATATTGCCTCAGTCTTATACAGAATGGAACCTACTATCAAAAAATGCTAACTCTTAAGACTTGTTTTACCCCCCCGTGGAGTTTTGATTTATTCACTTGAGAATTTTGAACATACAACCTAGCATCCACATTTTGCTGTACATTAAGAGTTTTGTTTCATATGATAAAACACCTTCGTAGCAAGTATAGCTATAGGGTCCCTTACTGTTGGGCTGAACGGAATGTCCGCCCTGCAGACCTCAGGTCAGCTCCCTTTACAGAGTAGAGGCTGGGAGGGAATACCCGTGGGAATCCAGCATGAATGTGCCTGGGCGTCCAACAAGCCGTGCCTCCTTGCTCTTAGGAGGATTGCCCACACTTGCTGGACAGATGTCCTTGGAATCTTAGGACTGAGTTTTATTCTACCCAGAGTCAAAATGCCGGTCAATGACCGACCCAAAAGTCCTTTCCCAATGGTAAATTTTAGAGTGTGTTGATTTTAAAATGAATACTTATGTTGTCTTGCCATAATGTCTGATAATATTTGCAGGAACTCCATAAGGGTACATGTGGTTTGATTTGTAACTATGTCTTTATTTCTGTTACTGCTTTCCTAAATCATAAATCTGCCCAAATAGATTGACATCCATCTATTAAGTTTTCATATATGTATTTTATTTTTGTAAAAACCTGCTAAGACACAAGCAGCTCCTTATGGATCTGAAGTTGGTCGCTTTCTTGTTACTCTCCCTTTTTTCAGTGGATGTCGTTGGATAAGGTGGGTGTTATATTTTGAACTTCAAGTAAGGAGGAGAGAATAAATCTGGCTTGGGGACAAGAAAGCCTGTGGTCATGAGAACATTGAGAGTATGGATTCGGGAGGTAAATGGGGGGTTAAATAAAGTAAGCATTTTGATTTACCATAAAGCATTTCATTTTCATTTTAGTTTTCCCTGAAGTTTTAGAAGTTGAACTTAAGAAGTGAATAAGTATATATACATTCAGGTCAAGGATTCATTTTGTTAAAAGTATCATAAGTAAAAGGTCGGTTATTACTTCTCCCAGCCTAACTTTGTCTTTCTTCTAAAAATGTTTAGGTCAGATATTCCTGAGAAATTTAAATCTGATATGTACATTTTTCCCACCCCTCCCCCACCACACATGCGCGTGTATGCACACACACACACACACACACACACACACCTTTGTTAAGGTACTGGGTCACTTTATATTTCCTTTCTCACCTGGAGAAAAGTAGCTCCAGTCCCAAGTCCTACAGGAAGTAAGTGAGAATTGTCATTTTTATTTTCAAGCAACAAAATATATATAAAATATATTTAGGTTTGAACATTCCATTTAGAAGTCATACTGAGTAAAATCATTTTTCCTTTTTCTTTTCCTGACAGCATCTAAGGATGTAATATATGTCAGACTTTTTATTAGGTATTGGCAAAACAGGTAAACCACCCTGCCATCCTGAAGCTTATTACCATTTAACCATGCTGATTCTATGAAACTTGACAATCATTGCCATAGATATTTGGTAAGCTCTGTGCTCAGTTGATTTTCAGTCTATATGATGCATAACACCAGAGCAACAACTTAAAAATCCCCACCAGTTATGCTATAAATATACGTTTTTTAAACTGCACTTTGCATTATTGTTTCATAATTTTTAGACTGAAATAACATTTCTGAAATTTTTTAAATAAACATTAGTAATCACTTCTCTCGAGAATGTCCAACATCAATATTCATATATTGTATTTCCTGTGAGAGTCTAACCCTATGAAATTTATTCACATACTTATTTGTTCAAAAATATGGTATTGACAGTCTGCTATGTGACAGGCAACCTATTTCCCATGTAGTATTAAGGATGATATACTTTAGTAGTTGAAATAATAATAATTTTTATTTAGTGCTTTTGATGTATCATGGGCAAATCTATCCCCCTAAACAGTATATAGTTTGTATCCTCTTCTAGATTGAGGAAACCTGAGGCATAGAGGTTTAAAAAAGTCGTATGGTTACACAGCTGGTAAAGCAGAGGGGTGAGAATTCATGCCCAGAGCCTGTGAGCTTGGTCACATATAGATGAGGGACATTTTTTTTTTTAAGGCTTTTTCAAATTAATTTGGTGTGTTTTATAAAATACGTCCTTTTCCCTGAAGTACTGATAACTACTTACAGTTTCCGATTGCATTTATTCTCACTGCTGAAATTTTTCTTTAGCATATGGGGTTTGATTCTGTTGTTTGTACATTGACTTGCTTTAAAAGTATCGTCGTTTCATGCCCCTAGTTTAGAGGTGAGAGGGTAGCTCAGACCACAGAGACTGATTCTGGGATAATCTGGTATTTGGGAGGTTCCAAAAGGTCTAAGTTTGGCCTCTCTGTGGCAGTCACTTCCTCCCCCATCTTGTCACATCCATCTGGATCAGTAGGTATAATTGAGCTACTAGCCCTTTGTTTTGAGCCCCAACACAATGTTAGGCATTTGCATTGGAAACAGTGGGCAGTTGAATTTCTTGAGTCTGTTTGCAAGTATAGACCTTATTCAGCCACTGGCCTGCTATGATGGATGAGGATATAACTGGCCAGCTCCATTTAAAAATAGAGCGTTTCCTGTTTGAGATGTGCTTGTAGGATTTTGTGACTTGCCCCTTCCTGATGTAATACGTAAATCTTGTTGTTAAATACGTATCCTTTTTTACATTATGGAACTTTTCCCAGCCCTTTCCCTACTGACCATGGGAATCCAAGGTTAGGAACATTGCTTTGCCAGGCACTGAAGTACTTGATTCTGATGGGATTTTACTACCATTTTCCGCAATTGTATTCATGGTGATATCTATAAAGGAAATGGTAAACCAGTCTGATGAGTAGTAGTGTGAATTGCTGATAATTTTTCCTGCCTTCTTTTTTTGAACCAGTTACTACTTCATTCTCTTTCAACTTAGCGAGTTATCTGCTTTGTGTTAATATTGTAGTATATAGAATCTACAATAGAAGAGTAAAAATGTGCTCCAAATTGCAAGTTTTCCTTTTTGAATCTCATTTATCAGGCTCATTTTTAGCCGATTTAGATACATAAGGATATTACTGTAGCTTGATGTTAGCTCTCTCTAACCTTTCATATATATTAATCAAAAAAGCCAAACTTAATAAAGCATCTAACTTAAAATGGATTGATCTCAAATATTTTTTTTTTTAAGATTTTATTTATTTATTTCACAGCGGGAGAGAGATCACAAGGAGGCAGAGAGGCAGGCAGAGAGAGAGGGGGAAGCAGGCTCTCTGCTGAGCAGGGAGCCCGATGCGGGCCTCGATCCCAGGACCCTGAGATCATGACCTGAGCCGAAAGCAGAGGCTTTAACCCACTGAGCCACCCAGGCGCCCGATCTCAAGTATTTTATAGCTACTATCTTTTCACAGTAGTAAAACATAAAAGAGTTTAAGCCATGCCAATTCAGAGAGTGCTTAACAATGTGTAAGTACTTCATTTTCACTTAATAGATTTTTACCTGTGCTTTGTTTTAGATCTGAACAGGTTTCCTTTGACCTCAAAATCACTAATGCAAGGAAAATTACCATATCATGAGAGCATTTCCCCTATTTTTTTCTAATTTGCAGAATAATAAATTCTGCCAAGGTTTAGGAGTAGACATGTCCTGGAGAAAGACTACTAAATGCTATTTTCTAATTGTTTTTTTAAAAAAGTTAACCAAATCATGCTAATCAATCTGATTTTCTTGCTAAAACTGAACTAGTTTTAGAGTGCTTTTGGAGTGACTTTTTTTTTTTTTTTTACAATCTCTACTTAAATTTCAAGTTAGGCTCTATCTGGATTTGCTTTTTAAACCTGCTTTATTTCATGTCAGAGTGGGCCAAACAGACTCATAAACAAATAAACAAAGGACCTTATATTCAGAATAATCAAAACAAACAGATACACGCACCCAATTTTTTTTTCCTGTTTCATTGAAAACTGCTTGATCATAACATGCTCCGAGTATAAAAAAACATAAGAGAGCCTTTAACATAACAGGAGAGAGCCTCAGCCTGGCTTTGCCGCTCATTGCCAATTGAAGTGAGGAACGCTCTGGCTGCTGGGACTTTTAAATCTAGACTTAAAAGTTATTTGTTCTGTTTAGCATTTTTAAAATGATTCTATTAGGAATTGTATGTGCTTCAGTTTTAATTTTAACTCATAATGATTGTAAAGCACCCTGGGATGCTTGCATGAAGGGCGCTTCAGAAATGTAAGATTGTATTGTGTTCTCATATGCAGTATTATTATGGGGTGCTGGAGTTTCATCGTGGACAATTCATAAGGTTGCAGAATTCCTCATTGTGGAGAAGGTAGCAGACTTCCTTCAGTAGTCTTTTTTTTTCCTTTCAATTTTACACTAAAACTTTATCCTTTTTAGCCATCATCTTTTTCTTTCTTTCTTAAAAAAATATTATCTTTTATTGCAATATTTTCCCATAAAAATGTTAATCTAATTTAGTTTATCCCAAGGGATTAAACATGCAAACCAGATGATAGGTTGAAAGTTAAGAAGAGATTAATGCTTTGTTAGCACCATTTGAGATCACATTCTTACCCAAATGAGAAGACAGGGGATTTCATCCTTGGGTACCACAGATTCTCCTAGGCTTGTCCCTTTCTACTGCCGATCCAGCATTTGTTCCCAGGGAATTAAAAAATGTGGAGCTACCTGAAAGAAGTATTGACTTTATGAAACCGTAACAGTAGGATTTCCAGAGAGGTATTGAGGTTCTTGGCTTATGTTAACATAGGACAGAGCTTGATTTTGTTTTCTTTTTATTTCTTAGTGGAACTGTTTCTCGAAGTGATGTATTTCTTCAGCAACTTCATTCTGTCACTTTTTATGTGAGTCTTTGTGTGTCATTGCTCTTTGCCATCACCTTCGTTAGTGAGCTTGTAGCATTCATTATCTAGGAGTCAAGAACGTGAGCTCTTCCATTACCAGCTCTGTAAGCTCCGGGAAGTGACTCTCCATGCCTCAATTCCCTCATCTATAAAGTAGGAAGATAATAGTACCAATTTTTCAGGATTGTTATGACAATTACGTGAATTAATACATGTTACACATTTAGAACAGTGCTCAGTTCTAAAGTGTACAATAATTTTCGCTGTTTTTCTGCAACGTGGGGATTGAGAGGTTGAAATTTCCCTTGAGGGTGCTGCATAGTCTAAGAAACTGCTGCTCCATAGAAGATTTTGATGCAAAATTCACTTTGTATGGAAACAACCAAGAACTTTTCCTTTGTAAAAAAATCAAAGGACTGTGTTACAGTCCATCCTCACCTGTGAGGGACACTTTTAGCATCATCCTTTGAATCATTATAAAGTTCCCATGTATTTTAAGATGGAAGTGGGGGAAGGCTAAACTTTGCACTTTATTTTTTTTAAAGATTTTATTTTGTGTGTGTGTCAGAGAGAGAATGAGTGGGGAGAGAGGTAGAAGCAGACTCCTTGCTGAGCAGGGAGCCCCATGTGTGACTCAATCCCAGGACCCTGGGATCATGACCTGAGGCAAAGGCAGGTGCTTAACTGAGCCACCCGGGCACTCCTAAACTTTGCACTTTAAATTCCCATTTGTAAGTTAAGCAAATATGGTACCATAGACTAGACAGTGTCCAAAGAAGATAAAGATGCCTCAGGGGACTGTCATCTAGGTGGGAGTTTTGTCTGGTGTCCTTTTCTCGAATTCCTGTCATCCCCACTCCCTGCACTCAGCTCCATCCTGCCTTTGGGCACCCATCATAGTACTTTCCACACTGTTCTGAAATTATGTGCAGACTTACATTGGCTTACATTGTCATCAACAGTCACAAAGGGACTGAGTTTGATTCGTCATTGCAGTTGTAAATCCTGGCACACAGTAGGATCTCAGGAATATCTGTGGAGCTGATGTAGCCTCATAGGATTTTCACCGTATTCATTTCATGAACCAATGAACTATGTTAGTAGTTTAATTAGTAGTATTTTATAAATACTCAGATCTGTAGTATCCTACTGTACAAAATATTTTTCCTGTTCTACTTAATTCTGAATTTTTAATTTTTCTAACCAAGAGCAAATTACCTCTGAATTTTTCTCTAAGTAAACCTGTTATTCCAAGCTGTCTTGTCTTTTTGCTCATGTTGTGATTCTTGAATATATGTAGAAATTTACATGTTTGTAAGCAGAACAGTGCTCTTAGAGGTACAAGGGACCGAGAGATGTAACAAATGCTGCAAAAGACCTAATTACATGTCACTGTTAAGTACAGTCTTTAGCAATATATTTATATGCATGTTTAAAATTTTTCTTCCATAATCGAATGTATATTTCAGCATAGCTAATACTTTTTGTTTTGGCTCAGTTGTATTATATTTGAGATCCATGTTGTTTTACTGTTACTGTTTTACTGTTAGTTCCATTTGTCCATTTCTCATATTTAAAAATATATAAAGAAGGAAAATTTCTAAAGCAGAGTCAAGTGATTTATATACAAAGATGCTGATGCTGCCAACATAGAAATGCTAACAGTCAGCAGCACCCTGTGTGGGCTCACACTGCCCATTCCTCAGTTGATGTTCTGAAGTCCACATTTGGCATCGGAGACTGTTTAGAGCTATAAACACATTATGTATAAAAGCTCAGAATCACCTGAATTTAGGGAGAGCTGCAAGTGTAGATAACTGTTCAGCCATTCCAGAATGGGCCTCAGGGACTTGGTTTGCCCACCCTTCGCATGAGCACCAGCTCAGCGAGAAGCACATGCCTCCGTGATGGACAAGGCTCATTATCTCCTGATGTCCACCCTGTGTAACACATTTGACCATTTTACTGTAACTTCTAAAGAGATGATTACCAGGATATGGCAGTTTCCAAAACTGTGAAGCATTTTCATACTACTGATAAAGATGAGACAGATTAATTTAATTTTTCTTTGTGACCTAATGCCAACATGACATTGGTTTATATTTATCAAGTAAACGTGGAAAGCCTTGGTTAACAACAGTAACTAATAAGACACAGAAATCAAGGACATGGTTCAGGCTTTAGCCTCCTGGGAAATCTTGGATCAGATCTGAGGGGATCCATGGGCTTCTGGGGGTTTGTGCCAACCTAGAAGTTAAAAGTTACTTTTGGGAGTATATGTGGTGAGACCTTTCAGAGGTTTCATGAGATTCCCAAAGAGAGTTTTGTGGTTCCATAAAAAGCTAAAAGCTGGACTGTCTTTTCTCCCCCAATTTCAGGCAGTATGGCTTAAAATCTTAATAGCATTCATATGAAGAAGAAAGTGGAAAAGAAACGTGTAATCTGTAATTAGGCTACAGAGCCTAATTCTAGTACATTTGACCTTTGAGGAGCGCGAGGTTAGGGACACTGATCCCCTGCATAGTCAAAAATCCACATATAAATTTTGGCTTCTCAGAAACTTAACTCGGATAACATAAGCAATTAACACACGTTTTGTATGATACATGTATTCTGTACTATATTCTTACAATAAAGTAAGCCAGAGAAAAGAAAATGTTAAGAAGATCATAAGAGAAAATACATTACAGTATTGTAAAAAAAAAAAAAACAAGAAACAAAAACACCTGCATATAAATGGACCCATGCATTTCAAACCTATGTTGTTGAAGGGTCAACTATATTTATTTTGAAAAAATGGATTCAAACTACTTCAGTCCTTTTACTCTGTGGCTTAACATTTTTCAGAATGCTTTATGGAGGACCCCTAGCAGTGAACACAAATTTGGTATTTTTTTTTCTGCTATGTCTAAATGCAGATACTAGAAATTTTAATCTTTGTAGAGGATGGTAGATTTAAGTACACAAGAACCATCAGAGAAAGAATAAGGAAGCATTCCCCCAAATTTGCAAGTTGGTACAGAGTACCTAAAATTTAGAATCTTAGGAAATAATTTTTGCTGTAAAATAAAAGTCACTGGATTTAGATTAATCGAATGAAAAAGTTCCAAAAATTCAATTTGGAATAGTATAATGTTTAATAATGATGGGTGTATTTTTAGTAATCATATTATAAGCAAGATATGGGGGGGAGTGGAATATGTTAACCTTCCTAATAGTAAAACTGTGGTTGGGACATTTGCAGTAAGTGTGTACAAATGAATGATGTGTCTTGTAAGTGAATCTTCTTAAGTCATTGAAGAAGACCCTATAGGACCTCTGTTGGTGGGAATACATGTAGATTTCATAGGCTCTGAAAGCTGTTGGAAGGTACCTTGGAGATTATCTAGTTCAATCCCCTGCCTGTTGCAGATGAACAAATGTAAGGCTTTTGTGTGCAGTTAATTTGAGATCTTACATGCCCTTAGACATAATACATCTTTTAACAAATATTTTCTAATTTAAATGCTTTGCTAACATATTCGATTAATTCAAAAGGTTTAGGTATGATAAGAAAGATCTAGAAAAGGTACTTATACAAAAAGAGTAGAGAATCTGATCAAAGGATATTATCTGGGCCTTATGTAAAATTACTTTAATTATGTGTAAAAGCCATATGAACCATGAACCAACATTTTCTTTAAACATTATGAATTGGGTATTTAAATAAATAAAATTTCCGTGCTTTGCAATGATCACATTTTCATCTTTAGGAAACATAGTAAGAAAATTAAAACAGATTTAGGTGTGTTCTCTTTGTGCTTCCTTTTGTATTCTTTTGGAGCTTTGTTCTGAGATTCCATCTTTAGCATGATACAAGGGTTACTTTCTGTGAAAATGCCATTTTCAGGCACTGGGACTGATGAAGATGGCAAGAGCCATAACTATGACAACTGGAGTTTAAGTAAAATTTATAAGTGATTAGTCTCTTCTCAACAAATTGAGATTCAGAATATGCCCCAGTTGTATCTCCCAAGAGAATGGCTTAGAAAGCAATAGAGGATCCAGAGGGAAAGATTTGGGGAACATAAGCTAACATGCACAAACGGAATATTACACTTAGAAATCCTGCCATTTGCTTCTCATAAATTGAAACCCATTTTCCTTCCTTCCCACCCCCAGTTACCAGATGGGGGACTACCTGTTAATGTGCAACAAATTCCCTCCATGTCACCATCTCATGTGAGGCCTTTTTTTGTAGAGCTTATTTGTAGTATTTGATATCCTTTGGGATTAAAAGGAAACTTCATTTGCTAGAATCCCTGTTAAAATTGTATTTGAATATGAAGTTGATTCCGTTTGATCCAAAGTTAAAGTTTGACCTTTGAGCTTTTCACATGCATGTGAAAAACTGCTGTGAAATTCAGGCTATAGACAGGACATGGGGAGAGAGGAGGGACATCAGAGTCTATGAAGTTACACTTCTCAAAAAATAAAAATGTAAAAGAATAGGGAGCCAGCAGTTTGACAGATTGTTCAGTAAATGCTCATTTTATTGAAAATTATAAAAAGGTACTTAATGCCTCTGTGCCATTAATACAATACATAAAAAGGTTACTGTCAAGATTAGTGTTCCAGTCCTGAAAATTAACTGTAGGGTTTTATGCATCACTCTGCATCGACTGAGAAGTTAAAGGTTTCTGTACATGCATTTTACACGTGCGGGCATTTATTTCAGAAAACAATTATTTTAGACTTTATGCCAAAGACATTAGCAGTAATGTGCTTTCATTTAAAAATGGACATAGCAGATATATATTACAGACAAGGTAGAACCGTGAAAATCGCCTTATAGAATTAAACCTGAGCGAGATGATTTCCCTTGCTGTCTCTAGAGTATTCCGATTCAAAACATACATTTCTTCCTACAGAAAAAGATATTCAGATTCCTTAGTTGAAATTAATTAGCATTCAGAAACCAGATAGCATGTTTTTGGGTATTCATGAGATCTCTGTTTGAAAAAAATGTTTTTAACTTGTAGAAATGTGTTGCAACACACAGATGGGAAGAAAAAGAAAAAAAAATCTCTTTAGCAAGCACTGTGTGTAAAAGGAATATTACATTTTGCACGCTCCTGATTGCTCTGTGTAAACAGTTTTTGACATCTGTCTTTATAGTTTTCTAGGAGAGGAAGACTTTGTTAAAAGAATCATTTTTATACAGCAGTCACCATTTCAGTCTTGCTTTACCTGTATTATGAAAGCAGATGGTCTGCATGTCTTTTGAATATTTATAACTATCAAAAACAATCTCTTGCTATTCACCCTTAGGCTTATGAGATGTCAGGACTGTTCTGGTTGAAAAAAATCATCCTGGGTGTTTACAGAAAGAGGATTACATTAAGCTGAAATGACTATACATTTTCCAGTTTAATATTTGTCCATCAGCTGTTTAATCGTATTTAGATAATTGTGTAAATAAGATGTTGTAGCCTTTGCCCTCTCTGCTGATGGAGCCTGAAAGCTTTGAAACATGGGTGAGCCACCATTTTGTAGATGCTCTTGCTGCCTCCTCCACCTCAGTGAAACCATCAGCAAGTCTTTAGTAAGTTTTGCTCATGATATCCCAGTCCCGTTTAAAAAATATATATATAGTGCACAGAAAGTCAGTATGGAGAGCAGATGAAATGCTAGGGAGCTGCTGGCTTCCGGGACAGGCTGTTTAGTTTATTAGAGTATATTGTAATATGCAAATATCGTACAGCACTTCAATTACCCTTTAAAGATGACATGGCTTTCTCTTTATTCTCCATGAGCACGCAGAGCTGGGAGGGTATTTTGGAAAACTTTTGGTATAGTGGGGGTTAACTGTTTTTTGACTGGAAGCTGAGCAATCAGAGATAACAGATTTTGCTGTGGTTGGTTGATTTGGCAGAAAAGCATGAACAGTTTTGGTTTAAATGATTGAATAACCTGATTAGCATTGTTTTGGGGTGGGTTTTTTTGTTGTTGTTAAAGGCACAACAAAGCAATTTTAAGGGTAATCAGATCACTGCCTTTCCCCAGTTGCTAAACCTTTTTTTTTTTTTTTTTTCAGAAGGCCTCACCTCTCCCTAAACCTCTTCATTGGCTACTAGGATGACCAAGTAGAAAAATAAAACAGTCTTCCTCTAGTTTCTAAATGTGTTCTAAATATATACTTACAGCGTAGTGATATTCTAGTAGGGGTTTGAAAGAATATATAATATCTTGAAAAAGGATATGACCTCAACCAATTCCTGATGGGTTTTTTGTGGTTTTTGTTTTTCACATTTGGAGACCTGCAGTATTTGAGAGCAAAGGTTCAGAATGTTCTAACTATATCTAAGTCAGGCTTTAGAAAAATTCCACCCTTACCTTTTCACAATTAGAAAGGTTATAAATAATGTATTTGGCTGAAAAGGAAGCTCAGCCTGTGGCAGATGGTATCATTCTAGAGTACTGGGGTTTCTGTGAAGATGGCATTCTTTCAGATCCGAACTTCAGCAGGCTCTCAGAAAGAACCGAAGCTCTTCATAGGGAGCAGACATGTGCTTTATGGATCTTAGAAAAGCTTACAACTTGGCTCCTATGATGAGAATATTGTGTCACACTGGGGTTATGAGACCCACAGCCAATTTCTGCCAACTTTCAGATTGCATTTCCCAACCCTGGAAGCTGTGGGCCTATTCATTGGTTGGTGTACTGTGTAGCATCTGAACTTGGGATTTGAGCGGACTGAGTTTGGTCAGCCTGATTATTTCCTTCCCTTGACACTGACATTCTACGTATACCGGCCACTGAATAGGAAAACTTGTGATACAAGTTGTGCCTTTTTCAAAGTGCTTTGGAGAGCTTGTATAAATAGACGCCGAGAGAGAGAGAACTGGAATAACATAACCACCGAGCACTGCGACTTCCGAGACATCTGTGTGGATGTATTTTGAAAAACCTGGGAAGGGATCTCTTGCAAATTAATGAACAAAGTTTCTTTAAACTATGAGTTCTATCATGACAGCTAAAAGTGATGCATTTAAAAGATTCATGTGACAAGCTGCCATTGCCTTTGACCTTTAGGAACAAAAAAAAAAAAAAAAGAATTTTCTGGTAGCCTGCAGTAATGGCTGATTTCAGTGACCTTTAATCCTTTGATTGATCACCTAAATACGTGCCCAGCCCTGTGGTGGGTTCAGGCCTTTCAGAGATAAGCCCCAAGACTCATAGCAGCAGGAAGAGTGCTGGGAAGGTGCTATGTGCCGGATGAACACCAAGTCAGGAAAGGCTTTGCAGAAGTGGGGACGCCTGAGCTCCTTCCTGAAGGATGAGCTGCTATTAGCCAGAGAGGGAATAGGGAGGGCATGGCTTGAAAATCCAAGTCAGGGAAGTGGTGTTTGTCTTCCTGAGGCCTACTGCCAGGCTGTAGTCCAGCCTCACTAGATAGTGCCAGATTGGAATATTGAAACAAATGGGGAGAATACTTTTTTCCTTTGGTGTTTTCTCATTGTCCCTTGACCCAACTTATAACTTAATAAATTTAGATAGTACACTCTGTTCTTTCTAAGTAAATGTGTTTGACTTAAAATGTATCATTTGAAAATTCTGATACTCTTCTGTTATTTAAAGCAGAGTCTTTTCTACTGATCTGAAATGTGATCATATAATAAAAGCCAGAGAGGAGGAGGAGGACAGAGGGTTGTCATAGTAATTAACATCTCTTAAGTCCATATTCGGGTATGTTCTCAGCTCTGTGCTAAATGCATGACATTCACTATTTTATTTATTGTCTGTGTAAGTGTAGATAGTATCTCTCTTCAGGTCATTATTTTTCTAATAACTTGCCTAGAGCTTGGCACATAGTAAGAGTTCGGTAGATATGTGCTGAATAAATGAAAAAAATGTCTAAAATAGAAAGGATTCTCAGAACAACCCTATGAAGTGAGTGCTGCTATAATTCCCACTTAGTAAGGGGGATTATGAGAGAATGAGGGTCAGTTACCTTGAATAAGGTCACACTGCCAGTGTGCTACACATTTTGGACTTAAATGCAGATTTAGCTGTTCTCTTTTCATCAAATGAATATTTAGTGTGTGTTTAGTAGATGCCAGACATTTGGGCTGGAAAAGAATATGGAGCCCCAGAGCTGCATAAACTCACAACTTAGTGTAATCTGTTTAAACCAGAGTCTCTTGATTGACATAAGAATCCCAAACATCTCCTTAAAAACGTGCATCTTGGTCCGCCTACCACCCTGCCTGTCCCCATCCCCTGGGAAAAATAGTAGCCCCGCCCCTTGATTTTGTGTTATCCAAATAATAAGTGTTTCTTTACGATTTTCCAAATTTAAGAGCCAGTACTGAACATGATCTTTCAAATGCCATGTGCCCCACAAGATTCTGAAATCTCTTTCTTGCCCTTGAAACGCATAGGCTAGTCAGATGCTGCACCTACGTCTCCAATAGGGATTTTACTGCAAGAAAAAAAAAAAAGTCCTCATGCAGTGGCCACTTGAGCAGTTCAGTTGTACAGATTACTGCATATTGTTCCAATAAAAATAGAGGTGACCCCATATTACCTGAGTTATGGACTATTTCCCAGCCCCCTGAAAGCACAGAAAGTCAGAGAATTTAAATAGTGGCTTTGGCATGTGTCATAACCTGTGGATTAGCCTTTTGATTTACATCTTGCTTGGGCTAATATTTTCATTAATCAGAGTTCCTTAAGCACACACCACTTGACAGAGTGGAAAGCATCCAGAAAGTCACTTAAGGACAGAGCCTTCCAAGTTAGGGTTAAATAAGGGCAGGAAGAAGCTTTGATGATCAGGCACATATGGATATTATTTTCCACATATGGATAATAATGAACTACATAGCACTATTACATATGGGCTCTAATGTTATAAAAATATTTCAGATGGGTTGTTTTTCCACAGACCATGTATTCTTCCTTTTGTCCCCCCATATATTTTCCACTGTTGATCTCCTAAATCACATTAAATTGAAGTGATCTGTTGATGGATCTGTCTCCCTAACAGATGGTAAACTTCTTACAGGCAGAGGCTGTGTCTTAATCCACCTTTGTGTCCCTAGTACCAGCCGGGCACATAGTAGGTGTGCGGCAAAGAGCAAATTTCATGTACAGAACTATTGGCCAACTGAAATAGACCGAATGTCTGTCAGAAACCGCAGCAAAATTTAGGTAATTCCCATACATTTTTGAAAACGAAGAGCTAAACTCCAGCTAAAACTTGCATGTACTATTATATGGACATTTAAGAAACTGCCAGAATGTCTAGGAATAAGAGTAATAATTTTTTAAAAAATTGGACCAAAATGGAAGAACATCAACTGTCATCCATTTGCAGAATCACCATTATCCATCAGCAATCTCAGTAGTTTTATTAGTGTCTGACTTTATTGATCCATTATTACAATAGAGTAAGTGTGATTGAAGCTGACAGATTGTTAACTGGATCAGGTAACCTGGCTCTGGTTTTGGCAACCTTGCTGAGTATCTTTTGTACTCTGGACTGTGAGGGGAGGCTCTTAGTAAAATTGCGAGCTACTGGATTAATGGCGGAGAACTGCGAGCACATTAAGAATGTCTTTTTAGAGAAATAAAATGTGAAAATGACTTTAAAATAGAAAGTGTCCAAAAAAAAAAAAAAAAGATATCACAGTGCCTCTTAGGAAAGATAGCCATGTTTTACGTAAATAATACAGCTCTGGCTTATCCTTCACTGGAAGTTCTTCAGAGATCCCCAGAAGTTACATATGACAGGAATGTGTTCGTGTTACAAAATTAACACTGATATTGGATGTCAGGAGAATCAGTAATAACCAAAGAACTTTAAGTTAGAAGTAGCTTAAAGAAGGTAATGATATAAAAATACTTTTGTCCCCAAACTGGCTTTTCTGGTTGTTCCCTGCCTCCCAAACAATGCTGCCTTCTGTAAACTATTTCACCATAGACCAACTGAAGTCTGAAATGTGAGTTCTCCTGTTTCTACACAGAGGAGTCGGGGAAGGATGGGTGGGGCAAGTCTGATTATTCCTAAAATGCAGTTGGAAATTAAACTGCTACTAGGCAATGGGCATTAGGGTTAAAAATAACAATGAATTAAGTTCCTGAAATTACCATAACCAAAATTTGCTGGGAAGAAGACATTTTTGTTTGTTGAAAATGAGTTAAAAAAAAAAAAGAACTCCAAAATTATTCTCATTCCTGTCTTTGTTTTTTGTATGTTAAACTGTTGACTTTGTTTTCAGGGTTTTTGTTAAAAGCAGAATGAAGACAAATGACAAAATAGGTCATTTTCTTTTCTGTGGCATCCTTGAGAAATTTAGTAAGCATGAAATGTGTATGTTTTTAAATTTTATGGTTAGTTTGAAATTCAGAACTTGGCTTTACTGTGCTTGAAGCTAGCGGTAAGATTGTAGAATATTTCGTTCTCTGAATGAGGATCTCTGTGAATAGTTTGTTTTTTTCCTTAAATGCGGTCAGTTAACTTTTGAAGAGTGTTAATATAGTTAATGCACCTCCAGTTGAAACCCAAATAATTGGAGTAGAAAGTACAAGAGGTGTTTCCCAAACTTTATGCACACTCAGATCCCCTGGAGAGTTTGCTAAACTATGGCCCAAAATTATGCATTCCTTTTTGTTTGTTTGTTTTATTAAGACTTCAGTTAGTGTGTGTGGGGTGGGGGGGAGAGACAGGGGCAATGGCAGAGGCAGAGGGAGAAGTAGGCCTCCCGCTGAGCAGGGTCCCTCATGGGAGGCTCCATTCCAGGACCCTGGGATCATGACCTGAGCTGAAGGCAGACGCTTAACTGACTGAGCCACCCAGGCGCCCCCAAAATTGTGCATTTCTAATAGGCTTCCAGGTGATGCCAAAATTGCTGGTCCCTGGGCCATACTTTGAACAGCAGGGATGTAGAGTACAGTCACTTAACCTCGAAGTAGTGTTTATTTATGAATCGCAGTCATAAAGTCATCTTCACGTACTTGGATTTACTGGGATCAGTGAAGGTTTGTCAGCCTAAAAATAGATGACATTGATAGAAGTTCCATAAATACTAGAGCAAAGTCTGTTGGTTTGATAGCTTTATACTGGTCTCAGTGGACTCTTGCTTTGTATGTAAATAAGCATTACGTGCACTACTTAATGAATTTTAAGAAGTTCAGGCTTTAGGCCAAAGTGCGAAACAGAAATGTACTGGTACTCAGCTAATTAAAAAAAAATACCATTTACACAATTGGAATCATTTTTGTGTTCCATCTTGTGCTGATATGTATTACAAATGTTTCCCCCCCTCTTCATGCAGAGTATGATTTCTTCCATTGTGAACAGCACTTACTATGCAAATGTCTCAGCAGCAAAATGTCAAGAATTTGGAAGGTGGTACAAACATTTCAAGAAGACAAAAGATATGATGGGTAAGCAAAAAACTGTTGCAGTGGTGGCTACGTACCATTATGTGTCACTTGGGGGTTTATCAAAGTCACATCTAAAGCCAGGTCTTGTGATTGCCCAATTAGAGATCAATTTAGAATGTTTCTTTGAGGGTGGGGAGTGGGTATGAGTATAATGAGATAATTAAATTCAATAAATGTTTGTGTTTAAATCAGCCAAACTGACTTGGTTGTCAGACATGCAGGAAATCGAGGCGGGAGGAGGGAAGCTGTCATTTTTTAACATCTCAGTGAAGACCTAACCAGGCCTTGAATAACTAATATTAGCTGTGATTTCTCTCAGAGATAAATCATGCTTTTATGGGTTTTGTTTTTGTTTGAGAGAAAGAGAAAGTGCCTATTTTTACACCCAATTTTTAAGGAAATTAAATTGTATTTATAGTTTCCACAATTGAGATCAAGTGATTTTTATAGCTCTCATCCCCAACCCCTCTAGATAGGCACTTCGGTGAGCGCACTGCTTTACCGTCCATACCGGAGACCTCATTACACCATTTCTCACCTTTTCGTTCTAGTGTGGTAGCCCATCTTCACGTGTAACTTCAGGTCAACATGCGTTATGCAGGAAATGCATTAAAAATTATCGGCAGTATAAAAAACGACAGATAAAAGTTGTGTGTTGTATCTGAGCCTTGAGGTTATGATGTTTTCTCCCTTTTGAGTTTGCTAGTGTTACAAAAGTAAACACTGTGGTCAAGGTTAATGTTTTAATTTCTATTAATGTTTTCCTTCACGTACTCGTACCTTCCAAATACTATAGGAACGGGATGTTTAATATGCATAGCACTGTGCTCTGTTTTAAATCTGTTTCTCTTTCCTTCCATTGCATCCACTTAATAACAACAACAACTATAATGACTTCTCCTAAAGATTTTAAGAAACAAGAGAACCTGAATTTTGAGCATGTTTTAGCTTTTAATATTTGAAGCAAAGCCATCCATCTACCAAAACAGATTCTTTGCCTTTTATAGCTTAGAGCTGTAATGAAGACAATGCATCATTTTTGGAATAATTGCTTGAATTACTATTCCCTGTGAATGGCCCACTTGGGCTGATATCACTGGTAGAAATGGAAGGTTTCTCTCCCGATTCTTAGTTATATCTTGCATATATCAGTGATTATAGCAATATGATAAGTTCCTCTAAATATAAAGCCTGAATATTTAATAAAAAAGAAATGATGATTAAAATCAAGCTAGAGTCTATACATGAGAAACATGGTGTGCTGTTTGGAAAAGACTCACCTATTTACATACACCAACCATACTCGGCCTTTCCATTTAAGAGCATGAAACCAGTCTCTTCCTTGCGGCAGCAAAGCATTTGACATACTTATAGCTGACTCTCAGCCAGTCCACATTAACGACCTAGCCAAGGGAGAAGCATTCATCCTGTAGGTGGCAATAAATTGCAAAATCGTGACAGTATCACCATTGTACCAGGATGACTCCCCGCCCCTTCCTTGAAAGATTGTCTTCAGCATCTGGTGATGGCCGTAGCTTCTTCAAGAAACATTTGGATCTTAGCAAAACTGGGTATACTGGCTTGCAATACAGTAAATCATTTGCTTCATTCTCTTGCAGATATACCTGCCATCCATGATAGTTAGAATTAAATGAAGCAAGCCATATAAGATACTCAACCCAGTGTTCAATACGTACTCAGTTATTATTACTTATCATCATGATCACTTTATTTATTATATTGATTACTTTTTTATATATTCATGGCTAGGTGAAAATTGAACATAGGTGACATTTATGTCCTCCCTTTCAAGCCTTTTGCCTCAAGTAATAAGTTAAGATATATCATGAAAAAATACATGTATATTTCTTTTTTCTTTAATGCATGTGTTTTCTTAGTTCTAGTTACTGTTAAGCAATCAGTGTTCTTCTAGAAGCTATTTTAATATAAAATAACCTTTGCTTATAAGCCTTCTTGTAGTAGTGAGAGCGAACAAATAGTTTGACCCCAAAACTGGTCACATAGAATTCGAAAATAATTAATTTCATGCCTTAAGTCTAACTGCATTATGTAATTAGACGTGAAGTACCTGATAGTCCACCTTTCAAAGTTTGTGGAATTGTACAGAAGAGGGAAGTAAAAACATAGCCATTAAGTTCCCTCTTGAAATTTTCTTAGTTTAATTGGATCTTCACTGTGCCCTGTGCCTACCGTCTCTATTTAGGAAATGGTCAGAAATCCTTATCAGTACCCATCACTGTTGCCTTACCATGACTTTCCTTTTGTCTACTTTAGTTGAAATGGATAGTCTTTCTGAACTATCCCAGCAAGGTGCCAATCACGTCAACTTTGGCCAGCAGCCGGTCCCAGGGAACACAGCCGAGCAGCCTCCGTCCCCCGCGCAGCTCTCCCATGGCAGCCAGCCCTCTGTCCGGACCCCTCTACCGAACCTGCACCCTGGGCTCGTGTCAACGCCCATCAGTCCTCAGTTGGTCAACCAGCAGCTGGTGATGGCTCAGCTGCTGAACCAGCAGTATGCAGTGAATAGACTTTTAGCCCAGCAGTCCTTAAACCAACAATACTTGAACCACCCTCCCCCTGTCAGTAGATCTATGAATAAGCCTTTGGAGCAACAGGTTTCAACCAACACAGAGGTGTCTTCCGAAATCTACCAGTGGGTACGTGATGAACTGAAACGAGCAGGAATCTCCCAGGCAGTATTTGCACGTGTGGCTTTCAACAGAACTCAGGTCAGTTTTGTTTTCTTGGTAATGGTTCTCTCTTTTTCTCTCCTCTTTCTTTAGTCCCATCTTTTACTAATGATTCTTTTACTCTGTGCTAGCATTTAATC
The DNA here is from genome assembly GCA_002007465.1 of Ailurus styani. Classification (NCBI taxonomy): domain Eukaryota; kingdom Metazoa; phylum Chordata; class Mammalia; order Carnivora; family Ailuridae; genus Ailurus; species Ailurus styani. The sequence continues at coordinate 455,998 of LNAC01000795.1, read as the reverse complement.
CTCCTTGTCGTGATCAGACTCTCTGTTCTTGGTGGTGCCTAAGTTTTATCACTCGTTTCCCTCTCATGAACCTCCTTTACCAAGAAAGATACAGATCAACGACTCAGGGGCCTTGAAAGGATAAATTCAGTGTCCAGTATATTTCAAACTGTCATTACTTACGCTTTCACATAATGAGATCATAGACTGGTAGTAGTAGCAGAAGGAGTAGAGAAGCGTTTCATGACATGGTCAGGGCCATTGGTAGGACTCCGGGCTTCCAACCTACTACTATCTTTCCTCTTGCCCCCGTATCAAACATGAGTATGTTTATGTTCCTCTACAACTTTTGAGGGGGAAAACCCCCCAAAACATTGTGGTACTCAAAGCAGCTTCTGCCTTTTAATTTGAACAGCCATTGGGAGAGGGGATGCATATACATATTTAAAATGTTTCTTTGCTTTGTCTTCTCCCCTCTTTACATTATTGTTAATGTTCCTCCAAACTTCATTCTTTAGATCAGAGACCAGCTACTCTTTTCTGTAATAATCCAGGTAGCAAACATTTTAGAATTTGAGGTCCATAAGAGTTGTGTCACGTGTCCCTTGTTAGGCAGCCATGGACAATAGGTGAATGGATGTGAGTGTCCTGGTGTTGCAGGAAAACTATTTCCAAAACAGGCCCGGGGGTAGCTTTGGCCTGAAGGCCTTAGTTTGCAGTCTTCTCCTTGAGATCTGCATACACCGCATTCACACCTTTGTCCTTCTGGGCAAATACCGGTGAAGATACTATCAGCAGAGAATATGTTTAGAGGGACCTGGGGAAAGAGTGATAATAGGAGGTGGGAAGGCCTTAAGACAGAGAGCCTGAAACAAATCCATTCTATTACATTGTGAATGAGAGGATTTTTTTTTTTTAATTTCTTTTTTTGGAAATTAGTATGATACGTATGGTGTTTATTTTTGGCCCCAGCACACTAAAAAAACCAAGAGAACACGTAACTTTGATTAGAAATGAGGACATTATGTCCTTTCAACTTTCTTGTTTTACCACTGTTCTTTCTTTTGTCAATTTGTCTTTTGGCCTGACTCATACTTTCCTTTCATATTTAAGTTATTTTGTTTATTACATGATTATAACAATGAGATTCTGGTACAGAAATAATCTAGTATTAATTCCTTGTTGGCAGAGTTTCCATACCTAGGAGAATCCCAGCAGTGACTTATTTTTGGCTCGCCTTCACTGGATTGAAGTTAGGAGGCTTGACAAAGCCTTTAACTACCTCAGTGTTTGTTTTCATTTTCTTTACCTGTTTTTTTGTGCATCATTTGTCTTTTTTAAAGGGTAGTTGCAGAAGGTTATGTCTCAGGTTAAAATTGTATGATTTTACCTACTTCTCTATTTTTACAACTTAAAAAGTGTGTTCATTATTAGCCGGTAAATTTCATGATACCATATTCAGTGGGAAGTAATTATTTAAAAATTAAATGAATGAGTGAATGAATCAAGAGTCAACTTATAGATAATCCTGTTTCTAGCAGCATTCTTTATTTTTGGCAATAGCCGTAACTGCTAGTATTTCTTAGTACTGGGCAAAAAATAGGTCTCTACATAAAAGATCAGTAAAGTGCTTGTCAATTTAATTGAAAGCCCACAAAGACAACACAGACATGAACACAAATGAAATACAGATTTACTGGTAAGTGTTTTAAAAATTGAGCAATTTGTTATTTCTTAAAGCACTAAGGAATGTATTTTATATGGTGAAGAATGACAAGAGAGGTTAACTGAAGGATGTGTGAAGTTACTATCCATCAGTACCGTTTTTCTTCTCTTGGGTTATGATGTCACACCATTACTCTGAAGAGATGACCATTTGTTCTGCATTTGGTTCTCACATTGACTGATTCCATGGATATCTGTAGGATTTGTTGCTGGGAAGAAAGCAGAATTAAAATTTGCTCTCATTTTGTGCCATATTAATCTCTCTGAAAAGATAGTTATCTCTGTGGTCAACATCAAAAACAGTGACTTAAATTTTTCTGAGGGCAGTAGAGGAATGAAAACAGTGACAGCTTTGGTACTGAGCTCTCTTTATTAAAAATAGCTAGTTTAGAAATAAAGTTAATACCATAAAAATTATTTGGAGCCCTGGGTGATTAGAGGGATTTGGTTTTAGACTTTTATATTGGTAATTGGTATCCTCAGTTGAAGTGGATATTGGCCATATTTGAAGCTGTTTGACTTAAATAAGTATAATTTTCTATGTATATTTAAGTGTTCACTTTTTGGGAACGAGCTTTTGAACATGCAAGCATACATGTGTTTTTGGTGGTCATACTTAAAAACCACACGCGCGCGCACACACACAGCTGCATTTATTTTAATGATTATACATTCATATGAATGCATGTAGTGTGTTTATTTCAAAGTGTATGCATTTCAATAAAAGCAGGTGCAGCGTGAGAGTGTATGGTGTGAGTGTGGAGTACGAAAATACACATGCTAATGCATATGTATAGACAAGGAGCTCTGCAGTTAAATCGCACATCACACATTTGTGTGCACTTATTACAATGTGCAATTCCAAATCCAAGTTTTAAAAAATTAATGTAAAATATGTACATGCAAATCCAAAGTTATAATATGATCAGATAAAGAAACTGGTACCCTATAAACAGTATATTAAAACATTAATATAATAGATAATACTATCATGAATTGAGACCATTTTAGTCATTGACAGCTCTGTGCAACTTTAAAACCCTGGATTTTGTGTTTTAACTCTTAACGGAAGAATTTTCTCATCATCCTAATCAGGTTTCCTAATAAAACTCCTCTCTTAAGACTTTCACACTTGACTATTAAAAAAGAAAAAAGAGTTTACCTTTTCTGAAAATTTATGGTGAAATTTATATAATTACTTGTTCTAAGGACTTTTTCCCCTTCTGAATTGATGGGCATATGTTCTTTAATTGCTACTGAAGATACCAGCTTTTAGCATATGTCATTCATTCAGTTATGCCTACTTGATGTCTTTTTAATGGAAACCTATGGCTAAAAATAATTGCCGAAGCTTCTAGATTTATACTTTTCAGTTCACTTCTCTGTATTATTGCTATTTAAGGATTGTGATAGAAGCAAATATATTCGTTAGTGCCTTCTTTCTTTCTTTCTTTTTTCTTTTTTTTTAATAAAACCCAGAGTTTAACTCTGATCCCATTCTGTGGCTTTTTTCCCTTTTTTCTCCCCCCTCCTCTTGTCTTTGGCACACTTTATTTTCCAGTAAAATAAAGAATGAAGATGGATTATTCAAAACTGATAACAGTAATGGACCATCATGTAATGTTTTATTGAATTTGAGTTCTGTAAATTATGTGGTGGAGAGAAATTTGCCTGCTTAAGTATAACAGAAATTGCTACTGTGTTCCTATAATTCTTCACAGTGTAATTTAAGGAAAGTCCACTATCCATATCACTATTGAATAAAAGGTAAAAAGGTGCTATTACCCCAACGTGACAGCTCTCGTTTAGCCTCCCAAGCGACAGAGATAAATGCGTCTGCTTATAACTTACTTGGCAGGAGTCCAAGGTAGTAGGTGGAGTTGAAAATAGTCTTTCACCTGGACATATGATTAAAAATTCACAAAACAACAGAGGCAGGTAGTCTTGAAGAATATTCTACATATTTTCTTTTTAGAGAGGGAGGTTTCATGAAATCATATTTTCCTTCTGAGGGCTTTGAAGTTCCATGAAGCTGATAAAATCTATTTGAATCAGTGATTATGTTCAAAGAGGAGACAAACGGGAGGCCAGACAGGCCTTTTGTTCTGATTGGCAGTCTCTTTCGCTTATCTGCTGTTTTAAAGAATTCATAATTAGCTTTTGGAAGTACTGATAATATTTATTGAAGGTTTTTTCTTTCTTTTACAATTACTAATGAATTTTACTTGTAATAACTTGTAAACTTTTTGGAATGTAAAAAAGGTTTAGGAATTCATCAGTAAGTTCACTCTTTAAGGGAAAAAAATTAGAATTCTCACTTAACCCCTATGTGATGACAATGCAGAATAGTTCTGTTTTTATATATAAAGCACATAGTGCATTATTTGAAGATACAAAGTCCCAATGAAAAGCAGATTCTCCTTTCCAACAAAATTAATATTCATGAGTTGTTGGTAACTTACTACATAACACAAATTCTCAAGTTATTTTCAGAAACAAGAATGATTGATGGTTTTGTTTGATTTTGTTCAGTAAATTCATTGAGCACCTATGGTGCACAGTAATGATGATATGTTTTAATCCTGGTGTTTTAGTGTATTCTCTGAGATAGTAAGTAAGGTACATGATGACCTTGACACATGATTTTTTAGCAGGAAGAAAAAATTTTGGTAATAGATACCTCTTACTCTTCACAGAGGATTACTACAAATGACCTTGACCTAAGTCTGAAGTGTATTTTTGACTATGGGAAATAGGAAAGAGGGGCCATGTACATCTTGACTCTACAAATGCACTTACTCAGATAACAACAACTTGAACAGGATGAGAACATACATTCCCATATTCAGATTCTAATAGTCATTTTGCATCCAGAATTATTCTCAAGTGACATGATTTTTTTGGGGGGGGTAATTAACACATTCTAATCAAAACATTTTCTAACAATATTTTCAAGCATTTCCACCAGGGGGCACTCCCCTCATTGAAAGCCTGGGCCAAAAAAAAAAAAAAAAAAATCCAAAGGTTTCTAAAACACCTGACACTGTCTACACTGGCTGCTTTAGAGCTCTATGAGTGTTCCAGGATTTGAAGTATTGCTTTAGACCTTAACATATTGCAGGCAGAAAAACTGTACTTGCTGCAGTAGAATAATTAAGTGGAAATAAATGCTATGTCCCTAAAATACTTTATATGTTCTGCTGTGAAGTCATACCAACATCAAAATATGGGGAGAGGAAATTTTAAATTTTTTCCCAGGTGACCTACTGTCTTCTAGTTTAAGCATGCAAGAGTTACTAAGTTTTATATAAACACGACTTGATAGAGAATATTATTATGTAATTTTTCATGTGTTTGCTTTTCTTACTATAGTTCTCTGCTGTCTCAGAAAACATTTTTAATAGATTTAATATATTTAGTCTCTCACTTGGTCCTGCATACAGTATTTTGTTATTTGAGATTTATAAATGTCTAATTTCAAATGTCCCAAATACAGTAACATCCTGAATATTTATAAGATCTCTTTTGACCTCATCTGCTTTTTTTTTTCATTACTGAACAGTTAATGTAGATAAATGTCTTACAAAGTGCCATCTAAGTTTTCATTGAAGCCTTACCTTGATTAAATTAAGAGTTTCCATTAGAATTTACCCATGAGTAGCATATCTTGTTCTTAAGTTGATATCAGTCATTTACTGTTTTTTCCTTTTGTGGTCTGAAATACACATAATTAATCCATGTAGTAAATATTTATCAAACACTTATGTGGTAGGCATTATACTGGAATGACAAAAATGAATGTTAGGTTATTGTGCTCAAGGAATTGATAACATTGTATTTCTCTATATTGTACATTTTCGTCTGTTGATTTCTGTGTAGTTCACATAGATTGCTTTGCCAAGCGCATCTTTTAATATATAACATTTGGTGGGGGAAATGTAGAGAGCAAGGACTATTTTTTTATACCTCTTTCAAGCATTTTTTTGAGACCTGTATTTTTCGGTTTCAATGTGACACATCAAAAACACAGTCAATCTAATTAGTTGGCCTTGTGCAAATTAAATAGCTGGATGATTGACTGCCTGTTTGACTGAATTTTAGTTAAATTGACTGGATGTTTTATTCTTGTATAAACACGGTTGCGGCATTACTTGTCAGTCTTATGAATGAAAGGACATGCACCCTTCATTCTTTCAGTCACGTTTTTTTACTGGTGAAACTGAAAGTTTGGGTCCACTCTCCAGGTTTCGGATGCAGGACCAAGTGAGAGACTAAAATTTACTCTTAAGCTCCCTCAGCCAGTTGGAGGTTCTTTTTAGTAGCAGCCTATGAATCACTTTTAAAGTGGACAGTGCTTTTATACTGTCTGCAACTAGGTGTTATATGTGGGCAATATAATACCTTATCCCTGAGGAATTAGGAACAAAACTAGGCTTGCACTTCTAGGAAATCATGAAAAAATCCAAATGTTACCATCTTTAGCCTCAATCATTTTGATATGACACTTTGCCTCCCCTTCCCCAAATGTTCCCTTTCACCATTTCTGCAGGGTTATTGGAAAGTGAAATTTGCAAATGACATGGAGATCTTGACAACATTTTATTTGGAACTATCTTGTGATAAACTGATATTCTGGCTAAACATAGAAAGCAAATGTGTCTTGGTATTCCAGGCATTATTTTATGCACAAGATGAAAGAGGTAAAGGCTGCTCAGCTCTTGTCAAATGGGCAGAAAATTTTTGTAATCCTTCTATTTCATGTAATCCCTTAAACAAAAATGAGGAAACCCATTTATTTTTGAAAGACTTCTTCCAGAAAAAAAAAAATTGGTTGACAATTAATGCTCTAGTTTTTGGGGAGAGAAAAACACCTTAAAGGAGCTTTTACTAATGGTTTGTAAATTTCTTCTATTACCAATAAAGACTTCTATTCCTTAAGAAATTTGGCAACTTCAGAATTTGATAGTACTCTTTGCCTGGACATGCCGTTGTGGATTTTTGCAATGTAAAAATGGGGTTATGTCTTTCAGAGTTAATCAATGGTTTCTGAAGTTCAGAATTTCAACCTATTACCCAGAGGCATAGTTATAGCATGATTGTATTTAGCACTGTTCAGGGTAGTCGGTATAGTTTCCTTAAATGGCATATAGAAGGAATCACTTGTCATTAATTTGAAAATTAAGGGGAAACTTAAAATATTGCCTATGAAAACGTAGCATGCTTTAGTAATATTCTTTTTTTTAATAGGTTACAGTTCATTTTCTGGTATTTTCTTTGAAAGTTCTCCTTCCCTAGAAGTGGCTTTGTATCTTTACATATTGGGCTCAGGGCATTCCACTGCCTTTGTCTAGGCGGCTTGAGAACTATACAGTTCAATGCTGTTGTATTATGAGCATTTCATTTATTCTTAACTTCCCTCCATCGTCTCTCTGTGGAAGATTTCATGGCAAGTTAAGCTACTCAAAGGAAGGAGACCAATTAGGCAGTTTCAGTTTGTGTCATATGTAAAGCAGATGCTTAATAAAATTAAGAATACAATTGAGGCTCTCCTCTCTACCACTTCAATTGTAACTAATATATTTCTATGCAGAATTAATGCTTCTGACTGTTCATTTTCTAAAGAGAGAGGAGAAAGAGAGGGAAGGATCACCGCTGACTGGGCAGAGCTCAGGAGCTAGCTCACCCTGTGCCTTTCATTCCCTGCAGGGCTTGCTTTCAGAAATCCTCCGAAAGGAAGAGGACCCCAAGACTGCATCCCAGTCTTTGCTGGTAAACCTTCGGGCTATGCAGAATTTCTTGCAGTTACCAGAAGCTGAAAGAGATCGGATTTACCAGGATGAAAGGGAAAGGAGCTTGAACGCTGCCTCGGCTATGGGTCCTGCCCCCCTGATAAGCACACCGCCCAGCCGCCCTCCCCAGGTGAAGTCTCCTGCCCTCTCTGCCCTTCTTCTTTTTTATTGTTTGAGGAAGAATCTCAGCAAGAAATTGGAACGATAGATGAATAGATATCAATTTTTCTAAAAATAATAATTCATCGAGAGACTTGAGGAGAATTTGGTCCCAAATCAGTGATTCTGATATAAAAACAATAAGCTACTAATTAGAGGAAGAAAATTGCTTTGTGTTGCTTCCTTTTGGGGGTTCTTTGGGGGTGAAAAGTAGTCTTTAAATGGAATGTTTGTCTCTACTACTATTATTAAGTAAAGAAATATTTAAAACTCAATAGGAAGAAAAGTGATAAAGTCAGTTTTATCCCTATGAGTTTTAGAACTGCCATTTGAATAGTAAATAAATATAAATAAATAAATAATTCCATTTGTATTTATGCTTTCCAATACGAAGTGCAGCTGGTACCAATTACACATCATCTCGTTTGTAATCTTTCATAATTAAGTTTAATACAATCCTTGAAGGCAGCTTTAAATGGGGCTGATAAGGAATTCCACCCATATTCCCAGAAATGGGCACATTCTCCATTTCTCAAATTTTCTCACTTTTTTGAAAGGACAAGACTCACCATGCAGGTAACTTTGTGTATGTATATCTATGTTTTTATTTTTTTAAATTAAGTTTTAAAGATAGCCTTATAATTATTACGAGAATTTAAGAAGTTGATTTGCGGTATAAATTACTACATAAAAGTTTGATAGTGGTTTAGACTTTAAATCAATAGGCAAATATACTTCCTACACATTTAATTTATTGCATGTACAGCTCTTAAAAATAAGGTCAGCCAAAACTTGATAAAAATTGAATATGGAACACAAATTCAGAGTATTCTTGTAATATAATGTCATCCTGAAATCATAACTTGATGTTAATTTCTTTTCATTAACAGTAAAAAACAAAACAAAACACCTTTCCATGTATGGAAATATAAAAAAAGCACATTCATCGCTAAAAATGAAACTGCCACGGATACTTCATCAATAAGAAATAGACATAATATTCAGTCACTTGTTGAGCTTCTTAAGCTCTATGTCATAACGTTACGAAATGAATCTTTTTTAACAGCGTCCAAAGTCTGTTTTCTCCGTTTTATGTAATGAAAATCAATTTGGTCTTAATGTCTAGGGTGCAGACTGTAAGGAAGTCATTGCTGGAATTGTGGATAAGAAAGTCATGTGTCTCTAGCAGAGAAGAATGGTATCTATCTGCATATATATACGTATTCAGCAGCCTACACACACAATTATTGAATTTGATCTGTAAAGCCTTCCATGAAATATTTCTTAAGAAAAAGAATGAGAATATACATATATGTATATGACCTTGTATATATATTACTATATATGTGTATATATATGACTTTATAAGAGTGATTAAGCAAAAAATACTGTACTTTGGACTTGGTTTAACACTTAGTATGTGGTGTTTAGGGTTAATACACCATCATTTGTTAACTTTGCTTCTACAGTCAACACAGAAGGTCTCTGGGCAAAGAGTTATTTTACGTATCACTTAATCTGCAATACTAACAAAAGAATTGCTTGCTTAAGATCAGTATGAACTTCAGCATTAAGCTGTTTCTTTTTTTTTTTTATCTAAATATTTGACTTAGTAGTTCCTTAATGCAGTTTTTGTTTTCTAATTTTTCTATGATCACAGTGCTTTTGTTTTTCCAAATGTGATTCTGCTGTCCTTATTCATCAAGTTTTTTCTTTGGCCACATTTACAGTAATTCTTAAATGGTATTTCTTTTCATGTACTATTGAGTTACTCTTGGGTAGCTCTCCTATGTATGTGTCTAAAGACTTTGCTGATAAGTTGGGGTAGAAAATTATTTTGGCCTGCATTATTGACTAACTGGTTGAACCACCCTTAGCTATATTTGTTTTCAAGGGAGGTTGAGACCAAGCCCTTAGCTGGGATATCCAACCAATGATGAACATGTAAGGTACGGTGATACCACAGATTCTTTTTTTTTTTTTTTAAAGATTTTATTTATTTATTTGACACAGAGAGAGAGAGATTACAAGTAGGCAGAGAGGCAGGCAGAGAGACAGGGAGAGGAGGAAGCAGGCTCCCCGCTAAGCAGAGAGCCCAATGCGGGCCTCGATCCCAGGACGCTGAGATCATGACCTGAGCCGAAAGCAGGGGCTTTAACCCACTGAGCCACCCAGGCGCCCGATACCACAGATTCTTAGTGAAACTGTTTCAAAGGAGAAAAGTTTCTGTTAATGCGATATTACTGGCCATCTAACCAAATTCCAAAATGATTATCTGATGTGTGTATAATTTTATTTCACTGCTATAATATGCATCTTCTAGTATCTTAATTTGCCTCCCTGAGAATCCCTTTGCATCACTTAATATTACTGTAATAGAGCTCACAACCAGTTTGTTCACCTTTTACCCTTTAACAGTGACTTTATGAATGACATTTTAAGAAATCTTTAACGCATTAAAAGTATTATCGATGTAAAATGAGTACTTAAGATTGGGACAAATGTTTCTCTAGCAGCCAAATTAGTAATGTTTTGCAACCGTTGAAATTGAGTGCTTTTAAAGGGGAGCCAATACACTGTACTTAAGGTTTTAATATGCATATTACAATGATTAAAATGGAGGGGGGAGAAAAGAAAAAACCACAAATACAGAAACAGACTGCAGAATTTTGTCTTTTTTAATTTTTCATTTTGACAAAGAGGAGTCTATTATTGCATTTCATTTCCCCTTAAATGAAGAGATTTGAAACGTATTTTGAGACAGGTCTTTAGCTTGGGTTGGACACCAACCCTAATTTCTTCATAAAGGACTGCTTTTCATTATTTTTTTAATTAATTAATTAATTTATTTTTAAGTAGGTTCAACACCCCAACACGGGGCTTGAACTCACGACCCTGAGATCAAGACATACGCTGAGATCAAGAGTTGAACAATTAACCCACTGTGCCACCCATTCGCCCCTAAAGAACCGCTTTTTAAAGGCAGAGGTCCCTTTTGGCTCGCAGGAGATCCAGACCACCTTTAGGCCCGAGAGAGCTGGATTGTCTTCCAGTTCCTACCGCGTAGGGTTGAGGTCATAAAGAAGATGATTGAGCTGTCCTCCCCGGGTCATACCAGACTGAGGACCTCTACTATTGAGGAACTTGGATTCTAAATGATCTTAAGAAGAGACTTCCTGCTTTGAGTCAGGCCCCACATTTTATTCCAAGGAATATCTCCCCTGGGAAGATCTAGATTAAACGTCAGAAATCCCTATGGCTCTTGCCTAGGTGCAATACCTTTGGTGCAGACCTGTCCCTTGTGCTTCAAGAGGGGCAACCATGCTGTGGGTTTTGTCCTCTGTCTACAGCAGTAGGCTTCAGGTCTGACCTATTTGCTGAAAGCCCATTTGCATAACTTACATGTTCTAATTCAAGAAATAAGAATATCTTATACTTGATAATGGTTCACAGTTCTCTGACACCTTCATGCCCATGAATTCATTGAATCCGCATACCAACTGGTTGGTTGGAGAGAGAGGAGAAAACCAAATTTAAGGTTGAGTTTGTTTTCAAATCCCCTATTAAGTCTCTTGCTCTTTCTCCAACCTCAAGCCACCTCCTCAAAACACAAACACTTTAGAAAGGGGAAAATGAAACCTGGGGACTTCTGTTTGTCACCAAGGATGGGAAGTTTTATTTTTAGATTAGGAAGAGGAACACATATGAGAACCTTCTCCTGATAGGATACGTTAAATGTTTGACAAATGAGCCACTCTTGAAGACTTCAGACAGTTGGGCATTTCTGAAATGGTGGAGAAAATAGCCCTTTCCAAATTTTGCTTCATATGAAAATGTTGGGGGAACCCAAGCCCTCCAAAACTTCCTGGTCCTAAAGGCTTCTTTTCTCGTTATGCTTTGCAAGTTTTACAGATGAATGTATAAGAGGAATTTGATTAATAGTAATGAGTGATTACTTTCTGGAACTTGTCTGTTCCACAGATCAGTTTTTAGTTGATGATTTCTATTCAGTTGTGTGCTTATTCTGATTTTATTTGTGTGTTTTAATATGTGTGACTTTTGGAGTTAGGTTAGCACTTTCTATTTCCATAAGGACTGTTTGAAAGCCTATAATTATCAAGTTATAAATTCTACATGAATTACATAACGATTTTTTCTTTATATTTTTGTATCTCTTTATGTAATTCTTTAGTTTCTTTTAAAGGAAGATGAGTTATTTTACAACAGTCCTTTAGAAAATGTAGTAAGTTCATATAAGCAATGTATAATTAATCTAGTAGCTGCACCGTTCTACCTCTTTCCAGCAAAGTCTTCCACAAGGTAATGAAACAGGTTCAGTTATGGGCAGGAACTTAACACTTGATAAAAGTTTTGTTTTCAATTGCTTGGCCAGCCTGATTTTAAGGTCTTAATGTGCTCATAAAATGCTGCCCATCAGCACTCATCTTTTAAAATACTAGAGCACTTCTTAAAGTTCGTATTTGGAAAATAATTCATATTGTTCCTAAAAAGAACAGAAAGAAAAGCATAAGAAAATAGAACAATGATATTCAAGACAGTGTTAATCTATAAAAATTTGAAAATGGGGACCGTTTTCTACCACCAGCAAGAATACCTCAAATTAGCACATTTCTTATATAACATTACCAAGAAAACATTTATAGTTTGCATACCTATGCAAATAAGTTCAGGTTGGATTTGTAAAATGAATGACAAAGCCATTTGCTAAAAATTAGACATTAATGAGCCAGATTTAGGAAAGGGCCACCAAAAAGCAGATCCAGCTTGTCTTTAAAAAGTTAGAATTTTTCTAAATAAAGAAATCCTGTATAATAACATCATGACTTCAGTATAGTGCAGTAGTTTCTAAGATAAGCATTAGCATTATTAGACAGACTTCAGTTTAGATCTCACATTGCCTTATGAATAAATTCTGTTTTAGGAGAGTTTTCTCTATTTTTAAAATGGGACAATAATAGTACTTACTCAGGGCTTTTGTGCAGGTTAGAGCTAATATACCTGAATTTGATGCCCAGCACATGATAAAATAGTGATAAATGCCAGCCTTTGTTATTATCATAAGTATTATTAAAACTACATCAAACTTTGTGTGTCTGCACACGTGAGCTGTGCACTTGCAGGCAGTTCCTCCTCTATCACGGAATAGTACGCTCACCAATCAGGACCACAGTAGAGTTCGTTTTGTGTAGTATATATGTAGTAGGTAGCGTGGATATCGTACTTAGAGTTCATTGTCTAGTATGATTTGATGCATTGAAACAAAAACAGGATGAAACAAAATAGAATTCTTACAGAAAATCTGTGCTCCACTGAACAATTTTAGAGAAATACAAAGCCGACCCTAGTGCTTGCTCCCTCTCCTCACGTGGGAGGGTAAAGGGTAAATAGTAGAAGCTCCAATTCCTAACTACTTCCCCGGCGCCGCTGTAATGATGGAGTAGTATGCCCTACCTTGATAAAAGCTATTCGGAAAGCAACTGCATTTATTTTACCTCCTGTGCTATTTGCGGAGAAGAGCTGAAGAGTAGTTTGTTTTGCCTGGAATGAACTACTTTATGAATTTTAATGTGTGATATAATATTAAAAGCTAAACCAGGATTAAAGAAGATTTTTTTTGTACTAAGCTAAAATAGTACTTAGTAGAGTGAGGTATAAAAGATTTTTGTTTCCATTTTTACCTGGGGAAAAATTCAGCTTTCATATTTTTGAAAAGCTGTCCAAGTCAGTTCCCCTTAAGCAATAGCTTGTGTTTAGGAAAAAATGTGATTCCAGAATTCTAATAGCTTATCTGTGATAAGATATGTATCTGAGCCAACAAGATGATAAAGAAGAGCTTTTCTAAATATTTTTAAAATGACGAATACAGAGTTTCTTACTTTATATTTTTAAGAAATTGCTGCTCTTTTTTTAATTTTTAGAAGTTTCATTGTACATTTTTTCCACTTTTGATTGTGTTGGCTCCTAGGAAGCATTTATTTGATTTTTTTTTTATGATTTGAAATTCTTGCTTTTTTGGTTCAAGTTGTAATTGTTTTATTAAAAAAATTAACGAAATTTTTAGGAACCAAATCACAGGGTTGAAACAAATGATTATAGCCCACCTCAAAGATAAATTCTTAAACATAGTTTTTACAAAAGAATGAAAATTATTTTAAAAACATACTGAAACAACAAGTTTCCAAAGCCTGCTCTCTTAACTATTGCTAAGCAGATTGCTACCAAGGAACTATTTTTTCCAATGCACTGGACTTCATGCCCCCATTTCCATAACATTCAATTTTCAAAGCGATTGAAATGGCTTTTCTTTTCTCTTTCATTTAAACAGTGAGAAAAATAGGTATTAAAAGAGACCCCATGGGGTGATCAAATCTATCCTTTTGCCTCAAAGCAAGACCACCCCAGAGCAAAGTTGCGAATCTCACCAAAGCAACTTTGTAGGCAATTTATGGTAATGCGTTAACTCTTCTGGCTCCTAAAGTGGTATTTAGCAGATTATTGCTTCAAAGCCCTGTGTATGTTCTTAGTGGCCTCCAGTCCTTAATATACCTCCGTGAGTGCCCTTGCTTTCTGGAGCCACAGAGCTGGAAGGGGGACTCTGGAAATTGACCCTATGCACTTGCCATCCCCATCTCCAGCTTATAGTTTAGCAGGGGCAAGTGAGGGCCAGCCAGTGGGTCACTTGTCCTGTCTCACTCTCCGTGTCCTCACTTGGGCCTGTGATGCCCCCATTTCACAGTATCATCCTTTCAGTGCTTAGAAGGGTAGTGTTGAGGTGGAAGGATCTAGCTGCCTCCTCCAGATAAGCAAGAGATAAGTTATTTTGTTAACTGGCTAGAAGTTATAAGGCATGTTTATTTTATTTTATTTTATTTTGAGATTTATTTATTTATCTATTTGAGAGAGAGTGAGAGCATGAGAGGGGAGAAGGTGAGAGGGAGAGAAGCAGACTCCCCATGGAGCTGGGAGCCCGATGCGGGACTCGATCCCGAGACTCCGGGATCTTGACCCGAGCCGAAGGCAGCCACTTGACCAACTGAGCCGCCCAGGTGCCCCAGAAGGCATGCTTTAAAGACTACTAATTACTGTCTTAAGTGCAAAGGATCAAATTGCTTAGGATAAGCTCTGTCCGTCTTTTGATACCAAATGTTAGGGGGAAAATGAAGTAGACGAAAGACTTACAGAGTGACTAAAGAGGTATATCATTTCGTGACAAAAGAAATTCGTTTATTCCAAAATGGACTTCATTTTCGATCGCTCGTTGTATATGTGAGAAATTGTCCAGGATGCAACAGAGACCCAGATTCTGGAAAGGATCCTAAGAGATGTGGTCCACAGCGAATTATCTGCCTGGGAGAAACAGGGTCCTGCATCTGTGGGTAACTTTTCATTTACATTTTCACTAATTTCCTAGTGAAAAATCAACTACATAGTTCATATGTCAATTTTCCAGGCTGGTTCACATAACTGTTTAATAAAAATTAGATTTGGAGTTTTTAAAATTAATAATAGAATCAATAAATTTTGAGGTTGAGATTTTATGTTTATCCCAAAATTTTGTGTCATTTTACTGCTGATAACCTGCTTATCATTATTACCAAAGGCGTTGATACTAATTTTTCACTCCAGACTATTCATTTTGATATTCATTTTGAATATATTTGTAAAGTCACTGATTATATAATTTGTATAACTTGCAGCAATGTTCTGTTAAATATTGTGAAACATTTTCTTATTGTCTGGTTCCACAAGTCAAAAGGAAATAGTTATGTACAGGGGTGCCAGGAAAAGATGAAATAATTATACAGAACAGCTTGGACATGCACGTGTAAAATGCAACCAGCCTTTATGATAATTAAGCAAGGCACTCTACCTGTTTCATGGATGGATAGAAGATTTAAATATGCAGCTCTGCAAATGGCTTTGTTATGGAAGATTTTTAAAATGAAACATAAGAGGAACAGACATAAAAAAAGAGTCTAAAATTAAAAAGGCCATAGGATGTAATAGCTATTAGTGATGCAATTGTCTATTAGGCACCGGGCACCCAGTGAAGATTCAGCACTGGGCATTATGATTTTAATTGTGAATTTCCTTTGTTAGAATTGCAATGGACAGTAATTGGGAAACAATTAGTTGAGGGTTTTCAAGTCTTTGAAACTATTTTCTGTTTTCCAGAAAACTTACTTTATGGCGTTCTAATTCCTGTTTGTCAGCTGGCAGTGGCTGTCTTATTACAGATGCAATCACCTGTGACAATGTGACTTTCTTAACTTAAGCAATCTGATCTCGGGGTAATAACTAATGTTGAATGACTGCACTGTTGATCACCGTGATCATAAAAGGAGCAACAGTGTCCAGTTTGGATGCCGAGCCTGAAAAGCTTCAAAACAGTTTGGCCAATGAAAAATGACAGTCATGTTCAAAATGTTTTGTAGGTGAAAACAGCTACTATTGCCACTGAGAGGAATGGGAAACCGGAGAACAATACCATGAACATTAATGCTTCCATTTATGATGAGATTCAGCAGGAAATGAAGCGCGCTAAAGTGTCCCAAGCACTCTTTGCAAAGGTTGCAGCAACCAAAAGCCAGGTAAGAACCTCGGTTAGGCACTGAGGATGTTGATCCGTGATGCCTATGCAAATTTCATTCAGAGGGGGTCTGTTTTCAATAGGAACCTGCATCGCTGAGAGGGCACGGTCTCCAGGATTCTCGACAGAGCTCTGTGATGTAACAAAGTGTTGTTCAGATTCAGGCAGTAGATATGTGGTTTTGTTTCCTCCAACACCCACTCTCCAGTCCAGGGATTTCTCAGGAAATCTCGGGGTCAGTTAATAGTTGTTTTCAGAAGAGTATCGTAATGTATAGGCAGTTTCTCAATGTGGTCTATTGTACTGGTACAGGTAACTCGAATTACTATTGTTTCATTATTGCTCAGATGACCTTGATTTCCATCCTAAAAGACTACAAACATAATAGTTTCTTCTGTTCCAACTCAGGCATACACAATTATTAGGTACACTTACTAAAACAAACTGGCGCGCCCACCACACATATCTTTCCCCATTAATGACCTTCGTTTTTCCATAGATATACAATATATAAGCCATACAAATTGAATTACAATGAGAAAACCTGTCCAAATCTGATCAATTATAAATGAATAGAATTGAATTAGAAAAGTTACACGTCCCTACCAACAAGATAAGAACATAAGAAAGGAGAGATAAGGCGGTCCTCTATCAGTATAATTTTCATATGTTGAAATTTTATGCTCATCAAATGCAGGGTCATCTATAGGAACAAACTTAAAATTACTCATAAACCCTCATTCAAACCCAGGAATACTTTTTAAGGACCGGAAGAACACTAAACTGTCTTCCCCTTTACAGCAATATTTGGTAACATTATCAATGTGGGAATTTAGAGGCAGTTAAGGGCACAGGTGAGATTTTAACCACTTGTGATTTTAAACAAATATATTTTCCTGATCATTAATGAACTCTCCTTTATAAAAGAGCCTGGCTGCCGTCAACTTCTGATAAAAATAGATAGTCCTGAGAGTATTTACAATATGCTGCATTTACTAGACATACATTTTTTTTTTTAGCGCTTCCTAAAATTTTTCTTTATCGGCATTAATAGTGGTACTTGATAGGGGTTTTGCTTTAGAAAAGGTTGTTCTTATTTAAGTTATAGGCTAGATGAAATACTTAAGGGATATCTTGGAAATGTTATATAAAAATGATTAAACTCAAGCTGTGGACTGTAAAAATTATAGCTTTATAGGCCACATGCCTGCCTACCCTTCAATCACTGTCAAAGTGATAATTTCTACAATAATATGTTTCTTTTATTGTGAGATTCTAAACATCAAGTGCTGTTTAAACATTAAACTGAATTGTTTATGTTAGTGCTGTACTCAGCGTGTCATACATCAGGCCACCGTAATCTCTCATGGAATGTAAAATTCTGTCATGAATCATGGCTTGTATATCGGAAATTACTGTAATTTTGATTGGAAATTACAGGGCTCTTGAAATGTTTCTAATTATGATAGAATGTTAGAGCCGCTTCAAACCTGTGTGCTTCTTCAGATGTCTTCATTTACATGCCAAGACTATGCATTAAGGAGAAATGTCCTGCTCTCACTTTGCCCCTCACCCACCCACCGTGCACATTCTTGTTTTGGTTATTTAGTCTAATTATGATGAGGATCTTGTAGTCAAACGTATATCATCTTGCCTTTCTTTCTGATCCTGCATCTTTTCTGACCTGTCCAATTACATTTATCAAGAATAACGGACTGTATTGTTCTGGAGCCAAATACTTTCTCAAATCCCGAAAATAAATAAACAGAGAAACTAGACGTGTATTACTGTAATAAGGGTCAGCCTTAAAATGAACAAAAATAAATATGAAAACTTTTCGATGACTGTCATTTAATTGCTTGTCCTCTGTCACTTAATTCAGTGACATTTCCTGCCTCCCCATTTCCTCTCTGACTAGAGCATAGCTCCTTTGAGTTAGGAGCCCCTTCGCTACCTTCATTCTTCTTTCTTTTAAATGATATCCAAAATCTGCCCACCTGGCCTGAGTTACTGATTTGGGAACTGTTTAGACAGCGGCAGCAATTGGTGGGTGATGTCATGTGTGTGATGTTCTGGTGAATTTTTTAAACGTGCTTGCTGCTTGTACCCCTGTCCTACAAAGCTCCCCGTGAGTCTCTTTCAGCAGTGTCGACTGGCAGCTTCTAGGTCTCGGCCAGGGTGGTGTGTTTCCCAGACCCCCTGAAGCTGTTAGCTAATCCCTTCATTACTGATTAAGGGAGAATCCAAGGAGCCAGTTGTTGGCGGTGGGGTCAAGCATGCTGGTGACTTTCATTCTTTCGGATAGTTATTCCTAACTACTAATATCCCGTAACTTCCTAACAGAGGGTTTTTGTACTTTTCCCTTTTGTACTTTTCCCGTTCAGTTTAGGTATCAGCACTACCCTCGGTATGAAAATATGTGGAAAGATTGATGATTACTTAAAAATAAGCAGTCCAAAAGGTGTATGTGTCACTGAGAGAAGAAATCAGACTTAACGGGGGAAAAATAGTCACTATTTGACTTCTGTTTTGCCATGTTTTTTGTGAAGGAAACAGAACTAGCAAATAAACCACAAAAAAAGAAAAAAATATTCCAATCAGACTGACCTTTTTGAGGTCAAAATTTTTAACTTCCAAAAGAGTTAGTTACTTCTGAGATGTATGTGCCACAGCATGTCAGAGTGAGGCAGAGGTCCCTGAAAATGAAGCATGTATGAAGAAGGGAGAGCTGGAGTCACTTTTATCTCAGCCCTTCTTGCTCCTGCTGCTTCTGATCCTCCGAGTTGGCTTACTGTCCAGCGCCATCTTTGTGCTAGACCCCCCTGTGCATTATGTACGATCTACGTTTAATTCTCAGAGCAACCTTTGGAGCGAGCCTTGTTTTCCTCATTTTATACACAAGAGTCACCAGACTACTAAATAGTAGAGCCAATCCCAATTTCTTGGTTCCCTTCCTCTTTTAGTATTTCCTCAGGTGTCTAGGAGCTTCAGGACTGAAGTGATACCCTGCTCTGGGGAAGAGGAATTAGGGGTATTGGACTAACTGGTCGAGGAAATGGCAGGAGCTTTCCTTTTCTTCATTGACATTTTCATGGAATACAGGTTCTTATCAGCATAGGGTCCTAGGAATCCAGGCTCTTTCATGACCAGTTGGGCTGAGGGGGAGATACGTGGTAGAGGACTCCAAGTAGGCTACGGTGTTAGAATCTTGTCTGTATCACTGGTGGTAGAATATTGAGAAATTATTTAACCTTTTTGAGCCCAAGATTCTTTTAACATGGGAGAAGATGATGTGCTATAATAGATGCAGAAGAGCTTTTAAATTATACAGCACTCCACACAAATGGGTAACGTCTTATAATGTGCTAAGCAAGGGTCTCAGACCTCTCCACATAGGCACTTATTTATTATCTACGTATTTATCTCAAATACTTTTCATTTTAGACTAAAAGGTAAAGCTTTAGGTACGTATCCCGAGTGGTAGGCAGCATAATCATTTTTTAAAGTTTCTACAGTCCCAGAATGTTATGAAACCAGACACATCATAGTCGTGCTATGTACTGACTAATGCACGAGGTATTTTCAGTAAAAGAAACCAACTCTGTGGATTCCACCATTTCACATGTATTCTCTCTTCTCTTTGATGAGTAATAGAAATGAGATTGTTTTTAACTCTAATAGAAATGTCTGAATAAAATATGCAAGTAAAAACTGAAGGTAGGCTACTTTTTGTGCTTGGGTAGGAAAGCAGGCTAATGCAAACTTTAAAAAGATGATATGCTTTAAACATAATGTGAATAGCTACAAATGAATACACTTTATATTCTGGGTATTCAAATAAGCAGCAGTTTTTCCAAGTGAATCATATTGGAATTTTATCAAACATTTAGTCTGATAACATTCAAATAATTATGAGAGCAGAATTCGCTAATTTTACTGTTTAAAAAAAATAGTTGATTTGGGTAATAACCATTACGGTATCAAGGTTCAGTTACTGTTCATTGGTTATAGTGTTTTCATATGGGAGATGGAAATGGAATTTTTTCCTTAATGGTGGCAGATGTTGGAATCTAATTTTATTCCACAGCAAACCTCCTGAGAGCTGTGAGACTTAAGGTGTATGTCCAGCAAGGGGACATGAGCAGCGCCATAGGCCTTGCCTTGTACATCGAATTGTTACATTGATTTCCATGTCTGCAGAGGTGGGCTTGCAGACACAGTAACGTGGGAGTCCAGGGCTCTGAAGGCGCGGCGCTGCATCGCGCCTTGTGTTTAGAAAATGATTTCTCTCTAGTGCTTTATTGAACAGGGTATTTCTTTAGGTAAAGTGACTAGATGATAAAAATTCTATTTGACTGAACATGACTGAATATAATCTTTGGCAATCTTTACCCACCAGTCCTGTAGAGTTACAGGACTCTGGCTGCTACTGCTTCAGTTACTTGATAGGCATGGTTTTAGTGCTTAAAAAAAAAAAAGTGGCTTTTGCCTCTGCAAAAGTAGCACAACCAGTGGAAGAGAGGCAAATAATTTAAAGCCTCTTGCTTTTTTTCCATTCACTTTTCAAACACTTTTGTCATTGGGATTCAAAGCCTTTAGTGGGGCAGGAGGAGCAGGAGAGAAGCGGGTAGAAGAGAGAAGGATGCTTTGGTGCATCTTTTTGGCCTTTGGGTTTGGAAATTCTTCATAGTGTTGGAATGTCTTCAATACAACTAAGACGATATGTCACAGATCAGTGGGGCTAGAAATGGGGCAAAAAGTGTAATTTTCTTTTTTTTTTTTTTTAAAGATTTTATTTATTTATTTGACAGAGAGAGATTACAAGTAGGCAGAGAGAGAGGAGGAAGCAGGCTCCCTGCTGAGCAGAGAGCCCAATGCGGGCCTCAATCCCAGGACCCTGAGATTATGACCTGAGCCGAAGGCAGAGGCTTTAACCCACTGAGCCACCCAGGCGCCCAAAAAGGTGTAATTTTCATTGCCGGGAACAGAAATGCATCGTGACAAAACCCAGGGAAAAATATCAGAGAACCGTATTTGCACTCTGTACTCCAGCATGTAAGTGAAGCCATCTTTTATTTGGTTAGAATTAAATTACACTTCAGGGAAACTACACTTTGAAGCTCTGTGCTGATTCATTCTTTTGGAATGTTCATGCGACAGACTTTGCTACAACACGATTTCACCTGTGTAGCCTCCTGTGGAAGACACAGAGGAGGCCCCTGCAGATGTGAGTCACGGCGTCTGTTATTCCTGGTGCCACATCCTTTTCTGGGAGTCTTTGGGACAGTCTAGACATACTGTCCTCATCGCCCCTTCTCTTGGGCAAATCTAGTGTTCTTCAGGCAG
Organism: Ailurus styani; assembly: GCA_002007465.1. Classification (NCBI taxonomy): domain Eukaryota; kingdom Metazoa; phylum Chordata; class Mammalia; order Carnivora; family Ailuridae; genus Ailurus; species Ailurus styani. The sequence goes on along the minus strand of LNAC01000795.1, from coordinate 434,389 downwards.
GGTCTGAGAGAACTGCCTCTTGACACACACTCCATCTAGTGCTTTATTTATTTACTTACTTACTTACTGGGTAGAGGTGACTCTGGGGCGATGCAGCTTAGATTTCCCTGAAACGGCTTGAGAAATACTTTGAGGGGAGAGCGAAGAGAGAAGCAAGACAACCCCACCCCCTGGGTGTAGCCACTTTGGCAACCTGCCCATTTGCCCTATGACACCCATGTGGGAGGCCCTGTGCTGCATTCTTGAATAAGAAGGATGTGGAGTTCCATCAGTCTCCTGTTTAAGGTGGCCTGTGTTGGTAACCACCTAAAAATCTCTTATGTCTAAATACTGGAAATCCATATTGGATTTAATTTTCTAAAATGAAGACCTATCTTTGTATTTCTTTTTTAAAGATTTTATTTATCTATTTGACACAGAGAGAGAGAGATCACAAGTAGGCAGAGAGGCAGACACAGGGAGAGGGGGAAGCAGGCTCCCTGCTGAGCAGAGAGCCCTAAGCGGGGTTCCATCCCAGGACCCTGAGATCATGACCTGAGCTGAAGGCAGAGGCTTTAACCTACTGAGCCATCCAGGCGCCCCCTATCTTTATATTTCTAGTTGGTTGCTAAACAGGACTGTTAAAGTCAATGGTTTTAAATACACAAATATTGACATATTCTAACAGTTTAAAAGGTACATGATTGTTACACAGTATTTTAAGAGCTAGTTAAATTCGCGGGTCTGAATATCAGTCTGTCTACAGTTTAAAGACAAGGCTATGTTTTATAAATCTAGGGTTTGATCAAGGAGGCCCAGAATTATTAAGTAGAACACTTACTTGCTCATTATATTTTGGGCTAGAAAATCATGTAAAGGGATGTTTTTCGTTCTACGCACTTATTTATTTGAGACAAGTTGGACAGAAGGTTTTCAGTTACCTTACTGCCACGTTCAAATCATTTAAAATTTTCACTCTTTTCCCTTAAATTTAAAATTAATTCCCTAGCATCATATAAATACATTTTCTTCATTGACCCACTTAATAAGTTAACTGTTAGAAATGTAGTCGTAATTCATTAAGCCCATTTTCTCCATCTTGAGAAAACGTCACAAGAAAATTTTAGACAGTATTTAAAAGGAATCAGTTTGTGAATATTGGGCCAGCTCTTTCAAGAGGATCATCGTATGAGGAAGTCCAAGGAAGGTTACCACCAGAGTGAGCCACTTTGAAGTATTCCAGCACACACGTTCTAAAGCATGAGTATACCAGTTATGCATCTGTAGAATCTGCTTTAATCTGAAGCCACCTTTTGTCTTAAAAGATTAGGATAAAGTTGAAAAGTGTAGATGAAGAATATTCTGTGGGAATTCCTCTTTCTGGAAGCTCTTCCACGATATGATCAGTTTTGACAGGTGATGAGTGAGTTCTTCGGGACAGGCTCAGGCATCCACAGAATGGGAGCAGGGAAGAGAGCAAGCCCGTGGGGTTTAACTCTTAATAGCAGTCAGTCCTCAAATGGAATGTAACTTGCTTAAACTTAGCACGTAACTGTAACACTGATAGAATCCTTCAACAAACTACCAAGTTGAAAGGAAAGGTGTTTTCTCAGAAGTCTCCACAGTTGTCTTTTATGTTTTGGGTAGTAAAGGTAGGTTTTATTTTAGCTTTATCTCCTTTTTTCCTCATATGAGAAATGAAAATAAAGGCCCTGTGAAATGAATGAACTATGAAAATGCATTTATGCAAAATGACAATAGAAAAATAGCTCTGGCAGAAACCGCACCATTAAAATTTCACATCAGTGAAAGGTGCTAAGAGAAGGATGGGAGAAGTTATGTTGCTAATACGAACCTCAGGTGGATTTTTTTTTCTGCTCTGCCAGAATACCTTCAGTGTCTTAAAGAGTAGCCTTTAAGAGTATTCATTTTTATCAGTATAGTTGTTAAGCTTTTACACGTGCAATTCTTTTGCATGACAAAACACAACAATGTTATAGACCACTCCTGTAAAAACAAATGTATATGTTTTAGAGATTAGTAGAAATGTAGCCCTCCTGTAATTGATCATGAAATACCTTGTAAAACATACAAGTTCCTTCCTCTTGTCGTGTTGCCATACAATTGTTAAGTGGATGAAGTTGTCTTTTTTCTAAGTCTTAATCTACTTCTGTTGTATGTTAATAGAGAATCTATTCTCTTTTGATTGCTTGATTCAACAACTCCAGTTGCCTTTGTGTTTTTTTTTTTTTTTTAACAATTCCCTTTTCAACCAGTATGCTTCAGGAATTGGGTTTAAACACACTGTTTCATAAACTGCCAGCCTCCTCGGCCGCCTCAGTGCCTCTGATTCCGTAAATCAGATCATAGGCAGCATGCTGTCATATAATAAGGTGTCTGATCCTTATTACCAGTTTGTTGATGCACAGACTCCTTCAAATTGACCATTGCAACACATGGTTTCCCCTGAAACTAGCTGTGATAATTAGCGTGGTTCTAATGAGACAGAATGTCACTGATCTTGTGCTGAACTGTCGAGTATCGGCGCTACGGATGGGAACTGTCAGAGCCTGCCATCTGTGACAGCGCTTGGCATATTCCAGTGGCAAGGTAGAGCATGCTCAATAGAGTATTTTCAAACAAATGGCCCTTTTCTTGATGAGGGCTCTGTGTTCTGCTCAACTGGAAGGATGTTTGCCCCAACTTTGGCCCGCGCTGCACCCATTTTGAGATCCAAACGCGAATAAACATTTAAATCTCTGTTCTGTGTTACATAAGAGAGGAATCTTTTGTTTAGCAGGTGAATTTTCAGTGGCCTGCCTTCCCTTGATTTTTTGACTCTCCCAATTGCCCCATATTGTCAGTTAGCAGCAAAGCAGTCATTTATGATACTTTTCCCAATTTTAAAATTGCCTTGTTTAAAAGAGATTTGTTGGGAGTTGGGATGGCTCCTGGTGACGAAGCAGTCCGATTTGATGGAGAGGAAGGGGAAACGAAAGAAATAGCCCCGAATGTGTGCCGGAATACCCAAGTCGAACAGAAGAATTAAAATGGACAGGACATTTAGATCTGTAGGCTCCAGAGAGAAGTAGAGCTTTTTTGCTGGAGTGAAAGTCCAGCGCTGCTTATCATTCCAAAATATGCTTTGTTGCTTTTTATTTCCTCCTCTCTGGCAGACCACACAGGGCTTGTTCTGAAGAACATTTTCACTAATCTGATCAGGCAGCCAAATACGCCGGGAAAACTGCTTTAATGATCCCACTAATTACCTCAAGTCAATATGAACTGTATTATTAGACTGAGGGAAAATATTCCATTAGGTCTCCCCCTTGGGAGTTTCTCCGCTTTGTGATGTCACTGAAGCCTTCACCCTCTCGCTTGTAATTAATTTTATTTACACACGCAGGCACGCACAAGGTCACACCTGCACAACCGGCGCTGGCCAGGGAGCTTGTGGCACTCCGGCTTAATCAGATCTGTCATAATTACCATTCTGCATGTTTCTGACACACGCTGTGAAATATTTCAATTTAACTGCCGCTACCAGCACAACCAGATGTAGTGCGAGTGTGGCTGCATTGGAAATATTATTCCTCAGGATAAACTCTCTCCTCCTCCTTTTTCCTCCCAGCCCCCCCTCCCCTTTACAGCTAATGTGGCACAGAAGCTGATGTATCCTGTAAATCTTGAATGCAGCGCTAGATTGATAACAGGCGATTAGACAGTTTAACCACAAACAGCTTGTTCATTTTTCACAAATGAAAACCACATGTGGTGTAACTAAAATTTCAGGCCTTTTTTTTTTAAGAGTTGGGGTATGTATGTGTGTATGTTGAAGATGTGCTTAAATAAAAATAAAATGCAATGAAAAGAAGTTAAGTGTCTATAAAAAATGGAGAAGTTGCCTAGTATCTTCCAGGTTCTTTTATCAAAATCCTTATCAAATCCAATTTTTTCCACTTCCACCAAAACTCGAATGAGAGAAGGATTTTCCTTTGGACTTTTCCATTATTTTCTCTAAGATTTATTTTGGATGGGAGAGATGATATCCCTCTGATCCATCCCTTTGTATTTTTTTCAGTGCTAAACCTTTTATTTGAACATGAGTTCTGAAAAAATATTTTACTGTTGGGCATGTATGTATAGTTTTTTAAAGGTCAGTCTCCCTATTTTTTAAAATGAAAAATTGTTAGTTTAGGCTTTATGGTCCTATCCCAAACGATTCAAAGACAAAATGGACCCAATCAGGAAATTTGTTTCTTGGAGATTTTTGTTGATATGCAGAATCAATCTGAAAGGTAGAGTTCAAAACCACTGAATTCTGTTTCCATAGAAATTTTGGCGATAACCTGGCAGAAAGTATAGGCTCAGTGGGTTACCCAGAGTTATCACCAGTCTCAGAAGAATCCAGCCCCCCCACCCCAAATTAAAGTATTGGAGCCATAAGAAGGCAAATAAGCTGGTAGAAAACTAAAACCATAGCTATAGCCTAGTTAAATGTCTTTAATGCCAAATAAAATACACTCCTTTTCTTTTCTCTTGATTCTTATTTTACTACTTCAGTTATGAAGCTCTCTTGGAAGCTTCCTACGATTCTTTGTGATTCCTGTTTTCTGATAAGAGTTGCCATTTCCCATAGACAACTGGGTTTTTTACCCTGTTCCCTTACTTTATTCATTTTCCCCCTTCCTTAGTTATTTTCTTACATTAAACAAGCAAATAAACAAAACTTCACTTCCCAAGTTTTTCACCAGAACTTCCTTTCCCCTTACCCTGGCTATTTTCTGTGTGTTTTGGGTTTGCCACATGATATCTTCTCAATTTGGAATTAAAAATTTTTCTGCCTCTTCATGCTTTCTTCTGGTTAGAATATCCCTTTAAAGAAAAAAAAAAAAAGCTTGCCTTTTAGTTAGAACCCTTCTCCCATCTCAGTTGACACAATTAATACCAAATTATTAGGTCAGTTGCTTCTCACATTCTTCATCTGCCTATATAGTCATTTTGCAAGATGCAGCTATTGTGGAAGATTTAATTTAATCCCCACCTCAGCGCTCTGTCACAATACCATTTCCTGTTGAATAGAGATGTCCCCTCAGAATCCTTCTTAACACAAAGGTGAAGGCACCAGTCACTAATCATTAGCTCAGCCCACCACTGCTTCAGTCACTTGTATTTTAGGATTCCCAAGAAGAGGTTTGATATTCATAGCATAGTTGTATGGGGATGAGTCCAAGAAATAAGAAAAGTGGAGGTTAAAAAAACAAACAACCAAAAAGCAGTACCTTATGACGTCATTGCTACTGCCTTTGCTTTAATGACCCTGAAGTTTTTGCACAGCTACTTCAAGATATGTTAAGAATAACCCAGCATGTAAATTGAATCACATCTTGCAGTCATTGGTAGAGCTCACCACAGAAAGGAAACTGAACTTACTCCTTAGCAAGTGAAAGATTTCATCAACATTCTGCAAAATCATCCACTAGTTTTCCATGTTTGCAAACTTTTGTTTTTGTAGGTTAGAATTTCTTTGTTCCCAGCACACCTGTTGATACAAAAGGAACAGGAACAAAGAAGAAGAGGAGAGAGGAAAATAAAAAAAAAAAAAGTTACTGTTTAGGGACTGCTGTGGTATGTACAGAATTTGAGAATAGTCAATATTTTGAGTATGAGGGAAGCACATGTCTTTTCATTAAATTTAACAAGACTACAAGAATCCCCTTGTTCAAAAAAAAGATTATAATTTTTTTTATGGACCCCACTAGATCCCTGTCTAATAAAAGGGCAGTTTTCATGTATCGGGTAACAAATCAGAGTTGAAGAATCAGTAGAAAGTAGTTCAGAAAACTTTATCCTGCCCGACTCAGTCCACTTTCCTTAGCACTGTGCAGTTGTTCTTCTGCAATGTTCTTGGATCCTCTTGAAAATGTACAGGAGGGAGAACTGGCTATTTGCCATTTTCTTTGGGACCCACCGTTTCCATTTTCCATTGTTGAAATCATCAATATCATTTACAGTATAGCTCACCTTTGTATTCCAAAGCTGACAGGAATGGGAGGGCATGTTTCTGAATGTGTCAGATAAAAATAGGGTAATGGTAGCTAATCGACAAACTCACAGATGGTTTATATAGCAACTTGGACATAAACTTCATCTCTCAGAGAAAGCATCGAGGATTGCAAAGAGTGGTGATCCCAGTTCCACGTCGGTCATGCTGTATAGCCCCAGGCAAGTCTTTTAACCTCTCAGGCTCTGAAGTTCCCCTTCAGGAAGGTAAAATAGGTTGGGTCAGATTATGTCTGATGTCCCTTTCAGTTCCAGGTTCTGTGAGTTTGTTGCTGAAACAGGTGCACAAGTGTGAAAAAGGATGCTATTTTGATTGAAGGTACTGCTGACAGGTCTGTTAGTCTGAAAATGAGTCACAGAGGAGGAAAGGTTTTGAATGATGAAAGGGCTTAGTTTGGGGAATTTGGACAGACAAAGTGCTATTTTGGGGTCTGTAGGTAAAAAGCATTCATAGATGGGATATAGTGGGGGAGAATTGATTGTTTGGGATCCAGTGTATGAACTTCACGTTACATAGTGTGAGAGGAGCTGAAGGTTGTTGTAAACTCATCTGAGACTGGTCATTACACACCTGGATGACCTCTCTCTCACTATCGAGGACCCAGCAGAACCAGTACAGTGTAGAGATGGGATGAGCTCCGTTCATGTGGGGGGAACGGGTTTGGCTTAATATGCGGCTGAGCTGTGTTTGCCACAAAACAGTGTGACTTGAAGGGTTGCTAAAGAGTTTCCTCCTTAAACACGTTTTTTGTTTGTTTGCTTGCTTTTTTTAACTGATGCCTGAAATTCTACCTTTAACGTTTCACTATTTTTGGACTGGTGTAAGTCCTGGGAAGGATAACACATTAAACAGGAAAAAAATACTCTCGGTGCATGAGAAATCCCAGCTTTGGAAGAGGTTAGTGAAATAAGAAAAACAGGGCAGGGAATGACAGCCCAGCTGAAGGAATATCTTGAAGCCCATATTTGCAAGTTCATAAATTGGTACCTGTAGCATTCAATAGCTGCTGAGGACTGCCCATTCCCAAATGTCTCCTTTAAATGTTTACCCATTTACTAATGGTACCAACACGAGTGCTACTTGTTATGGGTGCTACTTGGCTGGTCCATTGATGGAGCATTCGGTGGTTTAAATGAAATGCAGGTCAGCTAAAAATAAATTACTTTCAATAAGGCCAAGGAAGTGGAGGCTGTAAATAAAATATACATTCACAAACAGACAAATGCTATTAGGAAATCCAGCTCGGTCCATGCCAAGCTGTTACTGTCTGAATTGCCTTCTTTCTTCCTGGCTTGCAATTAATTTTTGCTTGTGTGTTTGGAGATTGGGGGAAGGGTAATAGCCTAGTGGGTAATGATTTTATTTTAGTATTTTGATTAAAGAGACTAAATAACTTGGACCCTGGATAACCATAAGGACTAAAGCCTTATCCATCAAGCTTAATTTCTAGACAGAAAGTTGTGTTATATTTCTGGGTAAATTTAGCATTGTGCTACATGTAATATGTAGCGAGGAGATGGTTGTGCGGGAGTTATTTTCTACCTGTGCCCGCCCCCCCTTACCATCTTTCTTATTCACTTTTTGTCTTTCTTTAACCCTCTGCTTGACTAGGCTCCTTCTGCCCTGTCCTCAGATCTTAAAGGCAAATACTTTAAAACCATTTGCTCTTTGGAGAGTGGTGCTGAGAACCAGGACTGTTATTTGATTACCTCTGGTTTCCTAACCTTTGCATGACCCCCACACCGCATGGCGTGCCCAGGTCACTGTTCTCTTCCTTTCCCTGCTGCTATCCTCTGTCTGCCCTGCTACCTTGTCCCCTTCTGCTTGGGAAGCCCAGGTGTCTTCGGAAAAACCTCGTTAGTGTTCCTCTTCTGACAGATAGAATTTCTCAAAGGATAATCTGCTCATCTTGTCTACCTGTACAGTTACTTGGATGGTATGAAGTTAACTAAATTAGAATATAGTGCTTTATTCATGGTTGTAAACCGTTTTCTGAGTTTCTAATAAGACCAGGGAAAAATAGGGAGGTCTATATGGGCTAGTACAATTGTTAGTCAAAAATGTTGAAGCTGTCAAACTATTGTTTTATGAATGAAATCTTCTCCAGCACTGAAATGAATAAATCAAATCAACGTCTTCCCCATTTTGGTCGACTTGAGGATTGGGTGAGGGTGGGTGGTACCCTCATCAGCCATGGCACTCTTGAGACGCCCTGATGGAAACCTGGCCTCCTCAGGACACAGTCTGGGAGCTATCGTACCAGTGACTATATTTCTCCAGCTCATCTCTAACAGGCATGGACCTTTAGTGGGGGGTGGGGGAGGCCAAACCCAGGAAATCTGTTCCATGACCATAAATACCAAAGTTTTCTAAACTACTAGGAGCATTTATAAGACAGTTGTAGAAAAATATTTGAAATATATGTGTGTGTAGACACACATGCATGTGGGTGGTGGGAGTTCTTAACCTGTGGCCAACCTTCCCCCAAGGGGTCCATGAACTTGGATAGAAAGAGAAATCTTTATTTTCATTAGCATGTTGCTGAAATTTGACATATTATTCAAATGGGCAATAAATCGTAGTATTGACAATAGGTATGAATTTGTCACCAGCAAAAATCACAAATATTTTCACATCATATTAAGTTATTGCAGATACTTCAAAATATTATCTTTGTTCATCACTATAAAATTACAGTAGTTATCAGATCTGTTGTTAGAGCTCATTATTTAGTGTGTTAATAAAGAAGCATTTATATTACTATATCACAAATTTTTGATAACTGTATTTCAGCATAATTGGTTTTCTTCATAATCTTACATATTTTATTTCAGGCACATAAAAACATTGTTCTGGAAAGGCATCATCTGTGGGCTTTTACCAGCTTGCCAGAAGGGTCGATGGCACAAAAGAAATGACATCAATGATTAGATAAATTACACGTGGGGGGAAAAATTACATATTTCTTCTAGTACATTAGCTGAACAATTTTTGAATTTACCAGGGAAATGCTTGTTATTTATTACTTTGTAGTATGATTATTTTTCAAACGCCCTTCACTCCAGAGCGTGTAAGCAGGGATTAGAGTCCTTGCAGTAACATTTAAAACAACAGCAAAATCAGTAACCTTATTGGCAGCCTTTTCTGCAACATTCTGGTGCCACATACAGTGCAGGACTTTGTGAGAAAGGGCCTTTGCCCTTAGACTAGAGACTTTGTGTCAGGGGAGCTTCACCTTTAATATCAACTCTATCTGAAGTGTAAGCTGTTCTTCCCTCATTGGACTGTAAGTGCTGGCAGAAATGACTCGCTATTTTATCTGTCCTCACATCTCCTCTTAGCCTACACAATCGGTGGCACTAGATGGCACTTAATAATTATTTGTAGAAGGATAAAATGATTCAGGAGCACCTTTCATCTTCTCTCAATTTTTCCCTCACAAAATTTGGCTCATTCCTAAGGCAGTCCGGGTGGGAAGAGGGGGCGCTCTGTGCTCAGAAGGACAGAGTTGGGTCAGACGCCTGTCCTCTTCCTCCGGGCCCTCTTGGATCCTGCCTTCCCCAGGTATAAAACAGGATCAGTGGTCATGAGGAGTGACTAACGTGGCCTGTGCAGAGAGCCCAGCCTCCCTTGTCTCCCTTTACTGGTAAAATTATAACCCAGCCATTGTCACTGGGATCCACATGATGCTTCTAGAAATATTTATGCTTTCTTTTTTTGAAGTGTCCTTGTGCATCACAAGATTTGAGTCCCTCAATTAGGCCAACCTCTGATTAGTAGGTTTGCATAATGGGTAAAATGATGTGGGTTTTGGCCACAAAATGGGTGTTACTTTATCAGCAAAATCATAAGCAACTCAGGGGTTCATAATGACCCTGCCCGCTTAATTGTTCCTCATAGGATATGAGTCCCATACTTTTACAATCCCAGATTGCCTTCCCCTGGTTTTGAAAATTCTTTGTTATCCTTCCTAGGATATCATAGAGGGAAGATTTAAATTTTTAATTCCCAGCCCCTAAATATGCATAATGGGACATATATAGCTCATTCTAGGAGATATCTGCAGTTTTGAAAAGTTTCATATAAATCAATTAAAAATGCATTGACAGAAATATTTATTAAAATAACCTGTAGTAAGTTATTTCTGTAAGCAAACGAACCACTGTATCAGGTAAATCGTCACCTAAAAATGACTCTTTTCGTAAGTTCAACTTGTTATAGTTCTTTTTTTTTTTCCTTTGCACATGGTGTATGTGGGGATTCAGCAACATTTTTTTCTTCATGATCTTCACTATTTTGAATAGAAAAATGAATACTTTAAAATTTTAATAGTGACTTTAGGAGGCAACATGCAGGAGATTGGCTTCATAACATTGCCATACAAGAGCACATATTTATTTGGATTGAGGGGTTTGGGAAAAGTGAAGTTTCCCATTAAGCTTCTTTAAACAATCAGATGTGTTTGCTTTTGACAGAAGCCTTTAATAGCACTTCCCCACCTTCTTAAACCTAGTAAGCTGAGCTCAGTTTGAATCTTATTTTTTGAAATGCAACATCATTATAAATGCAAATTGTGGGACTTTGCTATAATACATGATATCCTCAGGAATAACAGAGATGAATACAGTTTCTAGCCCCTAACTAAAGGGTCCTTATTGTGCGGTTTTTGTACCTTTCTCTCTCCCCAAACCTACTGCCACTTCAGTGTTACAGGGAATCCTTTGCTTCATTGTTACACTTACTCATTGAAGTGTGAGCCTTGGGGCCTGTCCAGGCCCTTTGGGTGAAGGAAAGTGGAGAGGATGCCATTCAAAGGGTTATTTGTGTGGATGTTTGTTTACGATAAATGTAATTCAGCTAAAATGGGGGTGGCCTGGATTAAAGAAACTCATCAGTGTTCATGGAAGAAATGCTGAGGGCCTGAACCAGAGCAGTAGGGATGGAAAATAAGGAACCAATTCAAGAAACCTTCTGAAGGAGTAGAATTGGCAGGAATTCATGGTTGTTCTCTTATAAAGCAAACAGGCAAGAAAAGTCAGATTTTTAATTGAAGCTGTCTGATATGTTTTTTTTATTAAAAACATACAGTTACTATAGAAAAATTTAAAAATGCAAGCATAAAGAACATAAGAAATATCCATAATCCCAATTAACTAAAGATAGCCTGATTTGTGCACTTTATACACACACACACACACGTTTATGTATGTACATGTATATGTCTTACATTTATTCAGATGCTATACACACCTTTTAATTCCTTACTGAGATATATTTAAGTTATAGTCTCTTTTTGCTATCACAAATAATGGTAGCATGAACATTATTAGAGTTAAATATTTGTATACATCTTTATCATTTATTTAGGATCAGTTCTCAAAAGTAGAATTACTGGATCAAAAAAGGCTTTTGTGTTTTAAAGGTGATTACTAGACATTTCTACATTCAACATTTCCACATTGCCTTTCAGTAAGATTATACCAATTTATACTTCAAATAACAGCCTTTCAGCCCAGGTGACTGGGTGGGTGGTGATGCTATTAATTGAGTGAAACTACATCAGAGGAGAACCTAGTTTGTAGGAGGAAGATAGTGGGTTCAGATTAGGACGTGATAATGGAATTATTTTCATTAACTCCCTAGATAGTCAAATTCCTTTGGATTACCTTTGTGATAATGATAATAATAAAAATAGTAAGGACATTCATCATGACGTTACTGTGTGCCAACCCCTTGCATGAATTGTCTCATTTAATTCTCACACACCCTATGAGTTGTGGTAAAATTATCCCCATTTTATAGAGGAGAAAATTGAGGTCTGTCTAGAGAATTTTAATAACTTGTCCAGGGCTATTATAAGTGGAAGAATAGGAATTCAAATTAAAACCCAGGCTTTCTTAACAAGTTGATCAATATGTACAGGAGGTGAGATCATAGGAATTAAGTATTTTCAGGAAAGCTCAGTAAGGTAAAGAGTATTAATAGCAAAAGAATGGTGGACATAGTTCAAAAAGCAACCGGTCTACCTATTTTTCCTGGTATGTCATTAATTCATCTCCCTTTTGTTTTCATTATCCACCCCATTTTAAATATTGCCCATTTTTCAAGGCCAAGCTAGTATCACTTTTTATCAGTAAAGACTTCCTTGGCCACTCAGCCCATCTCTTCTTCCTCACCACTTGGATCCCACTTGGTGTTTGTCCATCATTGACCTTTAGCATGCACTGCCTTGCACTGACAGTTATTTTTAAATGCTTCCCAAATATACTGTGAGCCATTTTAAGGCAAGTACTTTGAGTTAAGCTCATGAGACCTTTTTGTAATTATCAGGGACCAGGCATGGGGCTGAATGTGTTCTTTTTTTTTTTTTTTTAAAGATTTTATTTATTTATTTGACAGAGAGAGATCACAAGTAGGCAGAGAGAGAG
>LNAC01000795.1:410013-421518 GCA_002007465.1 Ailurus styani | reverse complement strand
TTTTTTTTTTTTTTTTTTTGAATGTGTTCTATTTCATTTGTACCAGCCACAATCCTGCAAGGCTAATACTATTGTTGTCTCTTCTTTGTAGAGGAGGATCTGAAGCTCAAAAAGTTAGTTTGCTCAAGTTCACGTATAGAAACGCCTATATGGGATATAACCCTTTATCGATATCCTGAGGTGCTTGAGCATGACTTGAAGGAGAGTTAGTATTTGGATGGGCAGGAAAAAGGAGAAGGGGCTTTCCTGTTAATATGAAGAATGGAGAATAGAATGTGGGGAAATGCTGGGTAACAGCTAATAAATAGGCCAGTGAATTAGGACTTGAATGTGATTGGGAGCAGCCTTCAGGGCAGCTGTAGGGAGTGTGAGCATTTTCTCTATAATGGGAAGCCTTTAAAGGTCATTTTGGGCAATAAGGTAACCTTGGCAATTTGAAAGCAGAAGAGCAGAGCAGTGATTATCATCCCAGCCTCTCTTTTCTGAGGGCATCTCAGAGATGGCTTAGGGGATTCAAGAAAGCTTAGTTACACCTGTAATTTATCTGTCAGGAAGTCCCATAGACTAAATTAGCCATCTTATTTATTTGCTTCTTGTAGGCATCCCGCCTCTGTATGATAGCACTTATTCTCTCATTCTTCACCAACACTGGTGTAGTTTTTTCTTTAAGAAAAGGAATAATTACTTAAAAGCTTCATCAGAAATAAAAATAATTGTCCATTGGGAGTAATTAAAAAGAATGTTTGGTGTCTAAGAGCATAATTCAAGGAAGAAGGGTCCCAGACTGACAAGGCATTGGTGAACAGATGGAAAGGGGCAGATGATTCTTTATGATAGAAACAAGGCTAAAATTGAGGACCTTGGGAATACTGAGTACTCCCCTTGAGTTTTGTTTTTCTTAATGACACCAACTATGGAGAATGAGGAGAGAATAAAAACTGAAGTAAGATACTGGGGTGCCTGGGTGGCACCCAACTCAGTTGAGCATCCAACTCTTGGTGTCAGCTTGGGTCAATGATCTGAGGGTTGTGGGATTGAGCCCTGCATCAGGCTCCGTGCTCCGTGCTCAGCTGGAGACTGATTGTGATTCTCTCTCTCTCCCCTTCTCTGACCCTACCCCACTGCTCACACACACATGCTTTCTCTCTTTCTCTAAAGAAATGGATAAATCTTTAAAAAAAAATTTAAGATATTAAGGTACAGTGTGTATAAATGTTAAACAGGAGCCAAATCATATCACTGAAACTTACATGTCAAAAATACATCTTAGGCTGAGGGGAAAAACAAAAATTCTTTTTGTTTTGAAGCCCATATTCAAGCATCAAGCATATAAGCCAGATTTTTGTTTGTTCCATTTAAGCTTTGAAGAAACTATCTTGAAAGCAGGTTGGTTTATGAAGTATAAGAAAAATTAAACTTTTAAGTTGGATATCTTCCAAATCTAATGTTTTTAAAGGAAAATTCAGACTTTCTTTGGAAATTCTGTTTCAAATTACAAGATTATTTCCTTGCTAGTTTAATATGTTATCTACAGTTTCATGCTTTTCTCTACATTCCTTCCTTTTCCATACTCAGATTCTCCCTCCTGAAAATATTCTTTATTTCTGTAAAGATCTCCTGTAAGATCTCCTTCCCAACAACCTTTTAAAGTGAGAACTCTTTTTACCACTCTGGCCAGATTGTCATCTGATAATCTTAATATGGATCAAACGATCTGTAGCAAAAGAAAAAACACTATATTTGTGTGTGCCATAAAGTCAGTGGCTTTGAGAAGGTAGAAAAGAGGGGAACATAAAAACCACTTTCGTTCTTTTACTTGCTTAATTTTTAAGCAAAATTACATGATAAAAATTATTTACCAATGACTCCAGTTTTTCAAAATTCACTAAATTTTAATGGGAGCTTTTCCTCAGATTGTATGAACACAAACCTCCAGATTAAAAAAAGAAAAAAGAAAAGAAAAGAAACCTTCAGGAAACTCTGCTAGATGTGTTTAACCTCTTAAAGACAAAGTAGCAAAAATGGACTCATGAGTGCTTTCTTCGGGAGCACATATACTAAAAATGGACTCATGAGAAATTTATAGGTAGCCATTGTCCATCCTATTTCCCCAATATGGAAACCCACAGATTTTTGGCTAAGATATTAAGTTCCTTCTATAGCCTGGAAAGAGAAATGTAAAAATCGTAATAATTTTTAAATATCGTGATTTTTTTTTCTTTTCAGCAAATACAAATATCAGAAACCATACCTTGAAAATAAACATATTTGCGTAATACATACACATACAAATATCCCATTTAAATATGTTTCTTTTTAAGTAGGCTCCACACCCAACATGGGACTTGAACTCACGACCCTAAATGTTTCTTTTTAAAACCCATCTTTAAATAAAGTGGATGTAATGTGCCACTTTTAACATGAAAATTTATTGGTGCACGTCCCTGTTCAAACTTATTTCCCATGTTTTCTTTAATAAGACCATTGTTAACTTAGCAGGAAAAGTTACTCGTGGCGCCTGCTGAGACTCTCTTCACTGTACACAAAGTAGATGTTATTAAACTTGGGAGAAAGATTAATGTATTTCCTACTAATTCCATGAAGAGAACATGTATCTTTATTAATGTTAATGGTGGGGGCCTCTCATGTTATAGAATAATCTGCTTTAGCAAAGGTTTTTCTTCTGAAGAACTTCATAACATTTAAAGGTTAATATGTTAGGTAAAGAACAGTATCTTAAGATAAGCATTTTTATTACAGGACATGATGGGATGGCTTTTATTAAATTATATGACGATTTGAATGGGGAAGAAGAAAAAGTGCATCGCTTCTTGCCTCAACTTTAATGCCTTTAATCAAATAATGACCTTCTGGAAAATAGTTAATTTTAAGCATTTGGAAAGATCAATACCACTTTGCCACCAAAAAATGGCCTAGACGATGAAATTTGATGTATTTAAAGTATCATTTCACCCTCTTAACCTAGTAAATAATTTAAAAATGCTCTCAATATTGCTTTGCCACTGTTCTGTTTCTCACTGAAGTGTGATGATTGTTCTTGAAAAAGAGGGTCGAAGTTGGTACGTGAAGCACCCAGGCCTCAAACCTAGAAGCGGGGGTGGTCCCCTCCACGGGGCCTCGGGTGTCTCTGCATTCGGGGCCCCCACAGAAGTACTGTGCATTAAGACTGTATTTGAGGCAGCGAGTGTTAAAAACATAAGAAGTGTGAAAATGGACCGCTTCTGAGATGTTAAAGGGGTGGCTGAAAACGTCATTCGTCACTTTGCATCTTTGTGATAGCTTTTTAAACCTTCATGCTAAAGGTGAAAGATTCCGCAACTCTGACAATTAGAACCCATTTTCCCCCCAGCTTATAGAACATTGATATGAAATTACCCTTGAGTGCCGTCAGCTTTGTAAATAAAAAAAAAATTGCCCTCTATTAGCATGTTTGTGGGCAGATTAAAAACTGTCTTCATTAGCATAAGTAACACTTACGGATTCTTTTAAAAGTAGAAAATTATTTGCTGAATGATAAATTGCTAGCTTTATAGTTAGTTGTTGTTGAAAATGTACTCATTCAAAATGCCTGGTGTACTTTAGTCTACAATACTGAATTTTTTGTGTTGGAAGTACTATTTAATGGATTATGTACTTAATCCTTGTTCCTACTACTTGCTAAAATGTAATTCATGCTTTCCTCTAAAATGTTTGTATCAAATACGTCCCTATTTAGATTGATTTCTTTTAATATCATATATTATTATACTATATGCCCCAGAGACTGGAACAAAATACTCCTGCAAATAACACCTAAAAGATGAGGGTGAGGGGGACTAAATACAGACTATAAAATGTTTTGCTTTTTAGAACTCAAATTATCCTTCCGTTTCTTAAAATGTATTTTTCCTTCTTCATTGCAGCAAGAATTGTCATTTTCTTTCTTTCTTTCTTTTTTATAGCTCTTGGGTTTAAAATGTATATGTAGCTAACAGTAATAGATACATATCTGTATATCGTGTGAAATGATTTTTCTTCTCTGAGAACGCCGAAGCCTCTTTTCCCCTGGAAAGCTAGTGTGTTATGTGCTCCCAGCTTTGTCCCAGAACAGGCCCTTGGAAGGGTTCTCTTTTTGACGTGTGTGCGTCTGTAGAGGTACAATAAATTCATTCAAGAAAGGAGGTTACTTCTCTGACTCAATTAAAATCATTGCACACCCCCTTCTCCATTACAATGTTCAAAGTGAATTGACTTGAATTAACTGTTCTAAAAAGAGTGGAGTGGAAATCAGGGATTGAGTTTGGTTGGAAATTAGCAGCTGAGAGATGAAGGTGCCAGGATTTTTATTTAAATGTGGTACAACAAGATTCTGTCAGTAAAGCACATCATTAGAATATTGAGTTTAGAACTGCTAATTTTTCCTTTAAAATGAGCATACAGTCATGTGTTTCATGGACCATAATAAATTGCCATTGTGTTGTCATTGAGTTTGTTTTGCTTTTTTTCAGTACTGGTTTGGCAGTCATTCTGCATTTTCTCTCTTTCCTTTTTTCCCCCCGATTTCATTTTTTTTTTAATAGATCCCTCACCAAAACCAGTCAAACGAATGTTATTTATTTCATGCAGTCTTAGGTTTATGCATCTTCTGCACCATTTTCTTGCTTACGGTAGCAAGACATTTGCAGATGGTTCTTGGTTACTATAAAGTACATAACAGTATTTCCTTTGTGGCAGATGGATTTAAGACTTTTAGTTCTCAATAAATGTAGGTTTACAATACATAACTTTACAGGATTTGTGTTGTATATAACAGGTTTGAACATATTATCTCAGAATTCATCTGCATGGCATTTTCAGCTTATTCAGGGTTCATGCCAGTTTTTTTAAGTAATAGGGGGAGCGCTGTGATTGATAGCAACAGCTCAAGGCGTGATTTTGAATAGAAACAAAGGGTTTAGAACAGAAGGTGTCAAATTAAACTTCGTCAGTTTGAAAAGTAGTAACATCCTGAAAGTTTTACTAATTTATTTACATGTGGCTACTGTTTATATTTTGCCCTCTTTATATGCAGTGTAATGTTGCTTGGCAAATTTACTACATTTAAAGTTTAGGTTGCTCCTTGTACCATTTTAGGTTTCTGAGAATGGATCGGTCTCATTATTTTAAGGCTGTTACTCTCCTGTCTTTTCTACTGTACAGAACAGTCGTGATCTAATTTAATTTGGAGAGTAGCTCACCACTCCTGTCTATGGTCTTACAATATTTCAAGTCCCAGAGACCGCTCTTAAGAATGTAATTATATTCACATTTTGCAACAAAGTACTGCATTTCATTTCTTGTCTCTCCTCTACCAAGTAAATCTATACATTTATCATTTAAAAACCAATACAGTACTTAGGGGAATCATCATTATTTGTCAGACATTACAATATTCTGACATGTTCATTGTCTTACCAAGTTTATTTGCTCTAACAATATCACTTATGGAAAAGTGACCTAGAAAAAGGTATTGGGAAATTAGAAAGCATTTGGCTTTTTTAGTCACTTTGTGCAAAACATAGATCAGATTACTGTCATCATTAATAGAATCTCAATTGATAGGATTTGAGGTAGTCAGAATATTCCAAGGTATTTAAATAGTATTAGAATGAATTAATCTTATTTTTGCCAGCGTAAATTGGGAATGAGCCAGTGTCTCTGCTGACAAAGAACTAGCGTGTCAAAATGTCTGTTTTCCATTATTTTTTTAAGAGATACACACATCAAGAAAAGCAGTCGCCGCTTTTAGTTTTTTGTTGTTTTTTTTTTTTCTCTTTGGAATACCCTTGTAGAACTAACAGTTCCCAGCTGCACCGTTAAATATTTTTCTAAGAAGCATCTGATTTCAGTCTCTTAAAATCATCATGTCTCTTGAAAGGCTAGCAGAGACATGCTTCAAACTTATAATTCATCAAATTATTTTTAGATAAGGAATTAGAAGTATTATTTAAGGGCAGAGGTTAATAGCAAACTACTGGAAATGTTATGTTAGTCATGGGCAATTAATAAAAATAAGGATCCATCTCATAAGTATAGAGACACAGAAGTGACAATATGAGCAAAATATTTGTTGAATGAGTCGGGGCTCCTTTTCTGAAATATTTGTTAAACCAGCGTGAGTGTGATTGTTTAGGAATTAGCTATCATTATTAGCCATTTTAAAAGAACTAATGATTTTCTTTTCCAAAGAACATCTGTGATCCACATGTTTTTTTCACATATATCCGAGTGCTAACTGATCTGTTACTTTAAAAAGTTTCTAAAGGACTGGAAAAATTATTGGAGTTTTTCAGCTCTCTCCAAGAAGCATTTCTTAACGTGAATTGTTCTTAATTTAACTTTCAGCAGTTTTTAGTTACAAGTGTCTGTTTCTTTAAAAAAAAAAAAATCTTAGATATTCAATGTTTAGCACTTACTGCAATAGTATACAATACCAGCTAGGTACAAAAACACTCCCTTACCCCCCAACAACTTTTCTGTCGTTTTTTATGAACCTTCTAACATCTCGAAAGTTAAATAGAATTGTAGCAATTTGCTGTGCTGAGACAGGGGGGCCTATCAATTTGCCGTAGCTGAAGAAGACGGAGGGGAGGAGGAGAGTCATCTTAACCATTGTTAATATTCAAGCCTATAGGAAGATGTATATCTAAAACCCGCAGAGCATCAAAACTTAGAGGTAAAGTGTAAAGAAAGAGCTGAGATGTAGGAAAATATAAAATATTTTCATGGCTCAATCCAGATAGCAAATATTTGCCAATAAGAGCTAAATAAACATCTCCAGGGCACCATATGCAAGTGGGTCTCAAATACTTCAAATACTCACAGTTTGAGAGTTAATATTATACTCATATAAATAGAGCTAAAATATGACACATCATCATATTTTCTGGAAATAAACATAGAGTTGCCGTGGTTAGAAAAGAAGCACATTCAGTGACGTTCTAATCACAATTATTATTTTTTTAACTAATATTCTCTCAGGTAAATCTTCAGTTTACTGCCTGCTCTCTTAGCCTTGAATTACGCATTCAGTGGCATTGAGTGGGTGCTTGATTGCATGACCGTCCCCTTGTACGTATTTGTTTAATTACAAGACCTGCAGAGTAGAGAAACAAATGTCTCAGAAAAATTAGTAGATCTCATTAGGTTTAGCCACAGTCACTCACCCTTGGCTGGTTAATAGGTGGGCCTTGGGAAATTGATGTTACCAGCTTTCCAGCTTTTCTTTTAAATTCTCTCAGATAGGCCATTTCTTTTGGGAACGGGAAGAATGGGCCTTATTTCTTTTCACTGTATATTGCAGTTGGAAGGGGAAGGAGGATTTTCTCCAGTGGTTCAGTTTGGGAAGAAGAGAAGAAAAGTCATACCATTGTCTGGTTCTAACCCCAAACAACAACAACAACAACTCTCTCTCTCTCTCTCTCTCCCCTTGGCTAGTTCTAAAAATCAGATAATAAACTGGGCTCGTTCCACTCTCATCCAACTAATTTACTTGGAATTTCCAAGAAACCCCTTCATCTTAGGTCAAGTCCCTAAAGCAGAGTTTAAGACAGGTGTCTATGATTTGGTGAAGAAGATTTCCCTGGAAGAAGTGAGGGAGGATAGAAAAGAGGAAGGGGTCCAGTAAGAATATGGTCTCAGGTAGTCTGTATAGTTGGGGGAGGGAGCAAGAAGAAGGGAGAGGGCCATCTCCAGAAAGTAAATTGAAGGATTAAGTGAGGTGGCACTTTGGAGGAAGAGGGTAGGGACATTGTACCCTGGGTAAGCCAAACACTGGTCACCCCAGAGGGTGAGGGGGTCAGTGACGATGTGCAGTAACAGTTCAGGCATCTCCAGGTGAGATGACTCCAAACATTGCTCCAGAGAAGAGTATGGCTGTGAGCTATTAGCAGGCAGCACGGCAGCTAGAGGTGGTTGCCTTGCTTGGCGAAGGGGGTCTGGGTGAGACAGTAACCCTCTTACTCTCCACCCCATTGCCTAGTGTCCATCACAGCAGCCGAGATGAAGAACGTTTGTGATGCGGATTAGAAAACATTAGACGATGTACTCTCTTGAACCACTCAGTTCTGGATAATCTGAGGACCAAAAAAATAGGGCCTTAGGGGAGTCATCAGAGAGGTTCAGGTTTTGGCATTCATTGGACATTTCCTTCTCTCTCAGCTCAGGAAATCTATTAAAATTCTTGTCTGGTGAATCATATGTTGTGTACTGCAGTGGGCAGAAAAAACAGGCTCTGAGATGTCTTTCTGGAAAGTTGTTTCTTGGGGAAGTCTTCTAACGCTCATTCTGATGATTATGCTTTACAATGGACAGCGTTCTTGCTCACTCTCCAGCACGTGTCCTTTCTCCGTCTTTCACACACACACACATACATACCCACACACATATTTACACATAGTTTCCTTCCGAACAGAAAAATCATAAACTTCAGGAATCCTTGTAGGAAACAAATTATTTTAAAAATCTGTCTTATCTCTTCTTAAATACCTTCAGGATCTCAGATGGCTGCTCATCAGACAAGAAAGCTGGGCAAGACGAGAAGCACGTTCTACTTTGCTTTTCTCCTGTTTCACGTATTGCAAAATCCGTGGTAAATGTGTCTTGCCCTTGGAATCTTAAAAAACATGACTCTCCTTTAAGATGCAAATCTGAACATTTATTGGAAACAGAGCCTGCCTCCTTGAAGCCTCAGCTATTCTCTCTTAACAGGTTAAAAAACATTTTTTGAAGCAGATTGGAGTGTTTCTGAGCTTATGAAAAAAGTTAACTTCACAGGGTCTTTTCTTTTTAGCTCTTACTGGAAAATATCAGCCCCCCACAGGCATGAACTGACCTATTATGCCCTTGTCTCTAAGGGGTGGTTGTGTGAGCTGTTACGCTGGAAAGAAGATCCTTCTCCAGAAAACAGGACTCTGTGGGAGAACCTCTCCATGATCCGAAGGTTCCTCAGTCTTCCTCAGCCAGAACGTGATGCCATTTACGAACAGGAGAGCAACGCGGTGCATCACCATGGCGACAGGCCGCCCCACATTATCCATGTTCCAGCAGAGCAGATTCAGGTTCGTTTACCTTGGCCAATCCAATATAGCACTAAGTAAATAGAGCTTTAAAACTTAGCAGGGAAATTAGCGTTTCTCTTCTTCCCGCCAGTCTAAACATAGGCTTTAGCAAGAGACAACGATACACTGCCATCTTGCTCAGGGGAATAAAAGGAAAATTAGCACACATTTTTCAACATGCGTATTGTGTTCCTCTTCCCTCATCTCCGCACCCACCAAGTGGCAGGAACCCCCTTTTTTACCCCACTGGTTTGGCAAGTGCGTCTTTGTTAGAATTGGGTTTTTTGCGTGAGAGCTCAAATTTTGTTTTTGTTTTTGTTTTTGTTTTTTTAAATCCAATTAAAAAATACCGCCTATTTTTTAATGACTACCAATACTGTCGTTTCGGATGGGAATTACTGCCGTTTCTGTAGAGGAGGTTTGTGCAATCTCAGCTTTCTACCTCGGATACTGTCCAAAGAGAGGAGGGAGGGAAATCTAATTGGAATCTTGTTTCTGACTCCTTGGCCCTTCCTTCACCTTGTAGTTGTCTCCCCACACCTTCACAGAACCCAGGTTAGGGGTGAGTCATGTCTGTTTGTCTTTCCTTTAGAGCCCCTCTCCCACCACCCTTGGGAAAGGAGAGTCTAGAGGCGTTTTCTTACCGGGCCTGCTGACCCCTGCACCATGGCTCGGTGCTGCTCCTCAGGTGAGCGGGCACAAGTTACCTATGCCAGCAAGAGAGGGGGTGGTGTAACGACCTGCTCCCTTGGACAAGATTTTCAGACTTGCAGAGGACATACTAACCATCGTGTTGGCCAAAGACCACTGTGCCAGGAGATTGAGCCTTGTGTTAGCTGGTCTTGTCAGGGGACTTGTCTCCATTCATCCACTGAGGGAACTCACCTATGAATCTAGATTGGAAAGCTCTGGGATCAGGTAGTTTGTTGGTGCCCTATTGCCTTGATTTTTAAGGAAGCGTGTTGAATGAACTGGAGCTGTAGAACCTTCTGTTAAATCTAAGGGGATGTTTTTAGCTTTTCCCTTTAAGAGAAAATGCCATTGCCTTCCAGAGTCCTAAAATTCTACTGTCTCTGTTGAATCACCTGCGTTATTTTTTGGTATTGCTGTGGGGGTGGGTGGGGAATACACACACACACACACACACACACACACATATGGCTAAAACAATAATAGGGTTATCCATTCACTAAGAAAAAAAAATCCTTGAGTGTGTATTAAAGATAAATTGGAAAAGAGAATCCCTTAAGATATCAAGCACTAAAATAATCACGAAAGCCTGAAAAATTTACTGTTTAGCAAAAACAAAAAAAGAGAAAGTTATATGTATAGTAATAAAAATAGTACTTGTTTGAAGATGTAAATTGTTTTTAATAAAATTGTTTCTTAGGGGGATAAAAGGAAATGCTTAGGCACAGCATAAACGCTCTAATATTTTTGCCGCTTACTCAGGTTGATTTGCTTTGATAAGAATTATGGATATAGAGTATACAGTATGCATGTGTCACACATTTGTTATGTATAATTGTGTATGGAAATTACAGCACATATACAGACACTAATTACGAAAACGTGTCTGTATACACTAAATTTAAATCCTAATCACATGAGTTTACTATAGACGAAATAATTTGCTAGCCGTTGTACAGTGGATCAAACTTTTGTTTTTCAGCGAGGAAAAAAAAACCTTGCAACGTCAGCCTAGTGCAGTTTGGTAAGAAATTATGTGTGTATTAAATCCGAACTGACTCGTAGGAAATTCGCAAACGTGAGAATCTCAGAAATCCTTTGGAGTCTTAAGGGGTAATGCCTAAGAAGAGCAGGCGTTTATCCATTTTATTTGGAATTTGAGTAAGGCTTTCTATTCTTGCTCCATGCTTTAGCCATGGATGAAATGGCGGCAAAACACAGGTTTCTTTCCCCCACAGCTCTGTAGCACTGCCTTCTAAAATGCCTTTGAAATCCTTACTCCTCGATCTTCACTTTAAATCTCTGTTAATTATTTACATCATAATTTGCCTTGCTGTCTTCGCCTTCGGATGCGTATCCTTCTGGCGAAGTTCACGGCTCACATATTCGGGCGCGCTGAGCTTTCACTTCCGTGAGCCAGACTGCAAATGAAGGGTAGGGAGGCTCCACTGACCTCTGACAAGGAAGCCCAGTAGCCCCCCAAAACCCTAGTCATGCCGCCCCTTCCCGCTTCTTATCATCTTGCCTTCTTTCCCTGATGCCGTGGGCCATCTGCCTGGCCTCCCTTTTCGCCCTAAACGTCTGTGTCCCTTGGAGGAGCTCCAGGTGGGAGAAACTACAGGTGGGATTCCCAGCCCCCTGTTTCCTCCTTCCAGCCTGCCGCTTGGGGGACCAGACAGAGCTCTGACTGTCCGCTTGTTTCTTTGCAGCAGCAGCC
>LNAC01000795.1:221378-409936 GCA_002007465.1 Ailurus styani | reverse complement strand
GCGCAGGCGCAGCAGCCCGCCGGGCCCCGGCTCCCCCCGCGGCAGCCCACCGTGGCGTCGCCCGCTGAGGCCGAGGACGAGAACCGGCAGAAGACCCGGCCGCGGACGAAAATTTCCGTGGAAGCCCTGGGCATCCTCCAGAGTTTCATCCAAGACGTAGGCCTGTACCCGGACGAAGAGGCCATCCAGACTCTGTCCGCGCAGCTTGACCTGCCCAAGTACACCATCATCAAGTTCTTTCAGAACCAGCGGTACTATCTCAAGCACCATGGCAAACTGAAGGACAACTCCGGCCTGGAGGTGGATGTGGCCGAGTACAAGGAAGAGGAGTTGCTGAAGGATTTGGAAGAGAGCGTCCAAGACAAAAATGCTAACACCCTTTTCTCGGTGAAGCTAGAAGAAGAGCTGTCAGTGGAAGGAAACACGGACATTAACACTGACTTGAAAGACTGAGATCAAAGTATTATTTTCATTCAACAGCGCCACTGGTATTTACTAACGAAACGAGAAGTCCACCTTGCATTCTCTCAGAAAACCTTTGTTGTTCATTGTTTGGCCAATGAATCTTCAGAACCTTGCACAAACAGGAAAGTTGAGAAAGGATAATACAGACTGCACTAAATGTTTTACTCTGTTTTACAAACTGCTTGGCAGCCCCAGGTGAAGCATCGAGGATTGTTTGGTATTAAAAATTAAAATTTGTGTTCACGGGTCACATCAAGGTGTGTACCCCGTAAGCATGATACCAGTGATTTTTTTTTTTTAATTATTATTCTGGAGCCTCAAACAAGCATTATAACTTCTGTGATTATTATTTCCTTCCTTTAATTATTTCTGTAACACTCCACACTGGTCTTTGGAAACTCGCCCCTTATTTTAAAAAAAGAAAAAAGAGTTTGTTACTCTATTGTATGTTACAAAAGAACTATAGACTGTGGAATGCAGTTTAAAGATGACATATGCCAACAAATGCCTTGTATTATATGGCACTGCCGTAATTCAAATTTGTTTTTATTTTGGAAATAAAAGTTCACTGTAATTTTTTTCATTCTCATTGTTACATGATTTTTTAAAAAATGAAAAGAAAATGTGAAACACAATTTAGTCCTCATTATTTATTTGTAGATCCTGCAGCATCATGTTGTAATTAATTTTTTGGAAGTTTCCGTTAAATGTAATATTGCTTCTCTTGTTACCATACTGATTCTTTTCTATTTATAAATGTATTTTGATGGGCAGTAAAACAAAGTGTCTTAAAAGTTTTAAATAGAGAAAATGTGCTTTACACAGTTGCCTATAAAAAGTGCTCTATGTTATCCAAGCAATTCATACTATAAGCTTCACTCTTATTGTTGTATGCAATTTTTACTATCATGCAAATAAGCTTAGGTAAATAAAACTAATAGATCACCTTAGAAAATTATGCAATTAATGTGAAAATAATTGATGTTTGCAATGTGTCTTCCTTTGGTTTACAATCAATTTTAAAGCTACATCTGTATAAAATTTCTGTATAAAGGTGTATTTCTTTTTTATGAGTTTATGGCTATGAAAACACCAGCTATTTTGTTACAGCTGGCTGTTTTTATAAGTGTATCACAATTTTCTTTATGCAGAAATGTTCTGATTAGGAGTGGTTATTGACTGTAACTACACAATTAAAATTGTTTGTATGGTATGACATGGTAGGGTTTGTCTGCTTATGTGAAGTAACTTTAAAGAGTCAAAGATGGCCCTCTCAAGTTAGGTGCATGTTAATATTTTCTTGATATTTTACTGATTTTAAAAAGGACAATTGAAAAGTCACTCAAAACACTGTAAATTTAAATCACAAACACATGCTCATTTTTTAAGTTTAACAATGAAGACCATAACCTGTTTGGGGTTAATTAACATTTTGCCTAATAAACAGAGATCGGAGGATGGTCAGAAGACCCGCCAAGAAAACCGTAAATCTACTCTCTAGGAGTTATGTGCTTAGAATGAATCCATCTGCATTTATTTCACAATATTTAATTATGGTAACACTTCTTAAAGCTAATGTATAAATATTTTTAAGGCCTTTAACAGTAACATAAAGTAAGTAGGGAAAAAATAGACCTTCTGTATAAAAACCTCTTAGTAAGCAATGTATTTTTTTAAGTTATAAATGGAATATAAGAACTGAGCTCATTTGGTTGTGTATGTCATAACTATAAGAACTAAATGAAGAAAATAAGAATAACACACCTGGAATTTAAACACCATCTTCAAAATTCTTGCAACATAAAACTCCATACACTCCACGATATAAAACGAGGTGTGCTGATGGTCATGGATAGGACTGAGGCCAGAGTTTCGGTCCTTTATTGTTATTATCATTTTGTATTCACTTTATCTTTTGCTGCTTCTTTTTAAGACTTCCTAGATGTTAATAAGGGTGTTTGGGTTCCTTGATAGTTGGTTCTGAAATTGTCCAATCTCTTCATGCCTAACATTTTTCCAGGCACTGATGAGCTCATTGGTAGGCAACTGGGCTGCCGTTAATGTTGAACTTTTACTTAAGAAACTAAAATGGCATCATTGAAGACTCCCAATTCAGCTGTAAAAGTACTATTTACTTTTGAAGCACAGCTGAACTGCTTTGAAGGCAGCTGGTTTGCTGTAACTTAAAATTGTATTGAAAAAGTTTTCAATTCTTTTTATTAAATGAGAAGACAACTTTTAAACATTCTTGCTCACTTAGAGTTCAGAAAACCATTTGAGAAGAAATTTGAATTAATAAAATAGAAACTAGATTTCGTGTAGTTAAAAAAAATGAATAAATAGAAACTAGTATGCCATGAAGTTTTTTAGGAAATCCTTTCTTCCTCTTTTTTTCCCTCGGTTTAGAGGGAAAAGCTAGAGCAAAGAGTAATCTTTCATTTGATTTGATTTTTTTTAACTAGTCCAACACAATATAAAGTGCCAGAAATTTTCATTTTTTTAGAAGGAAAAATTGGGTCACAAATACGATTTTGCCATTCCCAATAAGCTGATTTCTTTTGAAATAACATTTTGAATGAATTTGATGAGTGTGTGTCAAAAATCAATACAATACTAATAATACTCTCTCTCCCTTAGACCCTTTAACTTAAGCAGCATAATCTTTCTAATATATTTTAAACCAAAAATAAATAAATAAAAAGCACATATCAAAAAAACTGATGGTCGTGATGGAGTGAGCAAAATTGTTTTCAGGGAAGACGGCGCAATTTGAAAATGATTTCTTTGGGTGATCTTCCACATTGTTCCCCAATGTCATTTATTGTCCATACCAGTCCTCTTACTACCACCAGTGGTTACGGTAAAACTCCTTGAACAAGCTTCATGGTGTCCAAGTATTTCAGAAACTTTTAAAAGCTGGGCATGACATAGCGCTTTGTGCTGTTAAGACCTTAGCAGAGTCAGGTAGTTTACGGGTAATATTCAACCTTGTGCATCTGAATCTGTCATGGATTCCTTCCCTCAGCACTTTGCCACTAATTTGTATTACACTCTGTGGCCATATAATACTTGCACATTATGCAAAAAATAATGTTGACAGTATCTCCTTGGCACGTAATATGCAGAGTTGACACATAACCTTTGAAAACCAAGGTAACTAATATGTGTGCCCTAGTTGTGTGGCACTTGGTTAAAAAGTCTGTACATATTATGTATAAAATGTGTATTGATTAACATTTAGTCCTAAGGAATTCTGAGCTTAAAAGAAGTAGTTTTTTTTTCCGAGTAGTGATATCTATATCTAATTGTGCTTATCTAAAATATATAGCCTGAGTAGAAAACATTTTCAGATGGTTCGACATTGAGTAAAAATGACAATCCCATACATTCCATTACTAAATTCTGCCCTATTCCCTGTTGTTATCATCAGCTGATATTAAGGTCCTTGATTGTCATGATATTATCAATAAATGAGGTATTCTGAACTGCCTGGTGATATTTTCAAAAAGAGCAATTAAAATGTGTATACCCTATTATATAGCCAATAAAAATAGGACTATCTTGCTGAAGCAAGCCAAAAATTTGCATGATAGTGTGGAAACCAATGAAGGTCCAAAAATATGAATCACATTTAAAATATCAGAAGATACTGATGCTATAGTTTATCTTACAAATTAATATTTTTGACTTTTAAAGGGGGCATATTATGGATTCAGTGTTTCTTCGGAGGCAATCCTTTTAATGTAAATACTAAATACTTGCATGTCTTGAGAAAGGTTAAATTACAATCTATTAACATGCACATTTTTGATAAAATATAAAGTACCCTTATTAAAGAAATGTGGTGGAAGGTGTATGTCCAGAATACTATTACCTGTTTAACAATACCAAATGTTAAATAAAAATAGTTTGGAATTAATGTTTAAAAGACGAGCAACATTTTTAAGCCTTTCTTATATTACCCTAGTTATCTGAATCATGTATTTTCAAATTTAACTTTATCAAAATAATTCCAAAAAGTCCTACTATGGCTTCTTGCCTTATACCAGGGTTGTGTACCAAGTCATCTTCTGTCAACTCTTTTCAGCTGCTAATATCCCTCGTGTGATTAAAAGCACGAGACTTGGGCCCCGTTCTCTATGATAATGTTTGATGAGGAGATGCAGTAAAACAGTACCTTGTATTTGTTGCCTTGCCAAGGAAACAGAAAGAAACTCTAAAGTGAACTATTTTGCTCTAAATTAAATATTGAACATTATTTCTGTACTATTAGTTGAATTTTTTTTACTGTTATTATTTGCTTTTTGGGGTATTTAAATACGTTTTCATTACAGTGACAAAATCTAATCACCTCTTTACACCCCCCAAAAGATATGCTGCCCCATGTGCTGCTCTGTTATTCCACTCACAAAAGGACAAACAGTACCTGTTAAAGGAGGATGTTGAGCACTTTCATGTATTTAATGTCTGTTAATTCATCAAATCTGCAGCAGAGTGATACAAAGTGAGCATTTGCTCAGAGCACTAACCTGCCCGACAGTATTTTTTTTTTAAGTTTTTTTTTTTTACGTGACAGAGAGCGAGATCACAAGTAAGCAGAGAGGCAGAGGAAGCAGGCTCCCCGCTGAGCAGAGAGCCCTATATCCCGGGAACCTGAGATCATGACCTGAGCCAAAGGCAGAGGCTTTAACCCACTGAGCCACCCAGGCGCCCTGTCTGACAGTATGTTAATGTTAATGTGGGGACAGGTTTCACCTACTCCACACCTTTGTTCCCCATTTTAATTTCCAAATTTTACCAGATCTCTCTCAAAGGTTTCTTACGTTCTGAGGCCCCCTGACTAGCAGCACACTCAGATATGCTTCAAAGGAAAATAGCAACATCATTCGTAGAATGTCTCGTCATATAAGGTACTGCCACAAACCTATCTCTTTTCCACTCTCAGGCACTGAAGGCAGGCTCTGAAACTCCCGCTTCAAAGACCAGGGAGGGGCAACTCAAACAGGCTAACTGATCTGTTCAGCTCTTAAGTGGCCTCATTGGTTTCAAACCCAAGTCTTCTACCTTAATAAAAGTCTCCTTAATAAAAGTTTTCCATTGCAGAAAATGTAAAAACATTCATTGCCATTCAAAATTTCCAGAAATCTAATGTAGCATGTATTCTGCTAATATGAAAAAGTCTGTCACTGAATAATTGAAATCAAGTGTATGAAATATTAACCCCTAGATTCTGCCGTCCTGCTGTAGGAGCCATATACACAAAATCTTTTTTTCTAAAAAAACATACACTTTGTTATAGGAATGTTCAGATATACCGAAAAAAAAGCACAATAATGTACTGAACCCCTGATGATTCATCCCCAGTTCAACAATTGTAACATTTTCCCATTAATAAGTACTTTGTGAAACTCATTAAAATTAAGATGAAACTTTTATGAAAATATTCAAACTGTTCAGTGGTTTTTGCCCATAATGATATTCTGACATTATCTTACTTTGTGCAAAGTAATGAATTTTCTGATTTCTCGAGAAAATATTGAAACGAAGTTTCTCTCAGAACTCTGAGAATTTTAAAAAAGCCAATTTTAGAAGGAGAACCTGTGAGAATTCCACAAATATTTGTAACATAAAAAAAGAGACAACCCAGCCTCTCTTTATTTATAAACAATACGTGTTTCATATCATTGTTGAAACTAAAGTACATAATTTTCAGTTATGCATAATAAAATATGTAATTAAGCAACATTCCATAGTGGATTAAAGAATTAAAAGCTTCAGGTGCAGAAAAGAATTTGTTGGCATTTTCTTTTTCAAGGTGGTATTTCGAGGTGTTACTTTTCATTTTCTTTTGACATCTTATACACAAATAAATAGACACAGGTGAGAAGCAGAGAAATGAAGTATTGGCTCTACTACAATAAACCTGAAAAACAGTGAGGTAGCAAATATATTTGCAAAGTGCCCACAAAGGCTAAACTAAAAAGAACAGAAATCTTCTTAGTCTGGGAGAAAAAAAAAAATCTCTAAACAGGGGCGTGTGTTTCAAGAAATAGAAGTAACATAATAAAAAGTTAACTGCACTCGATCATTCCTACATTTCAAAATGCATTAAATTAATCACACTACAATTGGTCCAGTCCAGTAGACTTATTTTTCAAGTGAAGAACTACATTTAATTAATAATACTGTGCTATAAACACTGAAGTTCATAGAGGCATTTGGCATTTATCCTATTTTTGGAAAAGAGTAATGCATCAAATAAAATCAAACCACTTCAATGTCAGAATGTGTCACAATGATTCTGAAAATAAATTATTCTACTGAACATTTAAGAAAAAATAATAATACAGAGATGAGATGCTACATCAGGAGAACTTTCTAGTATCTACGGTTTTTCATACAGTGCTTAAACTACAGTAATAATCAACTGTGTGAGAGCAAGTAAATTCAATATCATGTATTTATATTAGTCAAATCCTGACACAGAAATGTGTCTTTGGTTAGTGCATGAATGAGATCAGACAACTTAGAAGAAATATGGAATGAGGCCCACATCCCATGGACAATCCATTTAATGGGGCTTTTTAAACTCACACATGTAAAGAGCCTTTTGCTAGCCTTTAGCATCTTACAGTCCTGCTGAAATGTGACAGTTTTGTATTTGTGTGTGTTTTTATAACCCATCTTATTTAAAAAAGGATTAGCTAAGACTTCCATATGTAATGTAATAATATAGGACAAAAGAAAAACTACAAGAAAATTAATCCAAAATTTAGATAGAAAATAACACTAATTGAAAGGTATGCTTGACCCAGAAATGCATATCATGAGATCCTATACAATTTATTAGAGTACACCACCAAAATTTCTAACAGCTTTATTGAGGTAGAATTGACATACAATAAACTGCACATATTTAAAGCATACAATTTCATAAGTTTTTACACACACCTGCGCGCGAGCTGACATATCTGTGTGTGTGTGTGTGCATGTAACCACCCACACAGTTGGGAGCACAATGAACATATCCCTTATCCAAGTAGTGTTGTGCCCTGTTGTAATAATCCCTCCCTCCCACCCTCCCATCTTCATTCATCACCATCCCCACGACACCACTGAGCTGCTTTCTGTCACTATAACTTAGTTTGTATATTCTAGAATTTTATATAAGCAGAATAGTTCAGAATGCACTCACTTTTCTCTGCCTTCTTTCACTAAGCATAATTATCTTCAGATTCATCCATGTTCAGTTCGTTTATTATTGAGAAATATTACCTTTTATGGATATAGTGCAACTTTTGTTTTGTCGATTATGCGGTTGATGGATATTTAGGTTGTTTCCAGCTTGGGGCTGTTACAAAGATGCGATAAGCATTTCTCTGTGTGCCTCTCTATGGACATATGCTTGCATTTCTCTTGGGTAAATTCTTAGAAATAAAGTAATTTCTCATACCATAGGTATTTAACTTTTTAAGAATCTAACAAACTGTTTTCCAAAGTGGTTGTACTGTTCTACAGTCCCATCAACACTGTATGGGAATTCCATGGCTTCACATCCTTGCCAATAGTTGATATGGTCAGGCTTTTTAACTGTAAGCATTCTAATAGGTGTGTAGTGATAGTCATGATTTTAATTTGCATTTTTGTAATAAATGACATTTCCCTACTGAATATCGTTTCATGTGATTTGCTATCCATGTATATTCTTTCATGAAGTGTTTGTTCTTTTACCCATTTTTTTCCTTTTTTTTTTTTAAGATTTTATTTATTTATTTGAAAAAGAGACCATGGGACGCCTGGGTGGCTCAGTCAGTTAAGCCACTGCCTTCACCTCAGGTCATGATCCCAGGGTCCTGGGATTGAGTCCCACATTGGGCTTTCTGCTCAGCAGAGAGCCCACTTCTCCCTCTCCCTGCCATTCTGCCTACTTGTGCTCCCTATCTCTCTGTCAAATAAATAAATAAAATCTAAAAAAAAAAAAAAAAAAAAAAAGGAAAGAGAGACCATGAGCAGGGAGAGGAAGAAGCAGACTCCCCGCTGAGCAGGAAGCCTGGAAGGAGGCTAGATCCCAGGGACTCTGGGATCATGACCTGAGCCAAAGGCAGACTTAACTAACTGAGCCACCCTGGTGCCCCTACCCAGTTTTTTACTGGTTGCTTTCTTAATTTTGAATTTTGAAAGTCCTTTATGTATTTTGGTTACAAGTCTTTTGTCAGATATGTGATTTGCAAGTATTTCAGTAGGTAGCTTATATTTTCATCTCCTTAACAGTGTTCTCTGGCTTTTTGGTAAAGTCCAATTTAACAATTTTGGTTTTATCTCTAAAGGTCTTGCTTTTAGTGTTATATGTAAGTAATATTTGCCCAATCCAAGGTCGCAAAAATTTTCTCCTGTCTTTTCTTTTAGATTTATAGTTTTAGGATTTACATTTAAATCCATGATCTATTTTGAGTTAATTTTTACAAATGGTACAAGGTATCTTTTCTTTCTCCCTCCCTCCCTCCCTTCCTTCCTTCCTTCCTTCCTTCCTTCCTTCCTTCCTTCCTCTCTTTCCCTCCCTTCCTTCCTTCCTTCCTTCCTTTTTCTTTCTTCTTTCTTTCTTTCTTTCTTTCTTTCTTTCTTTCTTTCTTTCTTTCTTTCTTTCTTTCTTTTCTTTCTTTCCTTCTTTTCTTATTTATTTGCATATACATTTCAAATTGTTCCAGTACCATTTGTTTAAAAGACTATTCTTTTTACACTTAATTGCATTTGCACTTTTGTCAAAAATCAATTGACCATATATGTGTGTGTCACTTCTGGAATTTCTATTTTATTTATTTTCTTGCTCTTTATCAACCTTTCCACCAAGACCATGCTGTCTTGATTACTATAGCTCTAGATGTCCTAAAGTCAAGTAATCTAAGTAATCCAAAGTCTTCAAACTTTACTATTTTTAAAAGTTGTTTTGGTAACTCTGGGTCTTTTCATCTACCTATGAATTCTAGGTTCACCTTGTCAATTTTCACAAAAAACAAAACAAAGCAAAACAAACAAAGCAAAGCAAAACAAAACAAAACAAAACAAAAAACCTAAAAAATATCTGCTCAATTTTGACTGAGATGGCTTCAACTCCATAGATCATTTTTGGGGAGAATTGGCCTTTCAACAATAATTAACCTTCAGATCCACAAACACTATGTATCTCTTCATTTATTCTAGAATATAGAAGCAGAATTGATTTTTTTTTTTTTTTGGTATGTTGATCTTTAATACTGCAACCTAGCCTATACTCACTTAATAGTTCTGGCAGGTTTTTTGTAGATTCCATCACATTTTCTTATTTTTTATTTTTGTTTTTTAAGACTTTTTATTTATTTATTTGAGGGTAGGGGACAGAGGGAGAAGCAGACTTCCCACTGAGCAGAGAGCCTGAGACCATGACCTGAGCTCAAGGCAGACAAGACACAACCGACTGAGCCACCCAGGGGCCCCCTGCCCATATTTTCTACAGAGATAATTGTGTCATGTAAAAATAAACACAGTTTTATATCGTCTTTGCAATCTAAATACCTTCTTTTTTTTCTTTTCTTTTCTAGAACACCCAGTGCAATGTTGAGTAAAAATGAAGAGAGAAGACATTTTTGCCTTGTTCTTGAACTTAAATACTGACACTGTTCTAAGCCATTTACAATGCAATTTCACTTAATCTGTATAACAACCATATAAGGTAGATACATTATTATCATTATATTATTGATATTAAACTGAGGCACAGAGAATTTATGTCACTGGCCCTAATGAACATACCTCTCAACAAATCTTTCACCTCTTATTTATTTTATTATTTTTTTAAAGATTTTATTTATTTATTTGACACAGAGAGAGAGATTACAAGTAGGCAGAGAGGCAGGCAGAGAGAGAGAGACAAGGAGAGGAGGAAGCAGGCTCCCTGCTGAGCAGAGAGCCCGATGCGGGCCTCGATCCCAGGACGCTGAGATCATGACCTGAGCCGAAAGCAGAGGCTTTAACCCACTGAGCCACCCAGGCGCCCCAAATCTTTCACCTCTTAAAATGTAGCTACAGTTTTTGCCTTAGCACTCACTTGCTTTATCCTTACTAAAGGTTCATAGCTTTAACACTCAATTCTTTATTAGGTTGTTTAGGCTATGCTACAAAATCTTATCTGATGAAAATGACGTTGAAATATGGAAAGGGAGTGGGGAGGATTGTGCAAAAACATAAAACTAAGGGGAACCAAAGAAGAGAGCTAGAAGGAGGAAGAGGGTTCAGGAAGAGAAGAACAAAGATGTTGGGAAAGATACAGGAAGACTTCAGTTGGCAAGTGAGATTACTCAAAGGGGAAGCATACCTCCTGCACATTTCCATATTGTGAATAAAAAAGAAATTCTGGAAACCACATGCAAACTGACCTCTTTCGGTGATTCTAGAAACACTGCCTTTTTAAAGTTTGGTGCTTCTAATAAGTGCCCTAATTTCGGAAAGAGAAAAGTATTCATTCTATACTATTAGAGGGGATCAAATGACCATACCAAAGCTCTAGATCAGAGTTCTGCAATCTATGGCCCATGGGCCAGATCTGTTTTGCCACTTGTTTTATAAATAAAGTTTTATTGGAAACCAAAGTCATGCCCATTTATTTATATTCTCTGTGGCTGCTTTTATGCTACAACAGTAGAATTAGAGTGGCTGTGGAAGAGACCATATGGCCATCAAGCCTAAAATATCTACTCTCTGGCCCTTTATAGAAAATGTTTGTCAGTCTTTGTTGTAGATCACTAAACTGTGCCAAGTTTTGCAAAGGAAAAGAATTAAAGAAATTTTCTGAATAACCTGTGTCAAAACAAAATAATCATTTCAGTATTTTTTAGAAGAGTTAGAGCATATATTAACTAGAAACTCATTTGTTCTCAACTCCACAATCTCATTTGATGTGTATGAAGAACCTCATTTTTTCATTTCTACTAGTTACCTTGTTGGCCTATGCAAGAACACAAGACTAGACATCCCACACCCTGTTGCTCATCAGTAACTCTTCTATAAATTTAGAAAATTATTGACTAGAAGCTTCACCCTTTCTTGATAAACTCAAGAAGTGTTAATATTCTTGGCAAAATTGTTTTTGCACTAATTGCCACATCCATCTGCTCTGTGAGATTGATTAGACTGTAAGAGCATTTGCTCTCCCTTGCAATCAATGCTTCCTGGCCCAGCAGAAAGCTAGATCTGTCTTATTTCCATCTAGAGAAGGATACACCACTGACAACTGTAAGCATTTCCTTTGAGGATTTGAGATTAAATTGGTGCTTGGCTTGATGGCCCTTTGGGGAATAATTCAGTCTAGAGAGAATTCTGTTGAAGTAAACTGAAGCCACAGGAACTTCAATGATTCCTTCTTACATAGAGAAACTCCACTATTTCATAAAGCCTATTTCTGTAGAACCAGTGGTTGGGTACCATGTCCTGGAGAAACATTCTACTGACCACTGAAGAGCCCAGGAGGAGCAAAGGGCCTTGTCCTCCTCTCTCTTAACTCTTCAGCTCATGAAACCTGCATAGACTGAGTAATGCTGTCAGTGTGTCTAGTGAAGAGCAGCTGTAGAGTTTAATTCTATCCGGATTGGACCCAATATTTTATTTGTTTGTTTGTTTGTTTGGTGTTAAAAATATACCTATTACAACAGCTTCTAGATAAAAACATGAGGAACAACATAACAAAGAAAAAAGTTATAATAAACTTCTATCCAAAAATAGCAACAAGCTTCTGCCATTACTGTCCTTCTTATGGACCCTACTGCAACATCATATTGGACAGTTATCCCAGTACCTGGGTTTCTGTAGTGCAGTGTCCTACATGAAACAAGCAACTTGATTCTCTAGTTCAAATGTAAAAAGATACCTTACTCTGAAAACCCACAAAATGAATCTGGAGAGAATTTCATTTAACACTGTTTTATATTTTCCTTACAATGGGCCAGGTAGTTTGAGTTTAAAATCACCACTGCCAGAGAGGTTCACTCAAGCAGGAGCTCCCACATGCTTGTCTCTCTATTGGCACTTATATAAAGTTGAGTTTTCACTTTAGATGGAGTTGAGGTAAATAAAAAAGACGGATACTTTTTATGACGTGATACTTGTACATTTTGAAGGACTGTAACTTTTGAGATTTTTGATTTCTTATTTTGTGGTGGTAATACATTTCTTCTGTGGAAAAAAAAAGTGATAAATTATCAGAGGACCAATTGTTTTTTATTATTTTGTATCATATAATGAATAGAAAGCAACTTTATTGAGACTACCTTTTAAAATCTTTTATTTTGTTTTATATATCCATGAAATCCAAAACCTGAGAACATTTGAATGTAATCAATGGTTCCCAAAGCTTTTGGTCTCAGGAATTCTTTGTACTTTTAAAATTTATTGAGACTCCCACTTCTAGGAAAACTGAGTAGGCATACTTTTCCATATTCCTCTGTTATGTACAGTAAAAAACCCTGATGTCATATGTAAAATAAACACTAGAAGACTCCAATAGGTGGCAAGAAGAAGGCAGACCAGATAGGGACTTGAGGACCCAAAGAACAACACAGTGGTACATTCCCTATTCCCTTTTGCCTCATATATCCCAGACTTGGAGCTGAAGAAGGCAGAAATCCAGAAATGCCAATAGGCATAAACAAAAGAAGGTTCTGACATCCTGCTCTCTCTAGCCAAAGGAAGAGAAAAGAAACAGCCAGTAAAACAGAAAACTTGAAAATCACTGCCTTAATCCATCACAGAAAAAACCTATACCCTATTCCTATTCAGACCAGCAAAGTTAAGTAGACAGCCTAGACTTCCACTCTGAAGAGACTGTAACCAGGTGGGGTGGTGTCAGAGGAAGTCTAGTGGATAGTCAAAACGTTCATCATTGCTCATTGGTGACAAAGCAATCCTCTATGCCAAAATAGTGTCAGTGGAAGCTATGTGAGGAACGGTAACAAGGTATCCTACTTCTCCCAGCCAGGCAAATATCCCTGGAGTTTTAGTGGAGAGTTGGAACTCCACTCCCCACCCAGCAATAATAAGGAGAAACCCTACAGATATCAATGAAAGCCAAGTGGAGGAGCTGGACTTCTACCCATATCTGGTAATAGTAAGGAGGTATTGCTTCTTCTCTTGTCAGATCAATGTAAAAAAAAGTCAGCTAACACAGAGGACTTAAATAAGATCCAGAGACTCGGCAAAATATCCAGGCCTCAGTTAAAAGGCAAAAAACAAACAAACAAAAAAACATCTAGTCATACAAAAACCCAGAAAAATCTCAAACAGGATATAAGAAAGATATAAACACTGAGACTATAGAGACATCAGAATTATCCAACAAGGATTTTAAAGCAGTCATAAAAATGATTTAATGAGCAATTCCAAAGAAAAAAAATAGAAAGTTTCACCAAAGGTATAGAAGATATAAATAAGAGCAATTTGGAAATGTTAGAATTGAAGGGTACAATAACTGAAATAAAAAACCGAAGGGAGGAGAAAGAAGGAGAGGCTGAAAAAGTAATTCCAATAATGGCCAAAAACTTCCCAAAAGACATAAACCTACAGACTCAATAAGTTGAGCAAACCCCAAATATGATAAACCTAAAGAAATCAAAAGACACATTATGATCAGACCTCTGAAAACTAAAGACAGAGAAATTACCTTGAAACAGAAAGGCAGAAATAATGCCTGAAATACAAGGGGAAACATTTTGAAAAAACAGCAGATTTCTCATCAGAAACCATGTAGACCAAAAAAAAGTGGCACAATATTTTTCAAGTACAGAAAGAAAGCTCAATGCAAGGGTTAATGAGGAGATGGGAAGGAAGTGGATGTAACTATAAAAGGGCATCATGTCTCCTTGTGTGGATGGAAATGTTCTGTACCTTCATTGTATCAATGGAAATGTCCTTTTTGAGATATTGTGCTATAACTTAACCACTGGGAAAAACCAGGTAAAGAGTACATAGATCTCTTTGTATTATATCTTATAACTGCATATGAATCTATGATTATCTCAAAATAAAAACCTTAGTTAAAAATACATTATTAAATTAAAAATAGAACTACCATACAATTTAGCAGTTCCACTTCAGGGTATAAATCCAAAAGAATTGAAAGCAGGGTCTTGAAGAGATATTTGCACACCTTTCTTTGCTGCAACACTATTTGCAATAGCCAAGAGGTTGAAGCAACCCAAATTTTCACTGATGGATAAATGGATAAACAAAATGTTTTTTGATCTTGGTTCCTCACTGTGAGCTGGACTCAGATTTGATCCATGTGTTTTTCCTGGGCTGAAAGGGAAGCAGTTACCCAAGACATTTAAACCTCCTGCTTGCCTACATTGACCAAAGCAGGTTCATGGCCAACTCCAAAATCAAGGGATGAGAGAATGTACTTGGCATTCTACACACACACACACACACACACACACATGCACACATGCACATACACCCAATGGAATATTATTCAGCTTTTTAAAAGGAAGGAAATCCTGTCACATGTTACATTATGCTAAGTGAAATGAATCAGTAACAAAAAAAATACTGTACAATTACACTTATAAGATGTATTTAAAGTAGTCCAATTCATAGAAACATAAAGTAAAATGGTAGTTATCAGGGATAGGGGAGGGGAAAAGGAGAGTTGTTGTTTAATGGGTACAGAGTTCAAGAGTCACAACATGAGAAGAGTTCTGGAGATCTGTTTCACAAAAATGCAAATACACTACTGACTGTACACTTAAAAATGGTTGGGATGGTAAATTTTATGCTATGTGTTTTTCTCCATAATAAAATAATAGGAAAAGAATTAAAATACATTATAGAAGACCCCAAAGAGCCTTTGTTTATGTAGATTGTATCTATTAACACTTAACTATATTTGGCATTAAAACTAAGACATTTTAAAAATATTTATTTACAAATTCACTAAGATGTCAATTTTAAAGTCATTACCTATGAACGTAAATGATATATTTTTCTTTAAAGTTACCTTATGGTGTACCTGGATGGCTCAGTTGGTTATGTGTTCAGCTCTTGATCTCAGCTCAGGTCTTGCTCTCAGGGTCTGGAGTTCAAGCCCCACATTGGCGTCCACACTGGGTGTGGAGCCTATTTATAAACAAACAAACAAATAAAATTGCTGTATATTTGAAAAGAATTATTGAAAATATTACATTGTTTTACATTTTGCAGATATCTTCATATCTTCCTCCTCAGAAGACAGCTGGATTATCTACTTCTGCAGTCAACCTATTGCCATGTTATGTATCTCAAACGCTCTGGAAAATTGCACTGCACACTGGTGAAAAAATACAAGTGAGATAATATCACATTATTATTATTATGAACAACTGTCAAACTTGCAGACAGCTTAAAAGATCTCAGGGACTCCCACAGGTTTCCAGATTACAATTTAAGAACCGCCAAACAAGACCAGTCATCATCCCAGCCAGGACTCTGTGGGAGATTGAGTTATTAGTTACAATTCCTGGCTCTCACGGGGTAAGATTTACATCCACAACCTTGCTATGGCCAAGTACATTCTCCCACCCCTTGATTTTGGGGTTGGCCATGGACCTGCTTTGGTCAATGTAGGCAAGCAGAAGGTTTAAATGTCTTGGGTAACTGCTTCCCTTTCAGCCCAGGAAAAACACAGGGATCAGATCTGAGTCCAGCTCACAGTGAGGAACGAAGCTCAGCCAAACACTCAGATTGAAGCAGAGCCCAGCTGAGCCCACCCTAGATTAGCTGATTTTACAGTGAAACAGCAGACTCATGACCATAAGAATAAATATTTATTGTTAAATGCCA
The DNA here is from genome assembly GCA_002007465.1 of Ailurus styani. Classification (NCBI taxonomy): domain Eukaryota; kingdom Metazoa; phylum Chordata; class Mammalia; order Carnivora; family Ailuridae; genus Ailurus; species Ailurus styani. The sequence goes on along the minus strand of LNAC01000795.1, from coordinate 393,631 downwards.
CTGAGTTTTTGAGTGGTTTATTATACATTACTGTGATAATGGCTGACTAATTGAAGCCTAAACTTACTAGTTGAATAAAAGGAAACACATGAAAAAAAACAAAAAACAGTTACTCAGTCAGGAGGAAGAGAAAACCAATGGGCAATCTTATTCAAAAAATTGTGACGATGAATCCTGTCTCGAATGAAGTCAGAACAAAAGAAAACTCCTTAAAAACACAGCCCAGGATATTTAAAGACAAATTCTCTGGTGAGAGAAGCCCTGAAATACTACTGAAATAGACTAGGAAGAAATTCTCTTTCCTTTCTTTTTTAACAGGTGAATTCACAGCTCAATATTAACAGTCTTGCTTATTGACCTAGGAAAAGGAGTCTAAATATTAGAGGTTATGGGGGACAGGGATGAAGTAGAGGGTGTTTGCCCAGAAATTTTCAGTGTCTTAGTGGATTCTCTCTGTTTAATGTTCTATTTGCTGTCTGTTCTTTTTAGACAACTCCATTAAAAAAATTACACAAGTATTTATTGAATATTTCCTACTTTATTTTGGATTCCCATAAGAGTAAACCCTAGGACATAGATTTGGGTGACAGTAGTGTATTATAGATTCAGAGGAACCAGGTACAATGAAGCTCAGAATCAGCCTCCTATGGATGGGAAGACTGAGGCATTTATCCTCTGATTCTGACCTCTCATGCGGGCCAAGTTGGCTTTGGGTTTGCTAAATCTCCATCACTGTGGTAGTTATTCTTAATAAAACTTTATGGGCAAAATTTCAAATAGAGCAGGAAACTCCAGGGCTACTAGAAATGTGATGGTGATAGAACAGACTAATGGACCAAATTCTAGATAACTGCTTACCTGGGAACATTAATAACCCACGTATTGATGAAGGCCATCGCTTTCATAGAGTGCTCCAAAGAGGAAAGCTATCAATGCTTTTTAGAAGGGCAAATTACTAAATCTTTGAAGAAGACTCTTACATCAACAAAATGTTAGGAGATGCATTCATTTTGAAACTTAAGAGCCATGTATTGGAATGCCCAGTCCCTAAAATAAGATTCTGTTAACAGGGAAAGTATGGCACATTGGTTAAAGATAATTGTTCTTGTTCTTACAAACTCTACACTAGAAGGTACCAATTTGCAAATTAAAGCCCCATCCATGCCTTTCATTGTATCTTTTCTTCTGTTCTAATGCCACCCCCCCCAACTCCCTGGGGTTTTGGAACAGTGTGGTGAATATACAGGATATCTTATAACTGATGACAGAGAAAAGCCTGCAATGAGGAAAATACTACCATAATATAGAGAGAAATTTCTACCAGGACACCCACTTCAAAAGGACTGCTTAATTCTTTTAAAAATCTTATCCAATCATGAAGGTCCCTTTCCTACTGGCTAAAATGGGTAGGGTAAGGTGGGGTGGAATGGGAATTCTATGCACAAACCAAAGTACATCATCCACACAACTCTCCAAACAATATTGTCTTCCAATATTAAAATGTCTTTTTCAGGGGTGCCTGGGTGGTTCAGTCAGTTGACCATCTGACTCGATTTCAGCTTGGTCATGAACTCAGGGTGGAGAGATTGAGCCTCGTGTAGGGCTCCACATTGAGCGTGCAGCCTGCTTTTGATTTTATCTCTCCCTCTCCCTTTGCCCCTCCCCCCAACTCACACATGTGCTTTCTAAATAAATAAAAAAATAAAATGTCTCTTTCAATTGAAGATAAATATAAAAAACAAGTTCATTTTTATTACAAACATATGTTGGGAAAGCATCTTTACCCATGGTGCTTAGGCATCATAACAGACTGATTTAATCTATTCCAGTATACATATGAACATTTAGAATGTTTGTTTCACTGGAATGGAAATTGATGATTAGACAACAAGTCAAAAATTAAGGAGGACTAAATTGGATAGAATCAAAAGTTTACAAAGTATATCCTTAGAGATAATGGAATTAAACTAGAAACCGGTAACAGAAAGATGATGGGAAAATTTCCAAACACTTACAAATTAAACAACACACTTTGCAATAATCCATAGGTCAATGAGGAAATCTCAAGAAACATCAAAAATTATTTTGAAGTGAACAAATACAACATATCAAATTTTGTAGGAGCAGCTGAAACAGTGCTTGGAAGGAGATTTATAGCATTAAGTGCTTATATTACAAAAGAAGAAGGTCTCAAAGAAATGACCTAAGTTACTACATTTAGAAACTAGAAAAAGAACAATCAAATGAACCAAATTGAGCAGGAGGAAGAAAATAATAAGGAGCAGAAATCAAAGTAATGAAAACAAACAAATAAAAATAGATAAAATAAAACCAAAAGCTGATTCTTTAAAAATATCAAAATTTTTGAAAGTCTAGCAAGAATGACAAAGTAAGAAAAAGACACAAATTACCCATATCAGGGATGAAAGAGGTGATATCACCACACACAGCAGATGGCAAAAGGATCATAAGAAAAAACTATGAAGAACTCTGCACATAAATTCTACAAGGATGAAAAAATGGAGACATTCCTTAAAATTCACAAACAGCTAAAATTCATGCAAGATGAAATGGACAACATAAGTAGCCCTGGGATTATGTAAAAAACTGAATTCAGAGTTAAAAAAATTTCTGAAAATAAATCTCCAAGTCCAGGTGATTTCACTGATTAATTCTACCAAACATTTAAGAACTAATAATAACAAATATGTACAATCATTTCCACAAAATAGGAGAGAAGAGGATATTTCTTAGCTCAATTTATGAAACTAGTATTCCCATACAAAATGAAGGACATTAAAACTACAGACCAGCAACATCTCCCAAGAACATTGACACACATGTGCTCGCTTTGGCAGCACATATACCAAGAACATTGACACAAAAATCCTTTAAAAAAGTAACAAATTGTATTCAGCAATATGCAAAAAGAATAATATAGCCCAAACAAATGGATTTTATCCAGAGATTGCAACATTGCTTCAATGTTTGGCAATCGATCAATGCAATACACCACATTAGCAATCTAAAGAGGAAAATAGCATGATCATATGAATGCAGGGAAACATTAAAAAAAAATCTGTTCTCAGCAAACTAGGAAGAGAAAGTAATTATTTAGCCTGATAAAGGACATCTACAAAAATATCTATAGCTAACATCACACTTAATGTTGAAAGACTGAATGCTTTCCACTTCTTATTAGGACAAAGGCAAGGATGTCCATTCTCATCATCTCTATTCTTTGCAATAAAATAAGAAAAAGAAATAAAAGACATAAAATTTGAAATGAAAGAGGTTAAACTCTCCCTACGTGCCCATAATATGATTTTGTTAAATGTAGAAAATACTAAAGAATCTAACAAAAAACTAGAAAAAATAAGTGAGTTTAGCAAGGTCACAGAAATCAAAGTGAACAAATAAAAGTCAAGCAGATCTCTATAAATAAGCAACATGAAATTGGAAACTAAAATTTTAAAAAAGATAATTTATAATAGTGTTATATAGATGGGATGTTCTGGGGGGGCTCTCTCTTGGCCAGTCTAGTCAGAGGCAATCTGAGCAGAACACATGGATATGATAAACTTCTGCTTTGCTTTCTTTCTTCTTTCTTCAGACATTTTTTTTTTTAATTTTTCTATTCATGTTCTTTGAAGGCAGATACCTTTTGGGGGAGCTGAAAAAGCTCAATGGATGATGTAAAACAGAAGAAATGGTGATTTAGAGAGCATTCACTGGCTTTTAAAATTTTTTTTAGAGAGAGCAAGCAGAGGGAGAGGAAGAGAGAAAGAGAATCTTAAGCAGGCTCCACACCCAGGGTAGAGCCCTACATGGGGCTCACTCAATCTTACAACTCTAAGATCATGACCTGCACTGAAGTCAAGAGTTGGGCACTTAACCAACTGAGCCACCCAGGTGTGCCATAGACAGCATTCACTGGATTTTTAAAAGCTGGTTATCAAATGACCCAGTCATCTCACTCCTAGATATTCACCCAAGAGAAATGAAAGCATATGTCCACACAAGGACCTGTACACAAATGTTTATAGTCACTTTATTCATAGTAGCCTTGAGCTTTAAACAATCTAAATGGCCATCAGCCAATGAACGGAAAAATGAATCATGACACATCCATGCTATGGAATACGACTCAGCAATAAAAATCAAGGAATTATAGGTATACAATTACAATGCGGATGAATTGTGAAAATATTATACTGAAGGAAAGAAGCGAGATATAAAAGGCTACACACTGCCTAGTTTCATTTATATGTAATTCTAGAACAGGCAAAATCTAATCTATAGTGACAGAAAGCAGATTAATAATTACCTAAGACAACAGGTTGGGATAATGGAGTATAATGGGGCATGAGAGAATCTTTTGGGGTGATGGAAGTGTTCTATCAATTATGGTGATAGATACACTGATAAATAAACTTTTCAAAACTCATTGAAATTGTTTCACTTAAAATAGGTGCATTTTAACTTATGTAAATTGTACCTCATTACACTTTTCTTCATTATCTTCTACAATCTGGCTTAGAATCATCTTCCTTCCTTCTTTCCTTCCTTCCTTCCTTCCTTCCCTCTCTCCCTCCCTCCCTCCCTCCCCTTTCCCTTTCTCTTTCCCCTCCCTTCCCTTCCATTCTCTTTCTTTTTTTAATTCAAATGCTTCTCAAGCTGCAAATGGTTTCACTAATCTTGGGATCATAAGGAAATCAATTTCCTCTGGTCAGCATCCTGGAATATGAAAAACGGTCTGACAGTGTGTTGGAACTATTTGAAGTCAAGGGTCATGAATACATGCAGTCAACCAGCTGAAGATATAAATCAGATCTGTACACATACTTCTGAAACAAATTCAAGCTCAGTATAAAAGTGGGGGACAGGCCTTGTAGTGGCACTGCTGGCAGAAGGCAAGGCTCTCCATGTCCAAAGACTGTAGAGGAAGAGAGGTATTTTGGAGGTAAACGTGTTTATTGCTGACAGTGACTATGCCATTTGAAACATCCTGACAGAATAGACAAAAGAAAGATAGCACTTCCTCTTAATATCAGATCTGGGCTCACCACCAGGATGAAGAAAATGAGAGTGGGTAATGTCTCTTTGGGGACATTATGGCTACAAGTATGACTTTTTAGCTCTTGCTTTATATGGTTCTAATGTTTGAAACCCAATTTATATCTTAATGTGAACTTCGCTTGGACCAATGTAGACTTTTTCCTTCGGAGAGAAAAACCTCTGCTTGGTTCATTGGGACAGTAGTCCGCCTCTATTTTTTCAAACATAGAGATCAGGGCTCCTCCAAAGGACAGTATGTATGTTGTCCTTATGTTATATTATATATTATTATATAATTATTATATAATCAAAACTTCAATCAAAGAAATATCTTGACATCATTGAAAATAGAAATTAAACTAAAGTAAGTTTTTTTTCTCATTTTTCAAGAAATTTTATTTAAAGGCACAATCTAAATCCTGTCTCTCAGTCGACAGTTCACTAAGCAGGGAGGAACCAGGAAGATTGTACCAGCACTTCTGTGTAGCAGCCCAAATCAGTTTGCCCATGGCAGACAGGGCAGATGAGGACCATGGGTCATGACGATAAGATCAATAGTATTCTATGCTAGTGCAGTGGACAAAGCCACATAGTGGTTGAATAGTCTGGCCAAACATCCTGAAGAAGCTGGTGGGAGTGCAAAAGATATATATACATATATATGTGCGTGCACGTGTGTGTGTGTGTGTGTGTGTGTGTGTGTGTGTGTGTGTGTGTGTAATGGTTTCCTGCCCCCATAGCATAGGTTCATGGCTTTGTCTTGAAGCAATAGTCACCAAAAGTTTGAAATGTCTATTTACTTATATTAACTACACCCTACCAAATAATAGCCAGAAGTTCCATAGTCAAAGATAGATCTAAGGGGCGCCTGGGTGGCACAGTCGTTGGGAGTCTGCCTTCAGCTCAGGTCACGAACCCAGGGTCCTAGGTTCGAGCCCGGCATCAGGCTCCCTGCTCTGCGGAAAGCCTACTTCTTCCTCTCCCACTCCTCCTGCTTGTGTGTCCCTCTCTCACTGTGTCTCTCTGTGTCAAATAAATAAATAAAATCTTAAAAAAAAGATAGACCTAAAAATGAACAGAATGACATTATTTGCTAGACACAGAGAGAAAACTGTCATTTCTGCACAAAAATTATTTTTTAATTGTATAAATAATACAGTGACCAAAAAATTCCTTTTGAAAATAAAAGCCTAATGTCATCACCCTTGTAGGACTATATTCATTTTGTATGTTCTTTTGAACACATAAGAATAAGAATAAAATGTACATAAGACATAAGAATAAAAATGTACTTTATTGAAGTCTGAGCTTACTTATAATTTTGCTTTAGGATTGTATCACTTGTCAGTAATTTTCATAAGGCCTAAAGCTATTAGTCTTAAAGAATTTTCTTAGCTGGAAACAGATACATGGGTCATTTAATCCAGCCTTGTTAAACAGTCTTATCTTGGTTTTAATAGGTATTAACCTAGAAAAAGGATTCCATGATTAAATAAGTGGGATGATTTGTGATAATGGTCCATAGACTTGAGGAACGGGCATGGGGATGGCATACTTGATTGCAGGCCCCTTCTGAAAAGGAGGGTCTCATAGGATTTGTGCTTCACACGATCTGTGCTTTACAAGCATCATTTAGATCAATTTCTCTATCAGGAAACTGAGGCCCAGAGACATTAAAACTCAACCTTACACAGTTGATTTGTGACAGAATACAGACCGGAGTTTATAAATACTTTTCCAGAAAGAAAACTTCTACCAAAATCTCCTTAATTCTTTAGACTGAAATATTCTCACAGTGCCACCAAAAATTCTCAGTGATTGACAGTTCCGTGAATATATTCTATATCATGATATCCTTCTGTGGAATCCATGATACCAATGGAAGTTCTTCTTATTTTACAGAAAGATGAGGTGCAGAAGATTGAGTGACAAAACGAGGAATAGATATTAAATGAGTGATGCCAGGGGGGCACCTGGGTGGCTCAGTGGGTTAAAGCCTCTGCCTTTGGCTCAGGTCATGATCTCAGGGTCCTGGGATCGAGGCCCGCATTGGGTTCCCTGCTCAGCGCGGAGCCTGCTTCCTCCTCTCTCTCTCTGCCTGTCTCTCTGCCTACTTGTGATCTCTCTCACTCTGTCAAATAAATAAATAAAATCTTAAAAAAAAAATGAGTGATGCCAGGAGACTTGGAGCCCTGGTGAGGATATCAGTAAAATCAATGCCTAAATAAAGGTACATGTATGCAAATTGTTAAAAAGTTCTGTACACTAGGAAAACAAGAGACTATTATTGAGAAAATATGCTAGGAAAATTTTGAGGAAAAAATTCTTTTTTGGGTTCTTACTTCTAAATGCCCTAAAATAAAGCTATGAAAAATTTCCGCAAAAATTATAACTGTCCAGGAAAAGAACTGTCTCAGTGAAAAGATGGGCTTTTCTCAGTCCTTCAAAATTTTGATTTTGAAACTACTAAATACCTGGTCTGGTTGCAAGAATTGGCTGATAAAATCCCACTGTATTAAAAAGGAATGTAATCTTGGCATTGCATGTAATTTTTTGTTAAACTTTCTACTAGCTCACATACCAAAGTGATCTAAGAGCTACGCTATTAGTAATGTTACTTCATGTTACTTCAAAACACTGTTCACTAACTGATAATGGTTAGGGGTACTTCTGCTTGTTAAAACAAAAACAAAAACAAAAACAAAACAAAAATGCCCTTTCCCTCATCCTCCCAATGGCAATTAATATTCCCAAGGTAAATTTGTATTTCTTTGCACTTAAAACTTGATCCCTCTGTGATGCCAATACAACGAAGACCTCATCAGTTTTATAGGCAAATGAATTCTCAAGGACCCAACGTTTTTGTTCTTGCCCTGTCTACCCAGACTGGAACCTTCTTCCACTTTCAGAATCTCTGCTGAGTGTTTCTGGGAGCCCCCCAAAGGCCTGATCTTTAGCGGGCAGATACTGGGGTAGCAGTGATTTACGGCTGGCTTCTGGCGCAATCAGCTGCTGTCAAGTCCTTAAATTTGAGACTCACATACGTGCTGACAAATTAGGCTACGTGCTACGGCCTACTACCGCCCCCTGTTCCTCCTACCAGCTTCGCACAGGGAGCTTCATGTCTCAAAAATTCACTCTCAAATTTCACTCATGCCAACGGTCAATGGAGTTCACTGTGAAAGCCTTTGATGAGTCATGGCAGGCTGTGTAAACAAAGAGAGAATGACTCTTGCTCTCACTCCATGCCATACTTTGCCACCTAGAACCTGAAGCCGACTTTCTTCCACCCAGAGCTTCACAGAGTCCCTCATGAAAGTAGTTCTATGTGACCGTAGCCTGCAGACAATTTACCAGACATCCAATCCTAGCCCTAAGAATTGGGTAAGTCTGGATGCTGACCTCAACCAAATTCTTTCCCTCTCAACTGGTGGCAAAATCAAAGTCCCCATGAATATCAGTGAAAGCCACGTGATACTGGTGGTGGCTTGGGAGTGGGTGCCACCCAGATCCCAAGGCCAAGTTAGAAAAATACCCCTTTACATTTATTAAAAAGTATCAGCTCTGGGAGGAAGAAACGTGCACATTAGTATATCTGAAAAGACTTGCCTAAGTAACAAGGTAGAGTGTGGAGGGGTGGGGAAGCTGGGATGAAGCCATCTGGAGCATTTATATCGAAATAGCTGTTTCTTGGATATTTACTGAAAGCATTGCCTGTTGACAGCATAGACCTCTCCATCTCTACTGAGAAATGACTTCCTTCTTAATTCCGTATGGAAAAAACAATGCATCAGTATCTTTTAATTTTGCCTTAAATGACAGAAGTTCAAGTTATAGACCTAGACTTTCAGGTCTGCAATACAAATCTGACCTTTGATGTTTCCAGTTTGAAGATATGGTTTCAATAAAAGAATGGAAATAGTGATGGTTGAGCAGCCTTGGTCAGGTGAAAACTTTAACGGTGGTGGTCAAATTCTGTTTTAAAAGGTTCCATTAAACAATCACATATGATGATGCAGTCCTTCAAATAAGTTATGAAGTCCACATTAGTCGATCTGGAGTATTTCCAAGATTAAAAAATGGGAATACTCCAAAACTGATTTCACATATTAAGTCACTGTATCAACATAACAGTGACATCTAATACGACTTTCTCTCTGTCTTTTTGAAGTTACCATGCTAAAAGAAATACACAAAAAGTCAAAACATGGCCATGTGTTTTAGTAAATAATTTCACTTTTTATTGGGAATTTTCTTCAATATAAACTACTATTGTGATTGTAGCTCTAAAACATAATTGTTTTATAAGCAGCGATGGCGGTCAGTTTCTTGGGTTTGATTTAGATACCAACTCTGGTAGCCTTTATAAAAACAAGGGCTTTGTCATTGTGGGTAAAGAGCAAGTGAGGGTTCAGGAAATATCTCAGAGGCACAATACCTCAGAGACGTGGTGATTGGATACATGTGGACAATGATGAAGAGAGGTAAGTTTAAGACAATTCCTGTTTAGTGTGTTTGTTTGCTTTGTTTTAGCCTTGCAGGCAAGGTGGGTTGTAATGCCCTTCACCAAGGTAGGCAAGCAAAACAAATATAATGTCAGGAAATATGAGGAATGTGGTTCTGGCCATCGTAAGTTTGAGAGATCATAGATCTAGTAGGCAGTTATATACATGCATCTGGACTACAACAGAAGTCAGACAGGTGATAGCCATTTGGGGACCATCAGCAGAATGAGGAGCTGAAATGTTAAGTACTGGTGTACTTAAATGTACATTTAATGTACATCAGTAAAAGTACTGAAAAGGACTGAAATGTTAAATATACTGGAAAGAAAAGATGAGACCTAGTAGAAGATCCTTGAAGAACTGTGAGATTTCAGAATCAGGGAGAAAACGCAAAGCCTGAGAGAATGAAGAGTATTCTAGAAATAGGAGGAAAATGGGGAGAAATTGTCATGATGGAAGCTGGCCCAGAAGAGAGTTTTGAGGAAAAGCGGAAAAGTGGATATTGTTGTTTTGACTATCAGGCATCCAATTCTCTTTGTGTCCTTCTTTTGTTGTGGTAGTGTTAGTGCCTATTTATCACCTATTTCCTATGATGAAACCAAAGGAACTAGGTCCATCCTCTTTCCACCCAGGGCAGACAAAGATCTAAGCTGGGCCACCGTCTTCAGTGACTTAATAACTTTTAATGTAAACAGCCAGAAGGCAGGGAGCAGTCAGGGTTAACTCACCACAAGGGCGGTGTGGATAAACCTGGGCCTGGTGTGTGCACAGAGTGGTAGCGCACAGAGGGGTAGCGCTTTTACTCAGTTTACTTGTCCCTCTGATCTTCCAGTTTCCTATTTATCCATCCAATAACCCTACTTTTTACTTAATATAAATAGCTAATGTAGTCAAATGAGTTACACTTAAAGAGGGTAATCCAGGGCGCCTGGGTGGCTCAGTGGGTTGAGGCCTCTGCTTTCGGCTCAGGTCGTGATCTCGGCGTCCTGGGATCGGGCCCGCATCGGGCTCTCTGCTCAGCGGGGAGCCTGCTTCCTCCTCTCCTTGTCTCTCTGCCTGCCTCTGCCTCTCTGCCTACTTGTGATCTCTCTCTCTGTGTCAAATAAATAAATAAAATCTTTAAAAAAAAAAAAAAGAGGGTAATCCATAATGATTTCACTGCATAGATAGATGAGTAATCTCTTGTTCCGTAAAACTAAAATCACCCAAGATTACAGAGTTAATTATGGCACAGATGGGACTAGAACTCATTTCTCTTAACTTCTGGGCTAAGGTATTTCTTCTGCTTTTAAAACAATTTTGTCCTGAGGCAAATATATGTAACATGAAATTTACCATCTCGGCATGTAGTGTGTAGTTGAGTAGTGTTAAGTACATTCACATTGCTGTGCAACTGATCTCCAGAACTCATTTCATCTTGGGCTGAGGCACCTTTCATTGTACCACTCATAATAAACCTACCTTCCCAGCCTTCCGTACAGCTAAGTCTGGCCCACAGGGTGTGAGCAGATCCGACTTGCGCAGCCTGCAGGTTGTAGCCCTGAGAGGAAAGAACACGCCCTTCCTCTTCTGCTTTCCCACATGAAATAAATCCGGATCATGGGCCATGATGATGAAGGCAATACCTAGGATGAAGGCAGAACAAACTGAAAGACAGCCGTAACAGCTTTATGAAGCAGAACTTCTCTGATAGCTCCGATTATACTTTGTAAGAGTACATTTCAATACCGTTGAAGCCACTATTATTTGGGGGTGTTTCTGTTATAAAAGTTGAACTGATTGCACCCGATAAAACCACCCCGAAACTTATTTCCCTTCCTCTTCTGAAGCATTACAAGAAAAACAGAAAATACTTATGCTCTTTCCTTCCAAGATGTTGGTGAGGCAAGATTCATGTTTATTATCCTTAGATCCCAAATCCAAGAATGACATTCATTTTATCCTGCTAGCAAGGCCAAGTTGATGGAGACCCACAGGCATATAACGCTCCAGTTTAGTGGATGGGGAAGCTGGGAGGGACTCCATTTTGGGCAACGAGGTTAAAGTGAGACCTTTGTGCTAAAACGGCTTACCAGATAAATAACGGGAAAAAATTAACCATCTTTTTGATTCTGATTTATTTCTGGAAGAGAAGTGTACTGCAGGTGGGGCAGGGGATGAGCGGCAAGAATACCGCACAAACATTTTAGCGTATTCTTACACGTGTGAAAACCAGGAATATTCACTTAGGAGCTGGTGGTTCCACCAGGTGGTAAAATACTGGATCAAGAATTCAGGATAGAATGTTTAAGGTTTGTATTTAACAAGCGATGGAAAGCGCTGTAAATGTTACTCATTCCAATTCACAAAAGTCGGTGATTCTTACGAAACACTCAGCTTATGCAAAGATGAATTATAATGCTATACACTGTCTTCCAAAGGCTTCTTAGATAGATAAGCCAATCACATACTACTTCAAATAATGACAACAGAGCTACTTCGTTTTTTCCCCCAATAAGGTCATTCAGTGTGTTCCATATAGGTGCTCAGTGTCTTAAAATCACTTGTCTAAGAATCAGATAGACATGGGTACAATCCCGACTCAACCACTTGAGAGCATAAGATTTGGAGAAAGTGACCTAACTTTTCTGAGCTTCATGTTCCTCATCTGAAACTGGAGATGATGGTATTTGCACTATAGGGTTGATAATTAGAGTATATAATTACATAAAGTGTTTAGCATATTGAGAAGTGCTCAGTCAACTGTGCACGCTGTTATTGTTTGTTGTTAATATTATTTCTGTTTCTAAATGATAATTTCGACAATATAAAGCCTGACAGTTGTGAGTCCTCTCTCTCATGTTTCTTCTTGGATTTTCTTGACCCCGGTTTTTGAATATGAATATTAAATTTTTGATTAAAAATTTTAAAGAAAAATTCCACTTGAATTAGAATCAGGATGAATATTTCCTTAAAAGAGTGGAAAGAAAGAGAAAAGAAAATCTATCTCATATAGAAAAATACAGAAAACAAAGGAATCAAAAAGAAATCAAATAACGGAAAGTAAAAAACCAAGATACCTAGTATTTTGTCAGCAGTCCATAAATATTAGGCATCATTACTTTGAAGTATTATTATTGAAAAATATTGCGTCAACTTACATAGAGTTTAAGTTTTGGAAATACAAGGAATAATATACAAAACACTATTTTACCAAATTACTTAACTCACTCAGTCTTAAACAAACAATGCATGTAAAAAGTAAATAATGACACATGGGATCTAAGTAATATAGTTTCTATAATTGAATAAACTTAATGTTATATATACATTAATCTTTAGATCTTTCAGAAAATACATCTGTTGTAGGCAACTATGGAACATGTATAAAATTTATGCATCAAAAGTGTCTTTACTATTTCAAAATGCTAGATTTATACAGGCTCTGAATTTCGATACAGAGAAAATAGAAATTAGCACTTCAAGGTACAATTTAAAGGCCCGACTACTCAAAAAACTTAAAACCTCAACTTTTGTGTCAAAGGGGATATAAAAAGTATAACCACGGGCGCCTGGGTGCCCCAGTTGGTTAAGCGTCTGCCTTTGGCTTAGGTCATGATCCCAGGGACCTAGGATTGAGCCCTGCTTGGCAGGGAGTCTGCTTCTCCCTCTCCTTCTGCCCCTCCCCTGGTCATGCTCTCTCTCTCATATAAATAAACTAAAAAATATATTTTTAAAAAAAGAAAAGTATAATCACAAAAATATTTAGAAAATAGTGATGATAACAGTACATATTTGTAATTATGCATTATGGTCAAAGATATACTCTGAGGAGAATTCATATACTTCCACTTTTAAATAATAAATAATTTAAATGGACAAAACACATGTTTAACTCAGGGGAGAGGGCAATTTGCTGAGATCCTAAATAGCCTTCACCAAAATAATATTCACTTTAATTACATCATGTATATCCTGTGTCAGACATCTTAGATTAAGCAGGGTTGAGGTAACAAGTGACTCAAAAATCATGGGCGCCTGGGTGGCTCAGTGGGTTAAAGCCTCTGCTTTCGGCTCAGGTCATGATCTCAGGGTCCTGGGATCGAGGCCCGCATCGGGCTCTCTGCTCAGCAGGGAGCCTGCTTCCCCCTCTCTCTCTGCCTGCCTCTCTGCCTCCTTGTGTTCTCTCTCCCACTGTGAAATAAATAAATAAAATCTTTAAAAAAAAATCATACTGGCTTACAATGACATAAAGACTTGTTTTGAAATTATTGCTCATTATGAATTGTCTGCACATCTGTTTTTTCACTCTCATCTCTGGGATGATGGAATAGACATTAGGACAATTGCTTGTGGTATGGGGAAACAAGAGCTTGGCAGAATCTTACAACACTTCCTAAAAGTTCTGCTTAGGAGTGACACTTGTGTCTTCTGCTCATATATCATGCAAAACTGACTTCTATGGAGTGTGAATGTATTCTTTATCTTTGTTGAAATCTTCCATGGAAAACCAGTTCCACTGGCTTGGGACCATACGGGATTCCCTTTAGAACATATGTTTCAAGGTTTTAGGTTTTTGTCTTTTTTTTTTTTAAAGATTTTATTTGTTTATTTGACAGAGAGATAGAGAGCACAAGCAGGCAGAGCAGCAGGCAGAGGGAGAAGGAGAAGCAGGCTCCCTGCTCGGACTTGATCCCAGGACCCTGGGATCATGACCCGAGCCGAAGGCAGCCGCTTAACTGACTGAGCCACCCAGGCTCCCGGTTTTTGGCTTTTTAATGAGCTCACAATTTGCCATAGAAAAAAGCTTTTTAGATGACTCAGCTTATTTTTCAGTATGTCCACACAGTTATGTTGACTTGGGGCTGTTAGATCTCAACTGGTTAGTAGCTCCTAGGAATTTATTCCTCATCAATGCACTTGTCCATCAGGTCAGAGGAAAATGAAATTTATCAAAATATGATGGCTCTTCTTGGCCTTTTTGCGATAGCTTTGTAATATTCTACCTGCAGTGAAAACGGGGCTCACATTGAGGCATTGTAGTCTTTTTCTTAAATTACTCTCAGTCCTAAATCTTGTCCCTCAGTATTCAGAAATATGAATGATGGTCTTAGAATTTTAAAAAAGTATTCCCTTCACATTATGGTGCTCTCCTGAAGGTCACTGTGAGCTGGGTTCATGGTTTCATGTTTCAACTTGATTCAAAATTTCCATTTTGTTTTTAAAATGGAAATATATTATTCTCTTTTCCAATTATAAAAGTAACCCATGCTTATGTTAAAACAAAACAAAACAAAACAAACAACTAAACAAGTGAAATTGACAAACCCTGATCTGGTCACTTCACCTGCTAGGAAGTAAGAATTACCATGACACTTCATTTTTGAAGCAAAGGTAGCTGATGCCATAACCCAAAGGTGGGCCCCCATGTGTGCAGTAGCCTGTGCTTACTTATCCAATAAATCCAGTTCATCACCAACTAATCAACGACATTCAGAGACTTTGCTTCTTAACATGGAACACAGACATGTGCATTGTTCTAGCTTTAGAAGACCTATCTCATTTTCTCTACCATGGACTATATTCCCCAGATCCTAGACTTTGTAATTGGATTTCACATTTGGCAGTAAAATTTCTCCACTCAGTTCTCAATCTCTGAACTCAGTCTTTTGTTTTCTTTGTTAAAGACATTTTTACAAGCTTCTGCTTCTTATCACTACCAGTATATGATTTTTCCTATTTTTCTGCTTTTGTCAAATTATGTTTTTAAAAACAGTTTAATTGGTAGGATATTATCTTTTGTCAAATATGTTCTAAGCTTTTTTCCAATTTGGAGATTTATTATCTTATTTTCTCATATAAAAGTTTAACTTGTAAAAATAGTCAAAACTGCTAATTCTTTGAGGGATTTTTGATTTTGATGTCCCAAATTATGCTATCTTTTCCCCTTACTTTTTCCTGTTTCTTTTTGATTGACTCTATGGAAAAGTTTTTAAAACTTTCATTCAATATAACTGCAATTCCATCTTATTTATAAGAATTTCCACATTGTATGTGTAGTTATAGTTTTATTTGGTACATGAAGGTTTATGATTTTCATACTTTCTTTGTCAAATATACCTTTTATTAATATGAAATGACTCTTCAAGACAGGTAACTCTTTTATCTGTTATACTGGATTCTACTTTGTCTAATATTAATATTGTCTAATATTAATCCTGTAATATTGTTCCCTCTGACATTTATTAAATATACTTCTACCTGGGCTTTAATGTTTACTTATAGAACTGTGTAGTTTTTTGAGGCTATGTCATTGATAGTAGTCAGATTTTTTTTTGACCCAGGATAAGTCTTAGCTTTTAATGTGGGATTTTAATTTATTTATATTTTTTGTTAGAACTTAAACATTCACTTTTAAATCACCTTATTTTGGGCAATCATTATGTTTTCATATCTTTTTCACATTTTCTTACTTTTTTAAAAAATATTTTTGTTTATTTGACAGAGAATGAGAGAGCACAAGCAGGGGTGGGGCAGAGGGAGAGGGAGAGACAGGCTCCCCGCTGAGCAGGGAGCCTGATGTGGGGCTCAATCCCAGAACCCTGAGATCATGACCTGAGCCAAAGACAGATGCTTAACCAATTGAGCCACCTGGGTGCCCAACATTTTTCTTGCTTTTGCTATATAAACCTAGTTTTCATATTTCATTATCTCTCAAGTATGTGAAGCTAGGTCCTGATTTTGTCATTGGTTATATTTAACAATTTCAAAATAAATCCTTATATTGCTCTAATTTTCAACATCCTTAGTAAAACAACAATTTTTAAGTTTTCCCTCACTCCTAAAGTAAGATAGTTCAGTATACTTTCTCCCTTACCCCTTACTGTTCAATCTTTCTTAATATAAGCTGGGGTTTTAAATGCATATTTATGTTATATTATAGTATAACATAGTTACTTTTGTTTTTCAACTATATATTTTTAATTTTGAAGGTAATTATTGATAAGTATATTTAAATATAGTTTTCAACAATATTATAATGCTTTATACTTATTGATAGTTAATTGGCAGTATTTACTGCTTTTTGTGTCCATTTCTCCCTTTTCTTAAACTTTTTGTTTCTTTGCTAACTTAGTTGGAAAGTATCATAGATTTTTTTTTCCCAAGAAGAACATGTAATTGCAAGAACTCTTTGATATCATAGAGTGACTTGGCTCTGTATATAATCATGGAGTCAGAATATTTTCTCCAAATTCAACAAATACTCCTTTACTGATATCCGCCATTTAGTACCGTAGAAGGGAAGTCTAAGGCTATTTCTGCTTTTGTTCTCTTAAGTAATTTTTTGGTAGAGGTGATTGCTTATCGTCAACACATACCTATTTTTCAAATAATTTATATTTAATAATTTTTGCACTAACATTTGAAATTAAAGATATTGCAAGGATGTATTAGTTGTTTATGGCTGTCTAAAAAATTACCTCAAAATTTGGTGGCTTGAAACAATAAATATTTGCTATCTTATTATTTCTGCAGGTTAGAATGCAGTAAAGGCTTAGCTGGATACTTTTGGTTCAGATGGGCTGTAGTCCAGTTGTTAGCTAGGGCTACAGTCATCTGACGACTTGCTGGAGACTGAAGAATCTGGTGTCAAGATGTCTCCTCACCTGGCTGCCACCAGTTGACTGGAAACCTGAGCTCTTGGTTGTCATTAGGAAGCCTCAGTTCCTGACCAGGTGAACGCCTCCACAGGGCTGTTCATCATGGCATTTGACTTTCCCCAAAGCAAGTGATGGAAGAGCAAAAGAGAAAGAGAGACAGGGAGAGAGAGAGAGAGAGAGGCAGAGACAGAGAGAGAAAGAGAAACGAAGCTGTCATACTTGTCCTAGTATCATTTCCACTTCATTCTTTTTGTTAGAAGCAAGGCACCAAATCTGGTCCACACTCAGGAGAAAGGGAAAGAACTTCTACCTCCTGAAGGGAGAATTATAAAAGAATTCGAGGGCATTTTATAAAAAACCACTACACAGAATAAGTCCAGTTGTGGGTAGGATCTCACTGATTTTTTCCCTTTCCAAATTATTAGCCTATGAGATCTGATTTTTATTTAGTTTGTGAAATTTTTAAAAATACTGTATTTGGCTCTTTCTTTTCTTGTATTTGCTTTAGCTTTTCTTCATGAATTCCACTTATTCTATGGTATATATTACAGCTTTCTGTTCTCTGTACTTTTATCTCTTTTGTGACTTTCATATGTATTTTTTCCTCTTCAGTCTAGTAAAGAATCTCAAGTTTGTGCTACCTCAATTCTGTTCTTTTTGACCTCCAACAGCATTTTAAGTTCTGCTATTATGTTTTTCATTCATCGCAATCCTTCCACATCTCATTCACATCTATTTTTATTTCAAATTGTTGCCTTTTCATGACAACTTGTTGGCTCTCTTCCTGGGTTATTCTCACTGTACACAGTTCAGCTCCTCTTCACTGAAGTAATTTTTCCTTGTATCAATTGAAGATACCAAAAAGTTTCATAAATTTTTTTCTGAATTAGCAGTTGATAATTTTTCTAGTTACACTCCTCACCTGAATCTTTCATATTGACATTATTTTCTCATGGGCTTACTGGTACTTTCTTTTCACTTTTGTTAGAACCTTGGGTTATGTCAACAAATACGATGTCTGCTGCTCTCCTTTGGTTTTGTCCACTAGTATCATGGTACAATTCCTCACTTATTATGACAACTAGAAGGAAAGTTGATGAGTTCACTCCAAGTTCAGTACCTGCCTTCTGGAATGCATTCATCTATTGCAGCTCTGCTTTATTGAGGTGGCATCTTCTATGGATGCTCTCAGGCTTTATGAGGCTATAAAGGGGCAGAACACTTGGAACACAATACTCTTTGATAGACATTTCCTAGCAGTCTCCTTACCCTGTGTCCCTGACTGATGGAGTTTACTTGTGGAGCTCCACCTTCTGGACTGGGGGTCCTTACCACCAGCACGTCATTTGTTTAATCAGTTGCATTCTAGGTTAAGCTGTTTCTGTAGAGGAGTGGCATATGGGGTCTTGAAAGGAAGAGGGCACATCCTTAAGCAGTACCAGCATCTAATTTTCTGTTCATTGGAGGTCTTGAATTCTGAGTAGAGGACAGAAAGTAGGAGAAGAGGCAGTCCCCTGTCCGCCCCATTCCCCCCTCCTCTTATTTATTTATATTAACAAAAAAGGATACTTTAATTGCCCAACAATAGGGGATAAATAGAATAAATTATGGTATATCTTTGTGAAAGAACACTTTGTAGCCATTAAAAATCATACTGCTAAAGCATATTTAATGACATAGGGAAATGCCCACAATTTATCATTTGGTGAAAAAATTACAAAACAGTATGTACAATGTGGTCCTGATTTCATAATGTGACAAAAAAATACAGGAGGATATATAATATAACATTCACAGAAGTTTTCCAGACAGTGGAATTAGAGGCAACTATGTTTTATATTTTGAAGATGTTTCCTTTATTTTTAAATTTTCTATTAAAATATATATTACTTATTAAAATAAGACAATTTTTAAACTAGCAGTTTATAACTACAAGTTAATTTATTTGCAAAGGTCCTATCTTCTCTAAGTGTTAATATTATATACATAGTGGTTTGGGGGGTGTGAAGGGAAATGTCATCTGATACAGAGAGAAATTTCTGTGTCTCACTAAGAGCAAAGATACTTCAGAACCACAGTGTTCTATAATTTATGTAACATTAGCTAGATAGGGATTTATTGACATTCAAAATAATTGATTATAAATATTATAGCATGTGTGTTTGTACACATGTGCACACACACACACACGTGTGTGTGTCTTCTAAAATTGATTTGAAGGTACCTCATGGCCATTTTAATAGGACACTGTTCTCTTACATCCATGAGAGGACAACATCTGGCCACAACAAGGAAAACTAATCTGTAGCTTGATAGCTGTCAGAGTGTAGACCCTGGACCAGCAGCAGGAACAGCATGACATGGGCTCATATTACAAACACAAATCCTCAAGGTTTACCCCAGACCTATGGAATCAGAAACCCAACCTGTGTTTTAACAAGCCCACCAGATGATTCTGATACATGCAAATTTGAAAGTCACAGCTATGAACATTAATTAACATCCATTAAAATAGGCATTTTCAAAAGAAAGAAGACTCCTACAGATATGGTCATGAAGAAACAAACACTCTGAGAGGCAGAAGCATCTTTGATACCCAACTAGACAACTAACTGTTCAGAAGATGTGATTTACTGTATCACAATGAACAATAGGAAAGCGAGAACTTGATCATATGTCCTCTGTAGTTCTGGTATCCCACATGTATTTATTGTGGGAAATAAAGAATACTATGTGTACTATAAACTTCTTGTGAACCTGTCAATTTAACTTGTCTACCTCAGAGGCCCACAAATATGCTATGCTTTGGTGGAAATGATTGACATCACTACACCAGTGGAAGACGATGTCGATATTGATGAGCTATGTCTAAGGTCATGGGTTGGACCACAGTACTTGGTGGTGGAGATTGTGAGGTAAAGATTGTGAGGTAAAGATTGGAGGTACTAAATCTCAGAGACCCTGAAGCAGGCCCACCCTTCCTAGTGTCCTTTCCTTCTTACACATGGTTGACAAGATGGAGGGGTCTGGGCTTCCTCCCATTTGGGAGGAGGCATCTTCCTGGGGAAGCTTGAGCTGAGAGGAGTTGACACATCTTCCTTCCACTTCCTTACTTGTGGTGTTTTTTGCTGGCAAGTGGGCTAGTAATGATATATATGACTGGCATGTGGGTGTGGGTCCAGGTGAAAGGGGCCAAGCAGGACACTTGCCTTAGGCTTATAGGTAGTCCAGCTACTGGGAGTCCTTTTCTTCTTAAGATTGACAGAATTAGCGAAAACCAAACCAAACTAACGAACCAAACATAAAACTCCAATGCCCAGTTAAATTCGAATTTTGAATAAACAAATAATTTTTTAGTATAAATATGTCCAATACAATATTTGAGATTTATTATATTGTGTAAGTTATTTCAGTATAAAATGAACAAAGTATTTTATATGTGTACTGTATACTATGTTGTTTTAGTGTGATTAATATTTCATTATGTTGTTTATATTGCAAGTGTATAATATTTAGGACATACTTATACTAAAAGATTGTGTTTTGGGGGGTGCCTGGGTGGCTCAGATGGTTGAGCATTCAACTCTTGGTTTCGGTTCAGGTCATGAAATCCCGGGTCCTGGGATCGAGCCCCCACATGGGGCTCCATTCTCAGCAGGGAAGCAGGGAGTCTGTCAGAGATTCTTTCTCTCTCCCTCCCTCTGCTCCTTCCCCCTGCCCTGTCCCCCATGCTCATAGAAATGCAGGCGCACACGCAAATAAATAAATCTTTAAAAAAATTAAAAGATTATGTGTTTGTCTGAAATTCAAATTTGACTAGGGGTCTTATATATTATCTGGCAGCCCTACTGGATATTTAGCTAACTAGGAGACTCCATTGGGGTTTCAGACTAAAGCCTTATGAGACAAAGGAAGATGTTGCTTGAATGTTTATTCTCCTTCAGGAACCTGGCCTTGTGACAGGTGACCTCTATGAATTGGGGTGTTCGATGTTCCTGTACCCTACCCATCCCGACACTATCGCAATATGGACTCCTAGAGAGCAGTTATATACCAGACTGTCTATACAGATTAGTCACTTTTTCCCTTGAATAATTTCCAAGTTTCTTAAGGATGTTAGAAAGGCACAGAGGGTGGAGCTTGGTTCTTCCACATAACCCATGATTCACTTCTTTTGAGAAATCTATTTTCCTGGTTTGTTCACTATGGAAAACACAATTTGTGTCCTCCACATGTGATTTCAAATAGAAATAGCAGCATTACTGATCAATGGGTCCATCTCTAGGATTGGAAGGCAAATTCAACCAGGCCCTTGGCAAAGCAGTTGTGACTTCTACTTGGTTTTCACATTCTAGCCTCAAAGGCAGTTTGGAAAACCAATTTTACTAACAACAAAAAGAATTTTTTTTTTTTTGCAATAAGAGGAAGGGCCATTTTATTAAAAAATCAAGTCTGAAGCTCATCATAGAAGCTTAAAGGAATTTATTTCATATTCTCCAACTTGGCCTATTTGTCAGTCTGGGAGCACAGTTCTATGCAAAGGCTTTGTGTACTGCTGGTTTTCAGCTGGGGAAGTTGTGTATGAGCTATTGCCTCTCTCCCAGGTGAGAACAGGTGTACACCACTTTAAATTTCCCGTGGATCTGATTGCATCATTTGTTATATTATCCAACATAATGACATGAAATACGTAAATAATAAAATGCCAGTTGCTTGCTGAAAATTTAAAGTGGCAGATCCCCTTTCTTCTGTTGAAGAGGCTGCTGTCTGCTGATGGAGCTTTCGCTGCTGAAAAATGACAACCAAGCTGAAGGCAGCCACAGGGGAAAACTTACTCCTCTGGCAGATAATGTGAATACAAAAAGGAACATCAGAACATCACCCCTTCTCCACTTTCCATGATTGCCATATCTTGCTGCAGTCATCATATACTTGACAAACTAGGTTAACTTTAAGTATGCATTTAAATCATAAGCCTATGGAAAGGAGTGTGGCAAAGGTCAATTGCTCTGCTATCAAGAGAGTGAAAGAGGGGTGCCAGGTTGGCTCAGTCAGAAGAGCATGCCACTCTTGAACTCCAGGTCGTGAGTTCAAGACCTACATTGGGTGTAGCGACTACTAAAAAAAAAAAATTAAAAATGTCTTAAAAATAAAAAGAGTGAAAGAAGTTGCACCATTTTATGCTGGGCTTTTTAAAAATATATACATATATGGTCACTTTTATTTGTCTTTTTATCCAAAGTGTCAATTTGATAGGTATGTGTTTGTACTGGGTAGAATCCATGGCACTGGGGAGGAATGCAAAACAGAACAGGTTAGTTAAAGGATTCCTTCATGGATTGGGGATTCAAGGCAAAACTCTTCCAACCATTCCACATACTGTTTGTCTTGCTACTTATGTTCTTTAAAATCCAAGAATTTTCTCCTAAACTTGGGTAATGGTACTAGCAGATTTCCATCTGCAGCATAAACAAAATGAACCACAATTTCTTATTTGGTTGGATTCAATACAAATGCCCTGAGCACCCATTTGGAGGCTTTGTGTGAGGTGCAAGGAATAAACACACTTTCTACTCCTTATGGTCCTGTGGATCATTTTCAGATGAATTCAGAGTTTCAAATATATAGTGTCATTTACAAACAAAAGATAAGACATAAAGAAGCCTTCATGAAATTACAATTCTTTACCTCTAAATGCTCTTTTAAAAAGAACAAACGTGTAATTTTCAGCTTCGTGCTCTTTAATCATTGGTGCAGAAGTGACAGTGGAAGACTAACTCCCAAATGTCTCTCAATGGTAATAGTTGGACAGGTGTTGAAAGGAATAAATGGGTATATGGAATATGAGAAGAAATGACCCACGAACAAATGAACGTTTGTCCTAGCCAGTACCGTTGGGCTTCTAGTTCTGGACCGAGAAAGATGATACACACAAAATATATTCTGGAGGCCCTACAGGAGACATAAACAGTGTGGTGAAGGACTTAACAGGGGATTTGGCTATGGAGCAGTTGCTGGTGTGTTGGATAAGGAGTGGATGCCAGCACTGTACACAGCAAAGAGACTTGCCAGCTCCAAGTATTATCTGCTTATGAATTAAGGATGCATTTTGATGGAGCTCTGCTAATTTGCCTAAAGGAATGAGAGTGAGAGCTATAGGAACAGAAAAATCTCCCAGACTGGTGAGATGCTGGTGACCTCAAATAGTTACATGTGTATGTGGGATGAGGAAGCATTATGTATTTATTGTTACTGTTTGGGGCAATATTTTGGAGAGTGCACCATTTGACTATAACTGTTCTGACTTAAAACATGCCATTTGCAATAAAAGTGAAAATGAGTTTTTGAGATATTGGAACATCATGATGTCTTATGTCTGTCTTTTGTTCATATACATTAGCATCCCTTTTCTGTTTTGTCTGTATACTTCCCTTCCTTCCATTTTTTGACTTCCTTCCTCTTAGGTATGGCAGTGGAAATGTATTGAAAACTGATAATGGCTTTAAAGTGTGACTCTGTATTAATGAAATGTAAATGGTATTTCCCCTAAAACTGAATAGTTACACAAAATTCCATTATAGTTAGATGTGTATGTCTTATCTCACTTATGTGTGTTTTTGAGGACATAGATTTAAACTTATACCTCTATGAACTCTCCATAATGCCTTCAACACAATAGACGCTCACTAAGTATTACTTGGATAAATGAATAATTCTAGAAAAATGGGAAAGAAATATTTACAGACCTGTTGCAAAATGATACATAATACCATGTGTCCTAGGGATTGGAGATAGAAAAACTAAGGAACAGAAGTATCAAAATTTGTGTTCCCACAACATATATTGCTTTCTAATTCCAAACCTGCCCAACCACTATTTTATTTATTTATATGGTTTTTTTTCACTATTTTATTATAACAGATTTCAATCTGGCCACCAACATGGTAGAATACCACATCAAACTTGTAGGATGAGCTGACCTTTTTTCTCAGACCCTAGCTCCACTTAATCTCAGTCTTTCATTCAGAGAGTTCACATTCCATAGTATAAGGAGAGATTTATACAACTAGTTCTGATATGCTTGGCTGGTGAGGGCTAGATAACTAGAAAATAAGCCAAATCTTCATAGATTTCAATCTCAGCTCTACCACTTGCTAGCAACTGGACCTTGGTTCCCATTTCTCACCTCTATAAATGAAAAAAAATAATTCTGAGAATTAAATGAGATAAATGCAGATGAAGGACATAGCACATAGTAAGCCTTTGTGCATAATAAAGTTATAGAATACTGGGGAAGATGTGATCATTTTTCCTGATGAAAGTTGGAAGTGAACTTTGAGCTAGGCCTTTAAGGATAAGCAGTTTGTTTCCTATACTTTTGTTTTGGGCACAGGAACAAGGGAATGAGATTCCAGACAGAGGAAACAGCATGAGCAAAGGCACTGGGGTTAGAAAATATATGATAGGTTCAGGGATCAGAAGACCATTCATAAACAGTCCATGGGTGGCCCTGAGAGCAGAGTAAAGGGTACACGGGGATGGAGAGGAGAACATTTAAAGCCATGGACTTGCTCTTTGCACAGGTGATATTCAAACCTGTCTCTTGACTCCAAATGAATAATTTCGTTAACAAATACCAATCTTCCAGAAATCAAAATTTAAATTTCTAGCAGTTTTCAGTATCTCCAAGGAAGTTTAAATGCAGTCTACACAGATTGCTGGGTAGAGGATCTTTATTCAACCACCCTGAAAGCCAAGAGCCTACCTGTTCTGGGTGAATATTAAAGCCTTCTCAGCATGTGTAGACAATGAGGGCAGATGTTGCTGCCAATATTTTTAGACAGAATTCAGAGACCTGCGAAGAATTCTGAGCAGCTGAGCATTTCACTCTCCAGATAGTCTATTAGTCATCCCACAGACATATCTTTAAATGCCCTCGTATGAAGTTTGCTCATCTAGATCATGCAATTCTAACATCAGCTGTTTGTGGATGGTTACTTAGTAATTGTGATTTAAAGAAGTGCAGTGGGGTCCATTTAGAGTGGACCAACCTATTTATAGACAGGAAGCCCAGAATTACTGTCATGCTTTGGGAAAATTATGGTTCTACTTGTAATGACTTCTTACTTTCCATTACATTCTGTTTGGGGGAAATAACAACTGTATGTTTTTAACTTGGCTTTTTGATTCAGTGTGTAGGAGTGCAGTGATTAACATAAAGTGTTCAGTAGCATATAGATGCTTAGTATAAAGTAGGTGTTCAATGGCACGTGAAAGGCATATTTTCCATAAATATTTTTGAATGAATGAATGAATGAATTGAAAGAAATCAGATGAACCATACCTTTAAGTTGTGTTTCAGAATGTGTGGCGTATTGGTTAAAGCTGATGCCGATGACCACGTTACTATCACATGCAAAAAAGAAGCGAGATATGTTCTAGAAAGATTCATGGGCAGGTGTCAGTTTACTGACCTTGAGCTAGTAGTTTGACCTCTTTTATTTCCTCATTAGAAAAATGAATGGTTTGAACTCATGGTAACTAATGTCCCTTTGAGCTTCAAAATTCTATGACCCACGTTCTGGTTTGATACTAGAAGGCATTAATGGTCCCTTGTCACATTTGCCCAAAGTTGAATTATTTCTTTCTACATTTGAAGCATCACAATCCATCTTAAATTTCTTTATGAAAATAATGTCTTCTTCTTTAATGGTTTACTGCCATATTTGAATGGTCTTCTTCTCCACAACCATTGCACTATGTACGTGTCTCCCTTGTCCTGAGTGTTTTTGGTTTTTTGTTTGTTGCTGTTGTTTGTTTTTTATTCTGCTCTCTCTCTCTCTCTCTCACTGTGTGTCCTGAGAGGCGGGAACTGTGCCACATTCATCTTTGTGTCCTCTAAGCACCTAACACCATGCCATGCATTAGTGGAATTCCTTCTTTACAATCCCAGTGTTATCTGTTTAATAGTCATCCTGGAATAATGGTTCCACCCTAATTTGTGGGTTTAATAAAATGCAGCTGCTACAGCAGCCGACCCATTTCCTCTCTCTCTCCCTCACTGTGTTTGAGCCACGTGGCTGCCTTTGGATTTCTCAAAAAATGCCAAGTTTGTTGTGGCTTCTAGGATTATGTTCTGTCTGGAATGGTTTTTCCTGAGGTCCCCATTCAGGTCTCAGTAGCAAAGACATGTCCGAGAGGAATTTCCTGGCCATCCCCTTCAAGGGACCCATTCAGCAAATATTGCCTCCTTTTTATAACACCGCTACCTGAAATGATTATAGATTCTAAATTTGTTTTTTTTTTCTCCTGCACTGGAATATAAGTGCTACGGAAACATAATGTGCATGTCTTTCTTGTTTTTCACTCTATTGCCAGCAGCTGGGACAGTGCTTGGCATGAGGTGGGGCTTGTTAAGTGTACATGGGATAACCTAACAGCCCCCTCCCTCCATCTTCACTGCCAGCTCCCTGTCACCTGCTGCCCCTTGCCCACTGCTGTCCCCACTTGCCTTTGGAACACTTTGGTCACTGACCATCACTTAGCACTTACCTAAAATAATCCTTTACCACAATTTCCTTTTACTCCCTTCAGCATTATCAAGGAGAAGATTCCTTATATCTGCCCCATTTGATGACTAAAAATAGGAATTATAATCTGTAAAACAACTAAAGGTTTTATTTTGTCAGAGAACAGAGAAAAATTCTTTGAAATTTTAATGTGATGTTATTGCTAGACATTACATGATTATAATAATGGGAATGGAGTTGAAGGCGTACCGGAAACTTGCCAGTTTATGGAATAAGAGCATGCTAATAATAATTGTTATTATAAGACTTCATTAGCACTGATACTATCTTGGGCTCTATATATAGAAGAAAGAAAAATAAATAGCTCATCATAAGGCAAGGCAAATAAACTAATATTTAAAAAATAACTATAATCTGATGACATAAGAGAATGTTTTGTGTGTATTATCAGAACAGCTTTTTGTACAGTGAGATCCCTCACAGAACAGTTGCCTCCAGAAAGATCCATTCAATAACTTACGGGCAAAAGAATAAAGGGAAGCCGTTTCAGACATAACCCTGCTCTAGTGCCAGACTTTTCCGTAGGTTGATGTTTGCTCTTCGGAAGATTTCCCACCCATCCCTCACTAGGCTCTGTGTCACCATGGACTGAGATGTAGATTTCCCAGGTTCTGTTGCCAACTGGCTTTCAGGTTGACCCCATCAATGGGAGGTCCTGGCAGGAAGTGGACATGGAAGAAGAGGAAAATCCAGCGTATTTCTCCCTGTTTCCCTGCTTTGAGCTGTGTCTCCAGCAGTGTCTGTATGTCCTCTCTTCTCTGTTCTCTAGAGGGAAGCCTGGGGACCTGGGCTCTGGTGACACCTCTTGCATCTGTCCTTCCAGCCCTAGAGATGAGAACAACTTTCTGCTATTGTTAATATCTGGGCTTCTCACCATCTCCTCTTTCCTTTTTGTTCTTACAGTGTCTTTCTGATTACAAATGTCCCTTTATTAGAAGATGTGGAGTGAGTTCTTTTGTCTTGAGTATGTCCTGATTGTTACCATAGCCTGATCGTCATCGGTTTGGGAATTTTTTGGTTAGGTTTCTGGACTTAGGGTATTTAGAGAAGGCTTAAGAAAGAGAAAACCCATCTGTACCAACCTGGACCATATTCTTTCCAGGCACTTTATGCAGTGCATAATCTCCATTGAAAAAAAGTAATCGAAGTTTAAAAATGATGGATAATTCATACATAATAATAATGAAAGCATGATTTAAATATAACAATGGGAACTTTAGTTTTAAAAGACCCATTTAAATATCTAATTAATAAAGCGACAAGGAAAGGCAACAAAAGGTTCTTGACACAAAACAATTCACTGAGAGCACAAACAAAAGTTGCTACTTTTTAGAAACCAAGAGTGTTTGCCTATTCACAGAACATGGATATCTCAAAACTCATTTTACCGATCCTTGAGAAGAAGCCAAATTCAAAGTCAAATGACACTGAACAAAACATTTCTAGGGAGTTAAATAACTCCAACTACAAACAATATGTGGGGAAGATAAGCAAGGAGGGAGTCAGAAGTCTTTACTAATGATGCAAGCTGGAAGAGTCCCTCATGACACAGAAAAATAGGGCTGTGTCCTCCACTCGTGGACACAAGCTTCAGTGGCAGCGACGGTGGAGGGGGACGATATCATTAGGAAGTTAGAAGCAAATTAGATCGCACACATTCTGAAAACTTTATCTGAACTGAATACCTGAAGACAGAGACTTGCATCCCTTTCATGAAGATATGATGGCTTGAGTCCTGTTGCTGTCACCTACTGTGGTGTTCCTTGATTTTCTGGAACCTGGAAACCTTATTTTGCAAATCTATTCTTCTTCTAGCCCAGACTACTTAGGATCTTGCCTTTTTTCTCTGGCTTCTGCAGTGTAACTCTCAAGACCATGAAGCCGTTTTCTTTTTTGTGATTTCTTTTCTCCTCTCATGGCATACTATGTTGTCACAGTCTAAAAACTTGTCATTAAACAGGATCAGACACAAATATGTCTCATATTGTTAATTCAAAATATAGCCTCTCATGGGGAGAGAGTTAAAGTATGAAATATTAAAAAGCCACTAATTTTAATTCTACCTCCAACACTTATTCTTTGTGTAGTATTAAGACAAATTACTTAACTTCCATGTGCCTCAATTTTTTTCATGCTTAAAAGTAGGATAATACTAATAGTATTATATTGCTCAGGGGTCTTAGTTGCAAGTAAGAGAATCTACTTTGGCTATTTTAAGGTGAAACTGAATATTTTAAAGGATAGTAGGTAGCTCATAGAATCAGTAGGATCAATGAAGAAACAGGCTCAATTATCAAGTTTCAGACATAATGAACAGCACCCAAAGCCAGAGGAAGCCGGGATGAATAAAAACACCACCATTATAGATGTCTCTGGAGGCCAAGTTGACAGGGACTCTCTAGAATTCACCCTGCCCCCCCATTTTTGCACACCAGTGAAATGAATGCTGCCTCCCCCTCTCCCAGTGCAGAGCCTGTTATCCCAGAACACTCAATTCTGCTTGCAGTCTTTTTTTTCTTTTTTTTTAAAGTAGGCTCCACCCCAAACATGGAGCCCAACATGGGGCTTGAACTGATGACTGAAATGGAGACGTGAGCTGAGATCCAGAGTCAGCTCTTGAACTGACTAAGCCACCCAGGTGCCCCTGAATGCATTCTTGCATGATAGACAAGTTAGGCTGAATTTATGACATAGCTTTACCACAGCTGCTGAGGAGCCTGTGGGAAGCAGATTATTTGTTTACACCTCGGGAAGGTGGGACTCATACAGAGAATTATCAAAAGATGTCCACTGCTAGGACTACCAGATAGAACTTGAGTAAGGAAAGCTAGAGGTGATGCACATAAAATGGTTAGTACGTGTTCAGCCCACAATACACCCTAAAAAAAAAGGATGAATTTTATTAATAGTTGTTATAAGAAATTGGTCATGACCCAGATACCCAAGCTAAGCACCAGCTAATGGTTTTTCAGGAAAATTAGCTCAGCCACCAGGAGCTCTCTTATGACTAACCCAATATTTACTTGTAAAATATCAAGAACAAGGCCTTAGCCAGTGAACATGGAGACAACAAGCCTAGATATGGGGCTAAGGACTTGAGAAGCAAGTACAAGGATTCTGCAGATTTGTGTAAATGGACACGAGGGAATGCTGGGAACCAGAAATGTGATTGAACAGACATGAGAGAAAAGTCCTACTTATCAAAGAATTCTTGACCTTTTGTGACTGTCTTNATGTGATTGAACAGACATGAGAGAAAAGTCCTACTTATCAAAGAATTCTTGACCTTTTGTGATTGTCTTTGTCTGTTTATTTCTAGCTGAAATGTATTTATGATTATTTATACTTTGGATGAATGGTACTTATGAAAAGAGGGTATTATAATGGCATTTGTTGAAATATAACAACATAGAATATGTAACTAAAGAAACTTAGGACCCTTGCATCACCTTCACTTCTTGTCCAGATTTTGTTTGGAATCATGTACCATTGTGTTTACAGAAGATGTTATTTTTCACCACCATATTAAGGCAAGAGGTGTTCTGTACGAAAGCTTGGATGTCATGCAACTGTTCTTAGTTCCTGGAAGACGTGCTTACATCCTGCTTCCCTTTAGCATATGAGGCACCTCCAGTTTAAATGCAGATGTTCTTGGTTACAGTTGCTATGTGAAGTGTTATGAGATAGAAATTACTGTCATAATTAATAATAGGTAAAGGTTTTACCTTTGATGTGCTGCATTCTACATTTGATTGAGTCTTTTTGATTGTATTTATTGTACATCTCTATCATCCCATTGGTTTTCTGTTTGTGTGCTTAGCTTGGTGTCTGTTTCTATTTAGTCAAGGCTATTAATGCCTTTCGGGCTTATTTTCAACTGCTCTGTAAACCCATATGGTTTAAGTTTAAAGGGAGATTTACACTATTACACTCTTGGATATTAAAACTCACTTGTGTCCGTCTTCATTCTGCTGTCCCGAAAATATGCTGTGATTTATTAAGAAGGTACATGTAATTTTGCACTCGCAGTAGCCCGAATAAGAACAAAGACAGTGTAGAAAGTAGGCTCTCCCAAAGCCAAAAATTTGGGTAAAATAGAGATCTCAAATGTATGTAAAACTCACAACTTACACAGCCCATCCACATAGCAGGGAGGTATTTAATATATGCAGTGATTGGGGTGGACACTGCACACTGCTACTTGCTCAGCATCTTTTCCTCTTCCTTCTGGGAATAAGCATCCTTCAATCTGCCTCCTCCCTAACTGAACACAATATTGGTGAGACTGTTAATCAAGGTGACGTGTCAGCTCCTGGCAAATGAGTGGGCGTATGGTTAAGGAGACATTAGTCTCCTTCCTCCTGGAATGTGAATATGAATTTCTCAAAGGCAGCTCCTCAAAGACCAAAACTAGTTGTGGCTTATTCATTTTGGCCATGGACACCTCAAGAGACTGCCTGTTAATTTTTGCTATCTACTTCTCCAGAACTGTTTTGGTTCTAGTACCTTTCAAAGCTTGAATTTGAGCTTTTCCTCTGTTCTAAAGGCTATCTGATATCCATTTAGTTAGACCATACATTCTTTTCCACTTGGGATCCCTTGTTTGCCACCAAAGTGTCCTGATACAAAAATTGAAATATGGAGTAGGAGACAGCTAACACCATTAGGAAAATGTGTAATATTTGGAACTGGTAATTCGGCAAAACACATTGAGACACAATATGGCAAAATAAGTAAGTTGTCTCAGAATACCTGGCATTTTATGTCCATTGGGAATGACAATCTAGGGTATGTGTTTCAATTCACAGAACGACTTAAAAGGCATGAGGAATGGTGGGACTGTAGTGAAATTGTCATTAACTGTCTTTAAGGTAAGAAGATGGGAAATTGAAATACATGCATTCTTGCCTCAAGGCCTCAGATGAAATTCAGAGACTGTCCTGACCGAGTCAAAAGAATAGCTTACCTCTTTTAAGTAAGGGGCTAAGATGGCCAAGGAAACAAAGCCCAGAGTAAGATTCAGAAGACTCCAGGATTATGACAGTTGAATTCACAGCCACATAAAGCTTTTATGTGAAGGTTAAGTAATGGCGTGACTCCCCATAATAGGAATGGTGACGCCCGGAGAGAATTCAGAGTGCTTGCAGTACCCTGAATCCACCAACACCCTTTGAAATATTCCCGTGAAATGCTCCCTTACCGCCTCTGTTGCTGGAGGAAGCAAAGAGGAGACGAATAATAGCTGTCTGCACTCTCCCCACCCCTTGGCTCTCCCCTACAATTGTTATAGGCCAGTATTCAGAATCTGATCTCAGCCTGGACTGGGGTGAGAAATCCAGAGGTAGAGTAAAGAAAAGAGTTGCACAACTTGCTAATATGTACCATAAAAGTCTGTGTTTTCTTTCCGAGAATGGATTTTGAAGGTAGTTGATCGAAAAGCATGGGTTCGTCTGAATTCGTTGGTATGCCTGTGCCTTCAGAATGTTTGCCTTCAGTGTATTAGCTCAGACCACTGGCTGTGGTTCTAAAAACTGTCTAGGTTGGTAAATGCAAACCTAGATCTAATACTTTCCTTTGTAAATTATATTGAAAGGCTAGAAAGCCTGTGACTTAATGTAGAACAATGGTTCTTCAAAGTGTGGTTCCTGGACCATCAGCATCATTTGGAAACTTATTAGAAATGCAAACTCTCAGACTTCAGAAACTCTAGGAGTTGAACACAGCCATCTGCTTTAACAAGTCCTCCAGGAGAGCCTGATGCATGTTCAGGTTTAAGAACCACAAATGTAGGGGAATGAATTTGAAGACAGAGACTGAAATGCTGGTTTGTTTTTACCAGGTACTTTCTCCCCACTCACTCCCCACTTATGCCTTCCTCGAGGGCTCAGAAGATTCTCTCATTCAGCAAGGCCATGAGCACAAAATCATAGAAAGAACTCTCTTGGCTCTTCTCCCTAAGATGGCAACACTCATGAAAAGGACTACAATAGAAACTCCCCCTAACTTTAGGGAGCCTGGGAGACCAGATGCCCACTGCATGTAGGCATCACGGCTGGTGAAGCAATCACTTTGAGGCTACTCCGACTTGCAGATATCCTCAGATGTGCCTAATGAAGCGTGGGTTTGTAAGGATTAAGATGAATAAACAACCACCCTTCAGTCTTTCTTGAGTTATTTAATAAACAGTCAAAACCACTCTAGGTCTGGTGACTAGAAGTCTGACTCGAGACCTTCCCCTAGAGACCTGAGTCAGTTATAGACCCCAGGGTCCCAAGCATGGAAGAAAGGCACAATCCCCACGAGAGAAGGTATGTTGTTATGCAATTGGGGCTTACTGCACACTTTCCATGTAGCTCTTCTAGAACAGCCTGCCCATATGTACCAAGGTAACTGAGTGTTGGGAAAAGAAAAAACTTAGAGGGAGTTTGGCTCCATTCTGCCTCATGGTAGATCTAATATATTGGAGAGTTAGTCCCCCATATTTCTAATATACAGTTGAAATAGATGTTGCCAGCAGCCATTAGAATTCCTTCCTTTGATCTTTGAGTCAGTCAGGGCTATTTCAGAGAGGGACCAGTTGAACTAATGCTGCTCCCTCTCGATATCAAGGAAGCAAATCAAAAGGTACTGAGTATCCCGAAGGGAGTATGGCAATGACAGGCTCTGTGAGAGACTGTATGGATTCAGGGAAAGTGTAATGTTCACCTACAGCCACTATAGCTAAGGGTGGAGTCAGAGTACTGATGATGAATGATGCTCATCTTCAGGTACCTTGGCATGGGACAGTGGTCAAGGTCCTGGACTCCAACAGCAGACTACTTAGGTTCCATCCCAGCTCTGCCACTTACTAACTGTGTGACCACTTAACCACTACGTGTCTATATTTCCCCCTGTAGAAAATGGAGATGGTCATAATGATTCCTAACGAAGAGGATTATTATGAGGAACAAATGAGTTAAAACTTACAAGGCCCTCGGTGCAGTATATCACACATGCTAAATGCTCTGTAAGTTGTTATATAAGATCAGAGAAATTCAGGGCTATGCCTTAGTTTGCTTTTATTATTCATCACCAATGGCTATATTTGCCCTGTCGATCATTGTGTCAAGGGTTTAAGCTGGTTCAAGTCAACCATATTTGATATGTTCATCTAGACAATAGATGGTCCTTTCAGTGCATCTGTACTTGTTTCCTAGGGCTGTTGTGACAAAGCACCACAGACAGTCGATGTGAGATAACAAACATTTGTTTTCCCATAGTTCTGGAGGCTAGAAGTTCAAAATCAAGGTGTCAGCCTGGGCAGATTCCCTGTGAAACTTGCAGGGAATCTATCCTTCTCTCTTTCTAGCTTTTGGTGGTTTGCCAGCATTATTTGGTGTTGTTTGGCTTGTCAATGCATAACTACCATCTCCGTCCTCAAGTGGCATTCTCCCTATGTCCTCTCTGTGTCTCTTTTCTTCTAAGTACCCCAGCCATATTCAGTTAGGGGCTCACCATACTCCCCAGCCCCTCATGACCTCATCTTAACTAATTACATATGCAGTGTCCCTCTATCCAAACAAAGTCACATCCTGAGGTACTAGGAGTTAGTAACTCAAAATAACTTTTCTGGGAAATACACTTCAAGCCATAACAGCAGCTTAAAATGAATTTTGATGCCATTGGATGGGCATATGTTTTTTGTTTTGCTGCAGGTCTCACCAATTCACATTGCCTCACACTTACCTTGCTTTATCCACGTAAGCGACCTGCCTTCCTTTTGCTTTAGACCATAAATATTAACTGACAATTGGATCAGAAAAACAGAGATCATATTATAAAAATGTTATATTCAAAACTGGATTATGTTCCACACACCTAGAAACTCCTATGTGTCTGTATTTGAATGCCATAGAGAATACCAGATTGCAGATTTTTTCTTTTTACAAACTCAAGCTTTTTAATCAGATTTATTTGGGGATAGATTGCAGCTCCACCATTCACAAACTATGGGTCTAAACTGAGTTTGTTTTATCCCCTATAAAATGGAGAAATTAATATCCATCACAGGGAATGGATCTGATTATTAAATACAACCAGGTATGTGAAGCATGTAGTATAGTTCCTGGCACACAGTAGGCTCTCAAAAAATGGTAGCCTCATAGCGGAAGAGTGGTAGTTATTCATAGGTAGGTATTAACATCAAAATTGGCAAAGATGTACTTTAGCCATGATTTCTGTTTTTTATTATATTTATTGCTTGTATATTCTTATTCATGTGTGGGTTGTGTTTTTTTTTAGCTGATTATATGTTTAATTTAGCATCTTTCTCTAAGAAAGCAAGGCCTTAATCATTATCTGTCTTTGCACTGCAGGGTCTTCCCTGCTCTTGGCACAGACTGACCCTGTCTGTACCCAATGACATTAGCACAGCACTTGAAAATTAATTCCATATATTTTTTATATTCAGCTACATCTCTGCCTGCTCTTAGCATTCAGACTTCATGTATCCTTGGGTCTATGTTTGCATTATTTGTTCACCCCTAGAGAAGAAAGCCAAAGAAAGATTAATTCATAAAAAATGAATGGTTGTTGAAACTCTTCAAAGCCTTGATTTACTGCATAATTAGTAGACAACACTAGAAAACAGAATATCTTTCTGCCTGTGAATTAAGTAAATTGATTAATTCATTAATTACGTATGATAACTCCATAGATAGCATAATTGTATCACCGGTTAACAAAACACAGCAAAAGAATCAAGCATGTTTTCAACATGGTCAAAAATTTAATTTACAATATTGGGTTCTTCTCTTGGAATCCTAATTAAAGAACTCAGGAAAGGCATATATAGTGCAAACACATTTCTGGAAGGAGGGTCATATTACTTATAAAGCACACCGTAAGAGCCATTCTTGGGACGCCTGGGTGGCTCAGTGGGTTAAGCCTCTGCCTTTGGCTCAGGTCATGATCCCAGGGTCCTGGGATCGAGTCCTACATTGGGCTCCTTGCTCGGCAGGGAGCCTGCTTCTCCCTCTGCCTCTACCTGCCACTCTGCCTGCTTGTGCTCTCGCTCTCTCTCTCTGACAAATAAATAAATAAAATCTTAAAAAAAAAGCCATTCTTTTTTCCCCCAGAATTTCAGAAATCACTCATTCACTCATTTATTATTAACCAGGTATCACTGAACATCATGTGTGTTATAGGTACTTTTGTCAACATTGGAGGTATAGTAATGAACAAATTAAACAAAGATTCCTGGTTTCGTGGAACATACAGCTGAGAGCTTTCTGTAGCCAGTAGACACATGTGGCTATTTACATTTACATTTAAATTAATTAAAATTAAAAGTTCAGTCAAATTTCAAGTGACCAATAACAACATGTGGCTAGTAGTTGCTATATGGGATAGCAGAGGAGAACATTTTCAGCATCTCAGAAAGTTCTCTTAGACAGTGCCATTCTGGAGGGTGGAGACAGAGAATAAACAATAAATAATTAAGTGAAGAAGACATTTTTAGACCATGATAAAAACTCTGCAGGAAATGAACAGGAGGATGTGATAGAGACCATTTGGAGAGTGGGTTGGCCACTTGTTATAAGGTGATCGAGAAAGACATCTCTGACAAGAGTGCATTTTAACTAAAACATTAAGAATTCAACTCTGTGAAAAGCTGTCAAAGCAGAGGAATCAGCATGTGCAAAGGCTCTGAGGCATGAAAGAAAGGGATGTTCATGAGGAATAGAAAAGAAGTGAAAGTGGTTGCAGGACTGTGAGAGAGGGAGTGAGGAGCACGGGGCAGAAGGGGTAAGGAAGCCACAAGAAGGAGTAGGGTTTTATGCTAAATTGCATGGGAAATCACTTTCAAGGAATTAAAGGAAATGGCATGTTTTGATTAATGATTTAATGTGCAGGCTTCCGCATGAAGAACAGACTGGATGGGGCAAGGGTGGAAGGTGAGAAGCCTGTTCAAAGGTAAGATAGTAAGGTAAGCAGAACTAGAACTGTGGCATGTAACTGGAAATTAGGATGGAAGCAGAATATTATTTGAAATGAGTAGAATGCTCAAGGATTAGATGTCAGGTATGAGGAAGATGGACGAGCTGAAGGTGACCCCTGGATTTCTGCACTGGGGAGCTGAGGGTGTGAGAGTATCATCTATTGAGACTGGGAGGAATACTGAGAGGCCATTTTGGAGTAAATTAACATGATTTCTTATTTAGCTATGGTAAGCTTAAAATGCCAGTTAAGATCTGAATCAGTGGAGGGTGCCTGGGTGGCACAGTCACTTAATGGGCTGATTCTTGGTTTCAGCTCAGGTGGTGATCTCAGTGTGGTGAGATCCAGCCCAGCATTGAGGCCTGTGCTCAGCACAGAGTCTGCCTAAGACTGGCTTTCCCTCTCCCCCGGCCCCTCCCCACCAAAATAAATAAATAAATCTTATTTTTTTAAAAAGATCTGAATCAGAATATTGAACAATAGATAATTGGACCTGGAGCCTACAGAAAAATTAAGGTCGAGATATATCCATTTGAAATTACCACATCAAACAGTGGTATTTAAATCCACAAATCATCAGTGATGAATGGAGGTAGAGAGAAAATAGAAAAGGACCACAGACCAAGCCCGGGGACTTCCCAGCATTTCACAATGAGGTGGAAGAAGAGGAGCCTGGAGGGACTGAGAAGGAGCAGACAGGGAGGTGGAAGGAAGGCCAGGAGTGTTTGGTGGCATGGCAGCAGTTCAAGGAGCTAGAAAATTGCTGAGCGAGAGAGAGGGATGAGGACCAGAGGGTCTCACTGAAGCCATCCCCAAGAGGTCTTTGGAAACCCAGTCAAGAATAGTTTTAGTTGAGTAGTAGGTACATCAGCCAGAATGGAATAGGTTGAAACATAAATGAGAAGCAAAGTAATAGAGATAGTTGACTCTTGAGAAGCTCTTTAGAAAGGGGCAGAAGTGGCAATGGGACATGGTCACACAAATGGACCTCTTGTAGAATGGGAGGGAGCAGAGCAGACTTGCGTGTTTATCACACTGACACAACAGTGGGGGAAACAATGATGGAACTGGGGACAAGGAGGGAAGACCTTAAGAAAGCTTCCAAAGAGGGATCCAAAGCATAAATGGAAGGCACTGCTCTTCTATTGTACCTGGAGGAGAAGCAGAAATGTGGATCCAGATGTGAGTAGATTTGCGGATGAAGTGGCTGGCTTGGAAGAGGGAGGAGTTCCACTAATATTGCTCGTGGCTCTACAACCTCACTAGTTAAACCATTTCTGGAAACCCCAATTAGGAGATGTGATAGAACACATAAGTCTATTTTTCATCACCTTGGGCTCTGAGAAGAAGACATTTCAGGGTCCTCTGAAGTTATTAGCTGAAGACTGTACAGGATGGGGCTTTGGACTTAGACCTGCTATCAAATCCTGACTCCGCTAGCAATGAGGCATGTGACTTTGAGCAAGTTATTGAAATTCCTCAGCCTCCACCTCTTTGTCTGTAAAATGGCAATTAGCACATACTCAGTCCATTAAAGTTCTGGATTTTATACACACAGCATATATACATATGAAGTACTTTTGACTAGCAAAGGAAACATAAAAGCAGCAATCAGAGATTACAATCAGAGATTGAATGCCAAGGAAGGAATTTCCCGACTGAAAAGTGGGGCATAGACTCACATGATACAGAAAGATGGAGAGTCGAGTTGAGAGAAGGCACTGGATTTGCTCATAAAAAAAGTCACCGGCGACTTTCAAAGTTACAGTTTCCATGAAATGACAGGCACCAGAATCAGAATGTATGGGTTTTGGATAGAAGCAAGCACCGAGGAAACAAAAGTAGGTACGGTGAAGGACTTTTGCAAGAGTCTTAATGGCTATGCAGGAGAAAATAGATGCAAATATACAGGAGCAGAGTTGGAACAAAAGAAGGTCCTTTTATCCATGAAGGTTGGGGGCAGATGGGAAGGAATTATGTCAAGGGAGAGAAGATGCAAGGGAGAGTGCTCATGTGAACAGGAGCTACATGGAGCTAGAACTTTGGAAGAATAGATGAATTTCTGTTCTTATACACAGCTGAGGAGGCCATGTTGGTGGATGGTGTGACCTCTAAGTAGAGAAGAAGCAGAGGAGAGAGGGCCCAATGCAAACCAGAGTTACTAGGAAATCTGGGGAATTGAGAAACGAAGCATGCAGGTCTAAAACCATCAGACTTGGTAGACTGAGAAGTCTTCAAAATTAGGATTTGTCATGGAAGATAGATTTCCCCAACAGTCTGATGTGGGTCATCCTTCTTGACTTCTAAAAACGGAAATGCCTACTTATTCTTCTTTGGTTATTCTTTTTCTATTACCAGTTCTCAAACTGTATCCTGCCTGAGCGATCAGGTCTCTCCTTCCAAGATTGCAACTGAGTTTCTGACCTATCAGTGTAAGATGTTTCCCAGGCCAGTCTGTCACCTTGATTGAGACTTCTCTCGCTATTCCAAACTCTTGACTCATAAACTTGTAGATATTCCTACAGCTGGCAAATCAAGTCTACTATGTGTGGAATGTATTCATATAATTCTTAGCAGAAAACCTTAGCCTTTTGATTCTGTGAAGACCACTAACAGGCTGCAGCAAAGAATCAACCAATACCTGGATTGATGTCATAGGCGCTCACGCTAGAATGAATGAGCTTTCCATCAGAGCCTCTTGGCTTCCAACCCTCTCCACTGTCTGCTCCCCACAGAAGCCCGGGTCTGTGCAATATATAATGAAAATGGTCATAAGCAGCGTCATCTCCATCATGGCCTCCAAGCCCATACACCATTTCATGAGTTGGCTGGCATTCCCCAAACCTCCAGGTTGTAAAAGAAGTCTATTTATGAAATATCCGGCTATGGTGTATAATAAACAATGCCAGAGTGAACTAAAAACAGACTAATTTAATAAGCAATTCCTCTCCCCTACACTGTTTAAATTTACATAATCAACTGGCTATAATATTTAGCATACTTTTAATGTTTCTCATTTGTTTACACTACAATTCTGTGCTTTAGACTTCTTCATTCACCAAAATATTGATTGGCCTACAAAGGGTACAAAACAGCAAATATTCCACTGGTAATCATTATGGGAATGTGGAAGAAGTAAAAGTGGATCTACTGTATTTTCCTTGCTAATTACAAACCTAATATTCTATTAAAATGTATGAGATGACAAAATCTCAACAAACTCTTTAAAGCTATTACTAGCAGATAAAGTATTCTACCAAAGTATTAACATTAGCATCATTAAAATAGTTTTATCAAGTGCACATTTATCTCCACATTGGAAACAATAGCAGCCTGAAGGAGACAAATGCCCTTGAGTATTGTGGTGGGAAAACCGACAGCAGTTTTTAAAGGCACGTAAAATCTTCTTGTCGCTTCCTGGACTAAAACAAAACAAAACGAAAAAATTCGTGAAGCCACAGTTATAAGATGTAATAGAATAAATGAGTCTATTTTTCATCACCTTGGGCTCTGAGAAGAAAACACTGCAGAGTTATCTTGATAAGGAAAGAGCTTAGATATTAAAATACATTAACTTTATCTTAATTGATTTAAACAGATCCAGAGCCTTCCAAATGCACATGATGTTATTTCTGCATTAGTGGACAAAACAGATCTGTTTTAGATTGCAAAGCTTCACCTCTGTATATCTTTTCTGATAGGGAGAGAAAAATCTATTTCTTAGTCTCTTAAAAAAAACACAGGAAACCATATACATTTATTTGCTCGAGCTACATAATTTCTCTCTTTATCCTTTCCTCAAAATACCTTTTGGTAACATTGGTACCTTGTTTTCCTATAGCTCAAAATGCTGTAGTCAGGAAACAGTAACAACAGATAATACTACCTGAGTTCTTATTCTTTTCCAAGCCCTGTGCTGCATTATGTTACTTTGTTTAATCCTCAAGTGACATTTTGAAGCTGACTTCATTATTTATGACCTCCACTTACACAGATGAGGAAACTGAGACACAGGGAAGTTGAATAACTTGCCCAGAGGGCAAGCAGGTGAAATGGGTTAGGAAGTCATCAGGGAGAATCTGGGGCCCTTGCTCTTTACCAACATTTCATGACGGGGCTTCTCAAGAGAAGGAGAGTTAAAGGCCAAGGTCAAAGTTTCTTCTGTACACCATGAAGTAAAACATTTACAGCAGCCCCTCCCAGTTTCCAACAGAGATGGTTTCTTTCACCGGTTTTCCCCCTCTGTTATTCTTTTTTGTTTTTGCGGCATGATTTTTAAGTCAGAGGTGAATTATCGAAGAGTAGAACTAACTGGAAATGCTCACCAGATGTCACATCCAATCTCTCATGCATAGATGAGGAAATGAGCTCAAAGAAAGGAAGAAGAGAGGGTGCCTATGTGGCTCAGTGGGTTAAGCCTCTGCCTTCAGCTCAGGTCATGATCTCAGGGTCCTGGGATCTAGTCCCACATCAGGCTCTCTGCCTGGCAGGGAGCCTGCTTCCTCCTCTCTCTCTGCCTACTTGTGATCTCTCTCTCTGTCAATTAAACAAATAAAATCTTTAAAAAAAAAAAGAAAGGAAGAGGGGAAAGTAACCTATTCCCTTAGGACAGCGTCCACGTTAGACTCTACATCTCCTTTATATGATTTTTTAAAAACAGGTTTATGGTGTCCAAGGGAAAAAAAAAAGACATGTAAGTACAGGATTTCATTTCAATGAATGCCTTTTAAATGTAGATGACTATTTCTGTTTTGGGCCAAAACCCCACAACCGTCCCCTGTTCCAATACAAGGAGAGAGTGAGACTTGGTATTTCTCTGGCAGTTGAATTAAGAGATGCAGTTTCCCCTTTATCTCTTGGCTCATACAAAACGTTTTCTTCTGGAGACCCTTCAGACTGGAGTCCTGCCTTTAAGCTTGGGTTCACTGAGCACCAGTCAGGACCATCCATAGAATGTTAGAAACATATGCCAATTCTCAGGAAGGTAGATGAGAAAGAGGCCACTGCCATCCCCGCTTTCAATGCACTGCTCCAGACGCGAGGCTCAGCAAATGAAAGAGTCCATGGAGGCACACAGTGGGAAAGCCAAAACTCTGTACGTCTTTAATAACCCCAAAACAAATGCTATTGAATGGACCGCTTTAAGTGCTTTGTTTATTTTAGGGAAATATTTCCAAAGGAAGCCTTCCTATGTGGTGCCGTGAAAAGCCTTTTGTAAAAGGATATTAATTATATGCTGAAAGTTAAAAGTATCACTGAGCAAGAGTACTGCTGGATAAAATACCATCTCACAGATCTACCGATGTCGGCTAGTCCTGATCCTAGATTTCCAGCTGAGAACTGGAATTATTTAGCAATTATTTAGCTGAGCATAAATATTTAGAGACAGGTTTTGCTAACAAATCTTGCCTCCAGGAGCCAGGCCCGTAACAATATTCTTGGTGCTGGTTTTCCACACATAAATCAAGCATCTAACTTCACACATTCTCTATTTCATTTTTACTATTTTGGGTGGTACCACTGCTCTTTTTTATTCCTGGTCTCTTTTTGCACTGCGCTGTGGAATGGAAATCTGGCCCACCTCACGTGGCCTAGACCGAGCATCTGAAACATTGCTGGAGAGAAATCGGTTGGATTCTTCTGGAGTATTTCATTTGGGATTAGTCGAGTTTATGAGAGTATGGGATTTTCCAGGTTTGGGTCTTTCACTTTTGTAAAATGTGCTTGCCGTCCAACCTTCACTCTTGGCCTTCTTTCGTAGATGTGCGCACGTGTGCACAAAGATAGCCCCCCACCCCCGTCTATGACACGAAAGGGCATGCAAAACACTGGTATATTTGTCAACCGGCAAGAGATCCCTGTTTGAAATAACCAA
The DNA here is from genome assembly GCA_002007465.1 of Ailurus styani. Classification (NCBI taxonomy): domain Eukaryota; kingdom Metazoa; phylum Chordata; class Mammalia; order Carnivora; family Ailuridae; genus Ailurus; species Ailurus styani. The sequence continues at coordinate 350,985 of LNAC01000795.1, read as the reverse complement.
CCAGCTGTGAATATGGCATCAAGTGCTCAAAGCCGTGTGTCCCCTTTGGTGGCGTGAGGTGGACTCTCCCATACCTGGTGGTTTTTAAACCCTGTGATTCCCGGTTACATTTATCCTTTGAAAAGGTACAGCTTCTCAGGAAAGAGTTCCCCGATTTTCCGACTCTCTGTGAAAATTTCACTGGGACCGTCCGCCGCAGCCTCGATCCAGCTGAGCTCTCTCTATATGGTAAATAAATCATGTGAACAACAGTCCCCAATTTCACATTAATTGTTTGGAAATCTCCACAACATCAAACATTTTGCTAAAAATCTAGAAAAAAATAAGTGTAGCTCTTTTGTTGTCGTTGTCATTGTTTTGCTTCAGAGTGATTTGTTCTAAATACAGCTTAACAGGCAGATGACTGGTTTGTGACGAGAGTATCTTTTCTGAGATGAAAAAGCAATACAAATCCTCCCCAAAAGGATGCCAACCAGGCACAAAGCAACACGGGGACCATGGAATGGGTGCACCTGGGGAAATCCTTATCACAAATTGGATTGACAGGGAGGGCTCGGTTCCTTCCCAGCACACGTGCCTCTGAAAAGCTGAAAGGGAATCACAATGCTTTAGGAAAGAGATCTGGGAATTGCCTATATATGAGAGTTTCAAATTGCTCAGGCATTAAGAGAATAAGAACATGAAATGCAAATATTGCAGAAATAAAGGGGGAGAAGATAGGGCACAAAACTCATAATCACTGAGAAATGGAAGCGGAATCTGGAGCCACACACTGGGATTAGACTGGGAGAGATTGCTTGTTCCTGGAGGGCCACTCAATTTTATCCCTGCCTTTCACTGGTGACTTCCGCGTATCCAAACAGAAATGAGAAGACGGGGGATTCCTTCAGCATTTGGTGGAGAATGGAAGTGGAAAATCTATTTAGACCCTTGTTGGTCAAGATCTCTCTCGCTTGTGAAAAAAATTACCAGACTGAAAAGATAAGTAAAAGCCAAACTACATTTGTCTGCAAGAGTTACTGTAGAGGTTAAAAATTAAGGGCTTTAGTTATTTATGTAATGGCCCCTTGGCTTTTCTAGAAATTTAAGATGCCAATGTCTCTATTACCTTGAACACTTCAATGGCATGAAGTGAAAACAGTTCACTCCAGTCCACAAAACTCACCCAGAAATGGGGTCAGATTTCTCTAGGCTTCTCTTATGTTAACTTCCCACTTTAGAGTCTGCCTTGCAGGTAAGATTATGGCAAATAGTACCCATGCTTTTATTTTCATAAGAAGGATTCTAGGGGTGCCTGGGTGGTTTAGTGGGTTAAAGCCTCTGCCTTCGGCTCAGGTCATGATCTCAGGGTCCTGGGATCGAGCCCCGCATCGGGCTCCCTGCTTGGCAGGGAGCCTGCTTCCTCCTCTCTGCCTACTTGTAATCTCTCTCTGTCAAATAAATAAATAAAATCTAAAAACAAAACAAAAAAAGGATTCTAAAATCTCTCTTTTAAAGTGTTTCTATCCAATCAATCATAGCCCCCCCCACCAAAAAAANTCTCTCTCTGTCAAATAAATAAATAAAATCTAAAAACAAAACAAAAAAAGGATTCTAAAATCCCTCTTTTAAAGTGTTTCTATCCAATCAATCATAGCCCCCCCCCACCAAAAAAACATGTTATAATTATTCTGATGAACCCACTATGGGCATGTGCATTAAGTTATTGATTTTTCAAAGTTACATGCATAGTTCATGCAGGCTTCTGGAGATGAGAACACCGAGCCCCACTGAGGTGAGGGGACAGACTAAAACTCTTAGGAACACTTTTATGGTCAAACCAAGTGGCTGAATATCAGCCTGAATTCTTTCTACATTCCTTTGTCCTCTTCATGCTCTTGGGGAGGAAGAAGGTTTGGGCTATTTGTACCGGCCAGTATCAACGCAGCTTAAACCTAGGGCCATCGGGATGGAAGAAATCAGCCCTATTGACTCTTCTCCACGGAAAGCAAGAGCTTATTCATAAAATGAACAATGGGAGCTCGTACAGTTTCCCCTATTAGCTCCTGTATTTTCTCTTCCTCCCCACTCCATAGAGCATATTAAATATTAAGAAGGAAGCAAAGTGTTCCTTTCACAGAGCTGTGAGGGCTACACTGATTAGCACATCGGAGTGGGAGGCCAGAGCAGTGGATCAGGAGGTTAAACGTCGTCTATGGCTGTTAGGAACCAGGGGCTGCCTCGTTACCCTTCATCTCCAACCAGTCATTGCCTTTTAGAGTGGCAACAACCCTGCCCCACGACTCTGCTGACTCGACGTCCCTTCTTCATCATGGTGTTGTCTACGAATCCCACGGAACTCTCACCACGGGGCTGCTCATGCGCTCCACAGGTGCAAGGCCCTGGGGCTTCTGGACTGCCAAGCTACAGAGAAAAAAATGAGGCATTCTGTTCTTGCCTAGAGTGAGGGCTCTGCTACGAGTGAGACCCGAGCTGGCTCTAGAGTAAGCAGCCGAAGTGGCCTGAGCCTCCGTTGCTTCCGATGTCACACAGAGCTCCGGCGGCTCTCTCCCAGGGCCATTAAGAATATCGAATGAAAGTCTACGTAGCATAATCCGAAAACTGCGTGTCTCATAATAAACTGGCATAATGCTTGCTATTCGGTGTCATTATTCTTCAAATATGTTCAGTATTTCTGAAATCATTTCATGACCAAGTTGGAAACAACTAGGCAAAGACCTCTGCCCTCAAAGTTGGAAGTGCTTCTCCTTAAAAGGTTGACCCTCATTTTCCCCCGGGGGCTCCGGAAACATTTGTGTCTCCCCTACGGCTCTACTGTTCTCCATGCAGCTGGTCCTGATGTGAGCCGGGCTCCTACCCTGGAATTCTTTGTCTTTTCACCGGAAGCTAAAAATGAAAGGCTCAGATACGCTAGTGATCCCTGGAAGAGCAAAGCGAAAACAGTAATACTAATTAGTAGCTACCAGAGCTGTTCAGCATGGCAATAAGCTGTAAATTTATGGTTTTGTTAAGAGTCAGGATACATTTGAAATCTTTTATATAATATTAGATATGAAAATACACACCATCTGGACCTCTTGCTGGTAGCCTTGAAATGTCTACATCTCACAGGAATCAAACCCATTTTACCTGCTAGGGAATAAAACACCTGTTTCACATATTACTTCACACTGGGTGATGAACATTTCCACCATCTCCAGCCAGAAAGAAAAAACGAAACTGTGGCTTCACATTGTTTAGTAGATTTTAAAAAGCTAGCAGGATTGGGGGCTGTTTTACTATCTGGGAGGCAGAAGGCTCTGCAAATCGCTCCTGTATTAATAGTCGCTCCCTAATAATTGGGAGGAGTTCTCTGCAGTCCCTGCTTAGTATCGATAAAAATGCATTTCCCTCTCATTATAAATCTGTTTATGAAAACACTTAGTGAAATGAGCCAACTGTATCTTGGCTGCTGGTTGCATCTTGTAATGGATGGTCCCAAAGTGGATAGAAAGCTGTAATTCACTGGAGGAACTCTGCTGATGACATAAAATAGTTGAACAGTTTATGAATAGCCCTAGAATCTTCAGAGAGAAAGAGGCTTTGCATGCTTTCTAGGACATCTGTTGTTATTCTATAGATATCCTCTTGCAAACTTTCAAAAAAAAAAAAAGAAAAGAAAAGAAAAGAAAAGAGAAAGAACTTCCTTAGCATATCTCTCCTTTGCACTTTCCATAAATCCTTTTGTTCTTCAGCTCCAATCTAAGTGCCCTCCCAGAGAATTAGGTTGCATTTTTTGAGACGATCACAATATCATTATCTTTCTTAAAAATATCACAGTGGTTTCTTAATGTCTTCAAATATCCAGTTAGTTGTTAACATTTTGAATTGTCTTGTGATTTTTTGAAGTTTATTTGTTCGAAGCAGAATCTGAATATTTTCAGATACATACATCGCTATTTACTTTCCATTTATTCCTTGCATGGTTATTTGTCCTGTAGAGATTCCCCACAGTCCATATTTTTCAGGTGGCATCCCTGTGGTGTCCTTGAACATGTTCTTATGTCCTCTGCATTTTGTGCATATTATTAGTACATGGAATATATGCACGTTTTGGATATTCTTTGCAAAACAGTCTCATTGGCAGTATTTCTCCTTCTAGCAGGAAGCATCCAAGTGTCTGGTTGCTTCTGTTAATGTCATGTCAACAGTGATTATTGACCAATATCAAGATTCAGTAGTTGACTCCTTGAAAAATATTGTGATTCCCCATGTATGAGTGGTAATAATTTGATAAAGAGAAAAATTTCCCCGATCTGCTAGTGGTTACTCTGTAGTACAGGTCATATAGGAAAAGCAGGATAAAATATTTGATTTTTCCCTCTTACCCATCAGTTTTCAAAATAGTTTTCTAGCATAGTCCAATGGTTATTTTTTAAAGTGTCATTGTAAAATGGATTTAAACAGTTTCGAAGTGTTTTCTACATTTGAAGTTTTATATATTTTGAAAATTTTTCTTGACAAGGAGACTTTTGACCTGTTGCTAATAATCTCCGATCGCTTCTTTATTATCTGCTGCAAGACATTCCAGGCTCATTCTGTGCACATTATTCCTCAGAGCTGGAGTCAGCGACTTCTTAAGGTGCCCAGACTCCTTTAGTGGGAATTGGTATTTGGATACCACAATCCGGACACTAGGACTGATCATTGTTACTGGGTTGGGGGATGTTTCTATGTCTTCTCGGTGGACTGGGAGATATGTGCATACCATTACTTCCTAGAAATACTTCCAATTTAAATGCAGGACCACAGAATTTTTACTTAAACCCTTTAATCCTAAGTATGTATCTGATTTAAGAATCCCGGGTCTCAACAATGCCAGAAATGATGGAATCAAACTATCTCACAACTATTCAATTGCTTTATTCACAGCAGGATCAAAATTGCAACACTTCCACTACCAACAATAATATGATTACCAAGAATAGATAATTGTTTTAAATTCTTTTTGTACATCAACTATATCCTATTAGAGTTGTCAAATTACAGTGTTTTAGTACATCACTTGAAATTATTCCTCTTCGTTGCCATGCCACCAACTGGATATACATTAGGTCTATTCGTTTCATTTTTTAATAAAAATACTTTTAAAAACTCATTTTTATTTTATAATTGTGTAAAATATTTACATGGTGCCAAAAGCAAATCTACAAATAAAGCAAAATCAATGACGTCTAGCATCTATCTCTGTTCCCTATGCCCTCCTTCTTTCTGTAAAACATATGCAATGTGTTTTTTTAGTTACTTCTCCATAGGTTATTATATATTTAAAAAATCAAATTATGTTTAACCCTTCAGTTTCTTGTTTATTAAATGTAAGTTTAATATAAGTTAAATTTAAGTTCATTAAATAAATAAAAAAAATCTCCCAGGTATATGTTATACACACACACACACACACACACACACACACACACACGTGTGTATATATATACCTATTTGCCCCTCTTTGAATAAACAGTAACTTAATATACACATTTTTATCCTCTTTGCTTTTTTTTACTTCAAGTACAACTTGAAGACCACCTCATAATAATATATAAAGTTATTTCTTATTTCTTTTAATCTATAAACAAGCAAAAACCATCTTAAGCCTTTAGATTACCAGACATGTCTTATCCTCCAAACTTAGCTTCCATCCATGCCTTCAAAATATTTGGTTACTTATTCAATGTTGAAAGGATGGCTTGGAAATAAGATCCTGTGAACTCTTTAATAGTTTGTTCCTTGTTTTTCTTTCCCCACTAAATACAAATAATAGTCTGCTCCAATGTTTAATAACTTTTCATTTTCTGGAAGTTCTCCCATGCGACAGTTCTAAATCCTGTGAGCTTCAGTATACACTCAGTTACAGAAATTATCTTCTTTGTGTTTCTAAAGGTCCTCAACTTTCTCTTTCTACTTTTCATAATTCCAAGGCTAGAACTCTATACATTTAGCCTTTGCTTTCATAGAGCAAACAGTTCCATGGAAATTTTCAATCCACACAGTGTAGACATGAAGAACGTATATTTGGGAAACCACCACACGTGAGCACAGGTACAATGTAAGATGTCTGAGGAAAGATTGACTACTTCAAGCAGATTTTTCCTTGGCCAGTTGGACTTGGTGTAATAGGCCTCCCAGTACCCATCTTTTCAATCTCTATCCCCAGTTATGTCCTATTCTTAGGAGGAATTCTAGAGGCCAGTTCCCACTGCTCCCTCAGTGAGTTTTTTCAGTTACCATCTACTTTTCTTCTTCCTCATTATGAAAATATATTCATTGAAGAAACTTTAGAAAATATAGGAGAGTAAATATGTTAAAAGAAAGTCCCCAATACCATCACCTAGGCCAAACATTGCAAACATTGTCATGGGCTTCCTTCTGATGTTTCCTTAAGAATACAAATAATATATATGTATTATACATATTGCATAGATGTACCAATATATGATATACCTATATGTTGTATTATATGACAAATATAATATCAATTTATATGTTGCAAAGATCTCTTTTCACTATATTTTGTTTTATGAAAGGATTTTCCAATAATTCTCCTGCACCTACATCTCAATCTCAGAGTCCATTTCCTTGGGTTACTTGACCTAAGACACCATATTTTCACATGTTTATGTGTTACTTGAGATGGTTCTGATTATACCTTTTATCCATTTTTATGGCTTGGGTTGTTTGATTTTTCTCTTATTGATTTGGGAAGGTTTATAGATTCTGGAAATTAATTCTTTGTTAATTTTATTGCAACTATCTTCTTTCACTTTATGACTTGTCTTCTCATATTCTTTATGGTGATCTTATTTTTATGGTAGTTTAACTTGTCAATCATTTCTCACATAGTCAATGTTTTTGTGTTTTATTAAAGAAGACTTCATACATTGAGGTCAGAAATATATTCTCTATAATTATTTTTAAAATGTTGTATTTTGTCTTCCACATAGTCTTTCAAAGATAATGTCCCAAAGGTAGTTGCCAATGAAGGCCTTTTTTTCTGAAAAATATTTATGGGACCAGATTTGCAGAGGAAAAACAGGGAAATCCTGGTATAGGTTCATAATTTTCTTTCAACAAAAATGGTGTAGTGGGAAAATGTCAAAATTTTTCAATTCCATTAAATTATCAAGGTTTAATATTTAGGGAATTTACTGTAAAGAGTGCTAGATAAGGGTTCAATTTTATTATTTCTAAAAAGATCCCAAATCCATACCTCTTGTTAAATTACCTTATTTCTACTAATTTATCCATAATTTTGGCAAATTTTTGTGTATTGAAATCACATCCTTTTTGAAAATGATAATTTTGTTTCTTTGTCTGTGGCCCTTATATATTCAAATCCTTTTGTTTGTTTTATTACACTCGTGGGTAGTGGACATTTTTATGTTGTTCCTCATTTTAGAGGAATATTCTCACCATTAAGAAACATATTTGCTTAACCTTTTCAGTGACAGCATTTATCAGGCTAAACTACAACTGTATTCCTATTTTGTTTGCTAAGGGAATGTTTAATCATTATTGAATGCTGAAATTTATTAAATGCCTATTTTGCATATATCAAAAAGACCATATATACATTTAAAGAAAATTTTCAATGGTGTAATTTATATTTATGCATGTTTCTAATGTTATACAGTCCTTATATAAATATAATAAATTCAACCTGATCATGATGTATTATCTTTTTATATGCTTCTTGAATCATTTTGGCCATACATTGTTTTAAAAGTTTTTATCTGGGCGCCTAGGTGGCTCAGTGGGTTAAACCCTCTGCTTTCAGCTCAGGTCATGATCTCAGGGTCCTGGGATCGAGGCCCGCATCAGGCTCCCTGCTCGGCGGGGAGCCTGCTTCCCCCTCTCTCTCTCTGCCTGCCTCTCTGCCTCCTTGTGATCTCTCTCCCACTGTGAAATAAATAAATAAAATCTTAAAAAAAATAAATAAATAAATAAATAAATAAAATAAAAGTTTTTATCTGTAATCACATATAAAAATGACTTATCTTCTATTCTCCTTTGTCTAAATTTTGCTATTAAATCTTTACTAATTCATAAATTAAATTGGAAAATATCTGCTTTTCCCCCATATTTTGGAAAGTTCGGGGTAAATTTGGAATTAATGTTTTTAAAAGTTTATAGACTCACTTAAAAAGCCATCTGGGATTGGCATTTTCTTGTAGAAATGTTTTAAATACTAATTAATTTCTTTAGAGTTTATTGAAAATAAACATTCTTGAGAATGTTGAGTAAGTTACATTTTTCTTGAGAAAGTTGAGAAAGTCATGTTTTTTCTAGAATTTTTCACATTTTATCTTAGGTTTAAATTTATTGCTAGCATGTATCGGTTCTATGTTTGCTTAAAAATAATGTGTTTTCTTTGATTGTAATATTCCACGAAATCCAGAATCACAAATTTTTTAGTTGCCCTTTTCAAATAGTCTAGTTTTACTAATTTTTTGGCCATTTGGGAGAGGTGTATTGAAACATCCCACTATAATCATGGATATGTAATTTTCTTCTGGGTTTCTACCAAATGTTGATTATTATTTTGAGATATTTAATAATGCACAGACATATAGATTTTTTTTTTTATCTTCCTGGAAAATTGAACCTTTAGTCCAAGAGTAGGCCCCCTTTGCTGGCATAGCCCCATCTAATGGCTTTTTGGTAGGCAAAATTCTAAAATATCCACAAGATTTCCTGCCACAATTCCTAGACTGAGAATTTGATGGCTTTTACCCCATGTTTATGTTACGGCACATTTGACCTTAAGAAAGGGAGATGAGAGATGATGTGGGTGCACCTTTCTTAATCACACAGCCTTTTCAAAGCAGAGGTTTCTCTGGCTGGGAGCAGCAGAAGAAGCCAGAGAGATATAAAACATCAGAGATTTGATGCAAGGGAAGTTCTCTGTTGCTGAGATAGGAGGGACCCAAGGGCAAGGACCTGAAAGTGTCTCTCAGAGATGAAAATGGTCACTTTTTAACAGCTAGCAAAACAACAGAACTCTCAGTACCAAGGACATAAGTTCTGCCAACAATCTGAAGATGCCTGCAGCAAAGCTCTCCCTAGTCAAGATGGAGATGCATCTTCCTAATATCTTGATATCAACTTTATAAGGCCCTAAACACAGAGACTAGCCATGCTGTGCCAAACTTCTGGAAACTATGAGATAGTAAATTGGTGTTTTTCTTAAGCCTGAGTTTGTGACAATTTGCTATACAGCAATAGAAAATTAACACACTCTCTTTATCCTTAAGATTTTTTGGGGGGTCTTAGCATCTATTTTGTTTGTTATTATTACAGTTATACCTTTTGCTAGTATTCTGGTGTATGTTATCCATCTCTTTATTTTCAACCTTCCCATATTCTTGTATTTTGAGTGTTATTTTGTAAGCAGTGTATACTGAATTTTTAAATTCCAAATGGAAAATCTTTTTCTCTTAACTTGAGAATTTTATCCAAATACATTTATTGTAATTACCAGTGTATTTGAATTTGGATCTATCATGTTCTTTTCTGTCTTTTTTAAATGCTTATTTGTCCTTTCCTTCCTCTAAAGAAATGATGTTTTAGCATTTGCTTTTTATTTTGTTTGATTCTCATTAGATGTTTCCTCCTGTCTTGGTTTGGAATTTATACACTCTTATTCTATTCTTTTAGTGGTTACCCTTGAAATTTTACAATGCATGTTTAATTAAAATATGGGGCTTATCATGAATTTACATGTCATTCTTGTGTAAGATGAAATTTTTCTTATATTGTTTAAGTTTAGCAAATGTTTAACGAGATGAGAAGCTTCCCACTGATTCTTTGCCTTTTCACCTCACCTTATCTGATGTCTTCTTATTCTTTCTACCTGTCCTCTATCCATGCTGATGTCATTTTATGCAAGAGGGCTCAGATTTCAGAATTCTTGCTTGTTATATGTCACTGTTCAAGTTTCTTATTCTCTTTGAGCTTTACTTTGGTAATCTATAAAATGGGGATAATAAAACCTAGCTTGTTGGGGGTTTTGTGAGGAATAAATAATATAATATATGTATAGCACTTCGATAAATGTTTAGAACTCAATAAAATCATTGTTTTTATTCAGTATTTATTTTCTTTTTTGTATCATAACTTCTTTTCCTGATACAATTTATTTTATTTTATTTATTTATTTATCTTAAAGATTTTATTTATTCATTTGACAGAGAGATTACAAGGTAGAGAGGCAGGCAGAGAGAGAGGAGAGAGAGGAGAAAGCAGGCTCCCCGCTGAGCTCAATCCCAGGACCCTGAGATCATGACCTGAGCTGAGGGCAGAGGCTTTAACCCACTGAGCCACCCAGGCACCCCTGATAAAATTTCTTTCTTCTTTTAAGAGTATGTGTACGTTTCTGTGTTTCTGTGTTCATATCATGTTCCATCTTGTCTCATTGAATTATATCCTCAAATTAGTCAGCCTATCAGGGGTCTTTATATATAGGATTTAGAGTGTGAAGGCTACCCTAGTCAAGTGGAAAGTAGTCCCTAGGGATCACCATTCTGCATGTTCTTATAATACTTTTGAATGTAACATGCCATGGAATGAGTAAGCAGCAATATATGATAACCCTAAGGAAAGTATTATCACCATTAACAGCTAAGAAAGACAGGGTAACTTTAGGAAGCTCATGTAAATTAGATACAACACAATTTTTAACCTATGTATTTGGACTTTAATAAAAGCCAAGTGGAGAGCACTGCTCCAAAATAGGCTTTCAAAAAAGGCGCATGAGATTTTAGTAGCTTCTAAATTTGACCATGAATGCTTATACCTTTTAATTTAGTGGACTTGAAATGCTTGGCTTCCAAGTAACATGTTGTAAGAAGGTTATTTCTGGACCTTCTCCACATGTAATGTATAAAATTAGCATCCTTCGTTGGCAACTGAACCTTTTTGTTTTAAAGCTAACCCAACTCATCAGAGTGTTATAAGTGAAGACTAATTAAATGGTCTTCTGCTTCCAGTTTGAACTCTTTAGCATTACAGACTCTTAGAGGTCAAAATTTGAGTGGCATCAGTCAAATAAACCATTAACAGTATTACAACTGCATAGAAGCACATACAGTTTAAACAATAACAACCACAATAGAATTACTGCTTACCATCGCATTAAAGCCACAATGTAATTATAATAGTCAATCCTCAAAGATTCAACCTGATGTAAAAAGAAGGACATCTGTTTAAAGAATGTCTTGGACCCTCACATTTCTTTTCTTTTTTTCTTTTTTAAGATTTTATTTATTTGAGAGAGAGAGAGAAAGAGAGAGAGAGAGAGAGAGCACAAGCAGGGGGAGAGGCAGAGGGAAAAACAGATTCCCTGCTGAGCTGGGAGCCCAACACAAGACTCAATCCCAGGACCCTGGGATTATGACCTGAGCCCAAGGCAGCTGCTTAACCAACTGAGCCACCCAGGAGCCCCTTGGACCCTCACATTTCTATCTTTGCTGAAACTGAGCAGCTGCAGTGGAAGCAGCCAAATGTCTGCCTTCCACAAGAACAATGAAAAACACCCCCACCATTGCCAAGATAGTGAGAACCCATGCGGGTGGGGAGGCCAATGCTGTTAGAAAGCATGCAAAATGTCACTAAACAACAGCATAAAGAGACATGTCCAAGGCCTCCACTGCCAGCAGCAGGCAGGAGAGTTCTTTGAAGACTGAAAGACACAGAGGAAACCATGTTGTTTTCATTTTTCAAGGAACTGGGAACATTACAGGCAGGGAAATGTTGAATGTGGGAATAGACAAGCAGTATAACAAGGTTTCATTGTATTTCTCCTTTCAAAAAGTTCCACCCAAATGAGAAAAATTAATCATTCTACAGCAGGACCTCATGAAGAAAAGGGGCGCTTGGGGCACTTGAGGAGGAGAGGTACGTGAAGGAGCTGTGCTTATTTTGTTTTTAAAAATCTGTTCAGTGTGGGTGCCTTCACTCCAAGGCACTTTTTTTTTTAANCACAGAGAGAGAGATTACAAGTAGGCAGAGAGGCAGGCAGAGAGAGAGGAGAGAGGAGGAAGCAGGCTCCCCGCTGAGCAGAGAGCCCGACGCGGGCCTCGATCCCAGGACCCTGGGATCATGACCTGAGCCGAAGGCAGCGGCTTTAACCCACTGAGCCACCCAGGCGCCCTCCAAGGCACTTTTTAAAAAAAAGATTTTATTTATTTTGAGAGAGAGAGAGAATGCAAGCGGCAGGGGGTTGCGGGGGATCTTTCTGGTGGGAGAGGAAGAGGGAGAGAAAGAATCCCAAGTGGACTCCAGGTGGAGCATGGAGACCCACCAGAGGCTTGATCCCAGGACACAACTCGGGAATAGCCAAGTGGAAGAGATGTGTAGGGCAAAGCCCGAGATAGGGGTATGTGGACAGCTTACCTGTGCTTTCTGGGTGTCCCGTCCTCCCAAGACCTCGATGTGTTCACCAACTCAGAAGTTTTCCAACCCCTGTCATGTAGGGGGTTTTATGGAAGTTTCATTATGTAGGAACGATAGATTAAATCCTTTGGCCACTGGTAATTAACTCAACTCCAGACCCTCTCCCCTCCCCAGAGCTTGGGGCTAGAGTTTAAAGTTCTAATCCCCTAATCATGCTTGGTTTTTCTGGTGACCAACTTCATCTTCAGCTAGCAATTATCTCATTAACATTCAAAAGACTCTTATCACCCCATATATCTCAAGGGTTTTAGGCGCTTTGCGCCAGGAACTTGGGACAAAGACCAAATATATATCTTATTATATCACACATGGTAATCTGGTCTCTGTCCTCTGTAGTGCTTATAATTTTCTGTCTCTCCTTCCCATTCTTCAGAATCATCTGCAGTCAGACTAACCTTATTAGTCCTCGAAGTACACGGCCTCATCCTACCCTTCCTTATGACCATATGGTGGGCACACTTGTTATAGAGCTTCTCTTTATGTTATTGAGAGAACACTACATATCACTTACTGTGGTCAAACCTGTTCTAAGCGCTCTCCATGTTTTAACTCCTTTAAAGGATTGCCCACAACAATCCTATGAAGTAAATATTATTATTATCTCCATTTAACAAATGAAAAAAACTGAAGTACAGTGAGATTCAGTGACTTGCACAAGGTCAAAGAGTAGTGGAGCCAGGATTCACATTCTCTACTTGCTCTGAAATATAAAACACTGTTATCAACTCCCTGCATCACCAACCCCCTCAGCAAGAAGTCAATCTTTTAGAAAAGCAGTGCTGTTGTTTCTCATCTGCGAGAAAGAGGGGAGATGTCGCATTTCTTCCCTGGTGAGTCTAGAGCAGAAAAAAGTGCCACTGACATAATTTACTGAATTTTCAAAAAATCATTGGTTAGAGAAACAAATATCCTTTAGGCTCAGATTCAGGCAACATCTCTGAGACACCAAGATGGGAGGAAGAGCTTGGGCCGCATTTAGTGATTCAAGAAGAACGTGCAGGCTTGTAGCTTGAGGAAAGAGCAGTATGAACACCGACGAGCGCCGGAGTGCCCACCATATGGTCATAGGAGGGTAGGATGAGGCCGTGTACTTCAAGGACTAATAAGGTTAGTCTGACTGCAGAGGATTCTGAAGAATGGGAAGGAGAGACAGAAAATTATGAGCACTACGGGGGACAGAGACCAGATTTCCATGTGTGATATAATATATATACTTGGTCTTTGTTCCAAGTTCCTGGCGCAAAGCGCCTAAAACCCTTGAGATATATGGGGTGATAAGAGTCTTTTGAATGTTAATGAGATAATTGCTAGCTGAAGATGAAGTTGGTCACCAGAAAAACCAAGCATGATTAGGGGATTAGAACTTTAAACTCTAGCCCCAAGCTCTGGAGAGGGGAGAGGGTCTGGAGCTGAGTTAATTACCAGTGGCCAAAGGATTTAATCTATCGTTCCTGCATAATGAAACCTCCATAAAATCCCCTACATGACAGGGGTTGGAAAACTTCTGAGTTGGTGAACACATACATTGAGGTCCTGGGAGAGCAGGACACCCAGAGAGCACATATAAGCTGTCCACATACCCTTATCTCAGGCTTTGCCTTATACATCTCTTCCATTTGTCTATTCCTGAGTTGTGTTCTTTTTTTTTTTTTTTTAAAGATTTTATTTATTTATTTGACAGGGAGAGAGAGAGAACACAAGTAGGCAGAGCAGCAGGCGGAAGGAGAGGGAGAAGGAGGTTCTCCGACGAGCAAAGAACCTGATGCGGGACTCGATCCCAGGACCCTGGGATCATGACCTGAGCCAAAAGGCAGCCGCTTAACCCAATGCCTTAAACCAGGTGTCCCCTGAGTTGTGTTCTTTATAATGAAACAATAAGGGCAAGTAAAGTGTTTTCCTGGGTTCTATGAACTGTTCTAGCAAATTGTAGAACCTGAAGGTGGGGTCATGGAGACTTCTAATTTAAAGCCAGTTGTTTAAAAGTACATGTGACAACCTGGAGCTTGCAACTGGTTTCTGAAAGGAGGGCAGTCTTGCACGACTAAGTCTTTAACTTGTAGAGGTCTGCTGTTATTTCAGGTAGTTAGTATCAAAATTGAACTGATTTGTGTTGAAAATGGCAGACTATGTGAACTCCCACAGGAAGTCATGCTGTATGGTACTGGTGTAGACCCAGCTCTCAGACATCATGGTCTTAAAGTCTCCAGAGGAGGAGCTTGTTATGGAGAGAGTAGAATGACCCCAAACCTGGAATTTCAAAGGATCCATGCAGGCCTGAGCAAAAAACTATACGGGAGTCTGAGAACCTAGGTTCTCCTTCATTACTCTGGATTATGTAAATCCCTAAGATTTTTTGTCATTGAAGATAGGAGAAAAGAAACTTTGAAGCTGAAAATTGACCAAGGTTGGATTTCTCATCAATTTTGTTGAGTGGTGACTAGATCTGGATTTAATTTGATTTATTTTAAACAAACCAAAGGAATGTGACCTTTTTTGTTCTCAAATCTATCAGGTATATTGATCTTTCCTATTATTTAATCCTGCTGCTTTGTAAATACCAGGGACAACTATAATGCTTGGATAATTTTGCCAAACACCGTGGAATTTCATCATGAGTTGTGGGAAACAGGAAGCAGCCAAGCAGCACCCGAGTACGTCAGTAGAAGGGACCTATTATTTTATATCAAAATTTGCCTTTCTAGTGATGTCAAACTTGAAGTAGTGGGATATCTATTGCCTTCCTATCCCCTTTTGATGCCATAAGAGATTATTCTCATAAAGCGTAAGGAGCCTTAGGGAGGGATGCATTCCCTTCTGAGAGGTATTTCTACTGCTTTAAAGCATTGAACTTGGCTTCTGGCACACACATCCAATAGAGTGGCTGCTGGGTGTTAAAACCCAACATCTATAATAACTCATTAGGAGACCAAGCTGAGAGACTGCTCAAAGACTGCTCCTTTGCCCTACTCCTAGGAACTTGTTGAAAGTCTTAGAAGAGGTGGGGAATCTCCATTTTCAGTGGGTGGACTTAGATCTAACTGCTTCAGTTACCTGAAATCATAGATGTTTGGCTCTCTTCAGAATTGTAAAATGGTTAAAAGGGCAGAGTCTAGGACTGAACTACACCAGTTTAAATCTTGGGTTAGTCATTTACTGTCTGTGAGACCTTGAGCAAGTTGTTTAACATCTTTATACCTCAGTTTCCCCAATCCCCATATTAAAAAAAGAATAATAATAAACACTTAATTGCTGTGAGGAATAAACACACAATGTACTTGTAACTCATAAACACAATGCACTTGTAATAATGCTGGTAGAGGATACTATTATCCTCTACCCTGGAGAACTCCCGATGCAGTATTTGTGGTCATGCAGGGATACATACCTGTGGCCTGGGCCACTGGATTTTGTGGTCTCTACATTGGCTATCCACTGGAATGTCCCAGCTGGCATTTAGGTTCTGTTCACTGCTAGAGATCAGAAAAGACTAAACATTCTGAGTGGCATGCAGTGTGGACTCCTAGGGTCTATTGTATCAGAAGACAGACAAGATTTCTGAAAGATTGGTGAAGAACCACCTGAGACACAAACTCACCATGGGGGAAGCCTCGTCACATACACAGCATGGCTGATCAACACCAGTCAAGTTGTTGGAGATGAGGGGAAGGGTGATTCCAAATACACTGGGGAACTTATTCTGTTCTCTCCACTCTTCTTGTTTTTAAGTCCTGCAAAAATTGAAGGGCTTTGAGAAAAAGCACTGTTTTCATCAACACCTCTGCTAGATTGTTTGGAATTCTCGAGAAACTCCCCAGTGTAATGATTCTCCTTTCCTCTAGGAATAGAGGGTGCTTTTGAAAGATGGCCGATTTTGCTAAACAGAGGAGACCTGGGGAGCACCAGTCAGATTCCTAACAGTTGTCCTTGGAGGGATCTGAAAGTTTTTACTGTGGGCAGGAACCTTCCATTCCTTTTTTTTTNTTCTTTTTTTTTTTTTTTTTTTTTTTTTGGTAACAAGGAGGAGAGTCTGGGGGCTTGATGAGGACTAAAAGAAAATACAACAGATAGTGTTCATCCTGGGTGGGCTAAGTCCACCCTGTTCCAAAGCTTGCAGGCTTAATGACTTTTCAGGGAGACTGGCCTGGCTGACCTGCATTCATATTTCAAAATTCTAATCAAAGTGTACCAACTTTCAGTTGTGCAAGAGAAATAGTTCAGCAGATCTACTCTATAACATAGTGCTCATAGCTAACAATACTATAATACGGACTTAAAATCCTAAGAAGGTAGATCTTAGGTTAAATGTTCTTACCATATGTACCAAAAATTTATAATAATAATAATAATAATAGTAATCATAATGGAGGTGGGAGGAAAGTTTGGGAGGGAATGAATTTGTTTATGGCCTTGATGGTGGTGATATTTGCCCAGGTGTATACTTAACCCCAAACTGGTGAAGTTGTGTATATTAAACAATATACACCTTTCTATGTGTCCAACATACCCTCCCAATGTAGTTTTAAAAATAAAGTAAAACAAAACAAAACAAAACAAATCTGTGGTGGAATATTTTCCTCTGTTTTGTTCTGTGTGTTTTTTTTTTACGTGGGCATCTTTGCCTCTGACCCAAGTCCAGGATGATACCAGAATCCTCGGAAGACAGCTCCGCAGGCCATTTGGTTTTGGCCTGTGTCTCAAATAGAGTTCTTCCCCGAGGGCTGCAGTGATCCGCTCTCCTCCCCCCTCCACTCAAACTTCCCACTCTGTTCCACCCCCTCTTTTTTTTACTCTTCCTTCAAAAAGAGGCAAGTTTTTTGGTTCACAAAGCCCTGTCTTAAGATAGAGACATTTATCTTAAGGCTAATACACTCCACCCTTCCAAAAAGAATGAGGCCAAGGAACAGTTACTCTTGGAAGAAGAATAGGAAGCTGATGGTATGCAGCATATCTGCTCCAGGCGTGGGATCTGGCCTCCATTGAACTCTGGCCTGTTTTTGCATTGTGACTGGCCACGGGAACCAGAAACCAAAAGTTGAATACAGCATAGATCATTTACAGAAGATTAGCTCACAATACCCCTGGAAATAAAGAGCTCTAATAGGACTTGGGGTCAGAAAGCATTCACCCTGGTTACCCTCTAGGGCTTTGGGTTTTGTCCCAGGCATATTCCTTGATTGTTAATTTTCTAAAATCCGGTAAAATCTCTTGTTCTGGTGACTTACTGATGAATTTCTCTACAGGCCTCCTCCTGAGGAGCTTTTGAGAACTTCCACATATCAAAGCTGTTGAATTATACATTCCTTAGATAGAATGTTTCAATTTATTGTTGAGTGACTTGACAGCTGCCCTATTTATCTGATATTGCTAATCTGACTTAATCTAGCTGAACCAAAAAAGAAAAAAAAAGGCTGCTTGGCGCCACAAAATACAAGGGAACACTCTTCCTTTTCTAACTACAAAGCTTACTGCTTAATTGCACAAATATTTGTGGGTTTGGTGAAGGTGAGTGCTAATTTGTTGTTTTAGTATGAAGCTGGAAAGGTTAGCAGAGTGCTAAGAAAATAGGACCTAAGTTCACATGATGTGCTAAATTCTGAGGAGAAGCTGGGGTTCTTGCAGTTAGGGCTGCAAGTAGAAGCTTGCAGAAAATCTGAAGGGAAACATCTCTGGTGATTCTCGGGTACAGGGCACAGGCAACAAGAAAAACAGGCTAGAACTGGTTCTGAGGGTAAAAAGGCATTTCCCCCCCCTGTATGTAGATATGCCTTCATCTGCTTGCTCACTGCATTTGATTTTTACTTTAGAAATTGGTTTAGGGATTATAAGGGAGGGAATGATTTAAGGAGTCATAATGCCTCAACCTGGAAATTAGAATACTCAACAATGAGAAATAATCAAATAATTAAAAATTGCACATAGGCCTTTCTTTATGCATCTCTAAAATAGGTCTAGTATCCCGTTAGGAAGATGAATTAATTAATGACCAGGAAGCACTTAGAGACCTCAGGTGGAAGCTTTATTGCTCTATTGGATTTATTTGTCTAAATGTTCTGTGTGCTAAGGCAGTGCTTCTCAAACTTTAATGTGCATGCAGATCCCAGGAGGTTCTCATTAAAATGGGGGTTCTGAGTCAGCAGGCTTGAGGTGTGGCTGAAGAGTCTGCATTTCTGACAAGTTCCCGGTGAGTTCAATGCTGCTGGCCCACACTTTGAATAGTGAGGGTCTGAAGTCTGTTTTTCAAAATTGCTTACACATTGCAATGAGCTGAGGAGCTTTTGAAAAACTCCCCAAAGGTGAGGTGCCTAACTGGCTCTGTCAAAGGAGCTCGCAACTCTTGATCTCAGAGTTGTGAGTTTGAGCTCCATGTTGGGTGCACAGATTACTTAAAAAAATAAATAAGATCTTGAAAAAAAAAATAAAAAAGCAACATTCCCTGAAGGTTCTGATTTAATTAGCCTGGGGCCTGGTCCAGATATTGGGATCTGTTAAGCATGTGCTCCAGCCCCACTTCTCCTCCTCACCAAGTCTAATGGGCAGCCATTTTGAGAACCACACTTGTCCATGGGGCCAATATCCAGGCCAATTCCAGAAGGCTGTTGTAGGGGTTAAATGAGATAATGCAGCAAAGTGCTTAGCCTAGCCCCTGGCACATGGTGGTCCTTCAATAAACCTTGACTGTTACCGGCAGCTTTCTTCAGCTGTAACAAGAGCCACCGCCACGGCGCAGACAACACCAGAACAACAGAATATCTGTTGATGTCAAGAACATCAGCAGGACAGAGGAATCTTTGGCCACTATTAGAGGCAAGTTGAAACTGCTATGTGGGCAGAATAAGACGGGAAGAAATGGGGCAGGTGTAAGGTCATGTGTCACACAGCCTCTGAAGATTCTTGGCATTTGCGATGGAACCATAAAAGGGTGGCTCACACTGTGGAAAACAGTATGGCAGTTCCTCAAAAAGTTAACATAAAACTACCGTATGATCCAGTGATGATACTTTTTGATATATACCCAAAAGATGTGGAAGCAAGATCTGGAAGAGATCTTTGTACGCCTGTGTTCACAGCACCATTATACACGATAGACAAAAGGTGGAAACCACTTGTGTGTCAGTGGATGAATAGATAAATAAAATGTGGTATAGACACATGATGGAATAGTATTCAGCTATAAAAAGAAAGAAATTCTGACACATGTTACCACACAGATGAAACTTGAAGACATTATGCTAAATGAAAAAAACCAGTCACAAAAAGACAAATACAGTAGGTTCCACTTATATGAGGGACCTAGAATGGCTGAATTCATAGGGACAGAAAACAGAACAGTGATTGCCAGGGGTTGGGGGGAGGGGGGATGGGGAAATGTTTGATAAGTATGGAGTTTTAGCTTTGCAAGATGAAAAGAGTTCTGGAGATCGGTTGCATCACAGTGAGAATGTACTTAACATTACTGAGCTAGACCCTTAAAAATAGGTAAGAGGGTAAATTTGATGTTATGTGTATTTTATCAAGATTTAAAAAAAATAGTGATGGGAAAAGGAAAGGTCCTCAGAATGAGTGGGAGAGGAAGCAGAGAAATGCTGGCTGTTTTTGTGAACGGTCCTCCTCCCTAGATTTCTGGCATCTGAGAAGCCCCAGGTCCATAAGGAGGATGCATGTCAAAGCACCTAGTACAGGCATACCTTGGAGATATTGTGGGTTCAGTTCCAGACCATTACATAAAGTAAATATTTCACTAAAGTGAGTCCAACGAATCTTTTGGTTTCCCAGTGCATATAATAGTTATGTTTACACTATACTGTAGTCTATAGAGTGTACAATAGCATTATGTCTAAAAAAAATGTACATACCTTAATTAACAAATACTTTAATGCTATAAAATTCTAACCATTGTTTGGGCTTTCAGTGAGTCCTAATCACTGATCACAGATCACCATAAGAAATCTAACAGTAATGACAAGATTTGAAATATTATGAGAATTATCAAAACGCAACATAAAGACATGAAGTACACAAATGCTCTTGGAAAAATGACACCAAGGGATTTATTACACTGGGATTGGCACAAACCTTTAGTTAGTAAAAAAAAAATGCAGTGTCTGTGAAGTGCAGTAAAGGGAAGTGCAATGGAATGCGGTTTACCTGTATCATATTTTGACTATTGAAACGACTGATTATTGTAGACTAATCTGAGAGCCTCCTATGTGCCAAAGATTGTACAATCCTCTCTGTTCATTATTTCCATTGATCCTCCTTTCAACTGTATGGATTAGATTGCAGTTCCGGCCCATTTTCCTGATGAGGAAGCTGAGGCTGAGGAAGGGTCAAGCCATCTGAGAGGATAAGAACTGGGATTCAAGCCAAAGCTAAAACTATGCTCTTTGTTACCAATCTGCACGTGAATATGCTCTTAGCAAATATTCATTTGTTTTTTAATCCCAAAGCTTCATATTATATATTAGTTAGAAAATAAAACCTATTTAGAATCTGCCACAGAGAAATACCAGTAGCGAAGTTATTCAGGTATTTGAAAACATTGAATATTTTCCTCAAAAGAAAAGAAAAAAGAAGTATTTGGATTGAAACAAGAATGCATTTAGAGGCACTCTGACCTCTCTCATAAAGATCTGTACATTGATGTATTATGTTACTAGAGATATCTTGGGTTGAAAAATACAAGACAAAACAAAAACCCAGGCCATGGCACTTCTTGGGTGGACAAAATAACTTCTTGAGTTTTGCCCTCGTATGTAGATTTATGCAAATTTACAGCTAAATGTAAACTTGAGGTTATTTCTTTTCTGGGACAGAGGGACAGGGAGAAGAAGAGAGAATCTCAAGCAGGCTCCATGCCCAGCAGGAGCCCAAAGTTGGGCCTGCTCTCACAACCCTGAGATCATGACCTGAGCTCAAATTAAGAGTCTGATGCTTAACTGACTGAGCCACCCAGGAGCCCAGAAGTTATTTCTGTTTAATGCTTCATTTTGGGAATAAGAAAAGCCACATGGAAAATCTTATAGAATGATATGAGGACAAATAAATATATATAAATACACACAGACACATATACACAAATATAAGGGAATCATTGCTATTCTGAAAAAAAAGGGGGGGGGGTAGAAAAATGAGACAAAGTCCCTGTCTGAAAAATAGTCCGAGGAGGTGTAACATGAATTCATGGAATTATTCAAGAGCAAGCCTTCATAAGGAAGTATATTACCTCTGTATCCACCTTTACTATACTTATCGTTGCTAAGCATTTTGTGTATCTTATTTGTCAGACCCTCATAGCCACTCCATGAGCTAAATTTCCTGGTTCCTAATATACAGATGAGAAAAGTGAAGCCAAGAGAGGTTGAATGACTTGCCCCAAATCACACAGATTTGTAGCAGAGTGAGGCATTAGATCCAGGTCTTTTTGACTCTTAAACCTGTGTGTCCCCAGGAAGATTATGCCAGGAAGGAGTTGGAACACACATCACACTGGGGAGAGGCAGAGTTTAACAAGCAGTGTAAATGGAGTGATGGCAAGGACATTGGGTTGATGCTCCTGTGCTCTCTTCTCACCTCCCCCCATGTTTCCCTTCTATTTGCATGGCACACTGTATTTCCACTGATGGTTGGGCTATTGTTTTGTGTCACACATTGTCCCTTTTTAAAACGAGACACTTACTTACGACAAGGCTCAAAAGTATTTTTATATTTATTCTATTATATGAATTTGTTAATCAGGCCATTTAAGCTCCAAAAAGCTCCTGAAATCTAAACATCATGGAATGGAACTGTAGATGGACAGATTAAGAGAGAGAATAAGGTATGCCTGGGTGGCTCAGTGGGTTAAAGCCTCTGCCTTTGGCTCAGGTCATAATCTCAGGGTCCTGAGATCGAGCCCTGCATCGGGCTCTCTGCTCAGCGAAGAGCCTGCTTCCCCCTCTCTCTCTGCCTTCCTCTCTGCCTACTTGTGATCTCTCTCTCTCTGTCAAAAAAATAAATAAAATCTTTAAAAAAGAGAAGAGAGAGAATAACTTTGAAACCCACTTGGAGGAAGCCTCAGTGAGAAACTCAGAATCATGAGGCATTGGGTGTCTAAGAAAATGGTCAGATTGAGGAGCATGTGGGGCCTAAGAGCTACCCTCTGCTTCACCGTTTACAAAGTGAGTCATGAGATGATTCTTGAAGGAAATATTCAGGAATAAAAAGAGGACCTTCCAGACATAAACCATGATGGACAAGACTAGGTGGACAGGAAAGGGGCCGGGTTGGAGAAGGGGATCCACATTGGGAGAAGTGAGATTGGGACCTGTTGGATGAGATGAGACTCATGGCCTAGCTAATAAATCAACCGATAGAAAGACTGGAGGTGGTAGGGAGCCACTGCATGTTTTAGACCAGAAAAGTGATGGGATCATGACAGCCATGTGACTGGCTTAAAAGGGAGAAGCAAAACTAAAGGTTTCTGTCACAGGCTCAGAAGCTGATGAGTTCCATTGGAGTAGCGACCACTGAAATGAAGCAAAGGAGTGAAACAAGGAATACGTCAAAAGGTGAATAGGCAAAATTTGGGAATGAATTTAAGTTTGAGGGACTTAAGAAAAGTCCTTACAACAATGGGCAAGTTAAAAGTTTGGGAGAGGAGATGAGTTCAAATCAAGATTATCATAAATATGGAATCATATTGGTAATAATTCAACATACACTTTCTGATTTTAAGATAAGCCCTTGTTCGAAAAATTGTTTTAGGGGCGCCTGGGTCTCTTAGTCGGTTAACATCTGCCTTCCGCTTAGATCATGATCTCAGAGTCCTGGGATCTAGCTCTGCCAGAGATTCTCCACTCAGCAGGGAACTTGCTTCTCCCTCTCCTTCATCTCCTCCTCCCTGCTTATCTCAAATAAATAAATAAATAAAATGTTAAAATAAATAAAAAATAAAAAAATAACAAATTCTTTTAAACACTGTAAAACGATTGAATTATAATAACACTGGCCAGTATGCATAGAGCCCTTTATAAATTCCCAAACACTATATGTATTACCTCACTGAGTTGTAGGAATTGGGATTTGAATCTATGACTTCTGGCTCCATCTCAATTCCACACTGACTTCTCCAGTGTGCTTGTTGGGCCTCTCTCGCCAGTGAGTGGAGGATATAAAATGGCCACATTAATCTGAAAGAAGAGTTTCAGCCATGGCTGCGAAGGGAGTATTTGTCTACAAAAATGCCCGTGGCTCTTATCGAGACGTCTTTAAGTAACTATAGGTTGGCAGCTATTTTTCCTGAAAGTTGAATTTTCTCGGAATTGTAACCACTGTGTGATAGAGTAGGCAGCTTTGTTATCTGCTCTGCCCTTTACTATTTTGGTACTCTGTCTTTAAAATGATACAGAGTACTGGTCAATCCCTAATGTGAGTAATGAACTTCTCTGGGGACAAAAGGTCCTGGTTAATGTGGCTGGCACATAACTAAGCTAGTATTGGAGTGATAGATCAAATGACCCTGTTCAGGCTAGGCACATGGGGATATGCTATTAAGTTTTCTCTTTTTAAATAGCTTTATTGAAGTGTAATTTATGTACCATAAAATCCACCAGTTGTAAGAATACAGCTCATTGATTTGTAATAAATTTATAGTTTTTCAGCCATCACCACATTCTAGATATTTTCTTGCTTTCAATTTCTTTTAAGTAATCTCTATGCCCAACACGGGGCTCAAACTCATGACCCCAAGATCAAGAGTCAAATGCTCTACCCACTGAGCCAGTCAGGTGTCCCCACATCCTAAGTTTTTAACATTTCTATAATCCCAAAAAGTTTCCTTATGACCACTTCCAATTAGTCCCTGTGTCCAGTCCCAGCCATAGGCAACCATTGGTCTTCTTTCTGTCTATATCAATTGGCCTCTTCTAGACATTTCCTATAAATGGAATTATACAATATGTAGTCTTTTCACATTTGACTTCTTCCACTTGTCATGTTTTTTGAGGCCCTTCCACGTTGTAGCAAGCATCAATACTTCATTTCCTTTTATTGCTAAATATCATTCTGCTGTATACACATATATCATATTTGGTTATCTATACATCAGTTTTTGGACATTTAGGTTGTTTCCAGTTTTTGGTTGTTATGAACAATGCTGCTATGAACATTTGCACACATCTTTGTGTAGGAATATGTTTTCATTTCTCTTGCTTAGATTCCTAGAAGTAGAATTCCTATGAGGTACGAAAAGATTGCTTTTAAGAAACTGCCAAGCTGCTTCTAGAATAGCTGTAACCATTTTAGGTTTCCACCAGCAATACAGGAAGTTTCCAGTTGCTCTACACACATCCTTCCTAACAGTTGGCCCTTTATAATAATAGGGCCTCTCTAAGGGGTGTATAGTGGTATCTCACTGTGTTTTTAATTTGCGTTTCTCTAATGAGTAATGATTATAAGCATATGTATATATATATATTTTAAAGATTTTATTCATTTATTTGACACACACACACACAGAGATCACAAGTAGGCAGAGAGGCAGGCAGAGAGAGAGGAGGAGGCAGGCTCCCTGCTGAGCAGAAAGCCCGATGTGGGGCTCGATCCCAGGACCCTGAGATCATGACCTAAGCTGAAGGGAGAAGCTTTAACCCACTGAGCCACCTAGGTGCCCCTATAAGCATATATTTATATGCTTATTTGTCATTCAAATTTTTTCTTTGGTGAAATGTCTATCAAATCTTTTACCTGTTTTATAATTGAGTTGCTTGTCTTCTTATTATTAAATTGTCATAATTCTTTGTATATTCTGAATAAAGTTCTTTATTAGATATATGGTTTGCAAATATTTTCTCCTAGCCTATAGCTTATCTTTTCATTGTCTCAGTGATATCTTCTTTAAAAAAAAAATGTTTTAGGGGCACCTGGGTGGCTCAGTGGATTAAGCCTCTGCCTTCAGCTCAGGTCATGACCTCAGGGTCCTGGGATTGAGCCCTGCATCAGGCTCTCTGCTCAGCGGGGAGCCTGCTTCCCCCCTCCCTCTGCCTGCCCCTCTAAAAGTTATTAGCTCTTTCAGTACTGAGATAGGTCTTATGTGATCTCTCTGTCCATCAAATAAATAAATAAAATCTTAAAAAAAGTTTTAATGATATCTTCTGAAGCACAAAAGTTTCCAAATTTGATAAAATCCAAGGATCATGCTTATTTAGTAACAGCTAAGAATTGTTCAGCCAACCCAAGATCACAGAGATTTTCTATATTTTATTCTAGAAGTTCTATTGTTTCACTTTTGTACTTAAGCCTACAGTCCATTTTTGTGAGAGAAGATTTTAAATTCAGTTTTTTGCATGTGTACATTTTTTTAAAAAATTTATGACACTCACCTCAGGAATATAGAAGAAAACCTATCTGTATTAGAGTTAAGCAGGATCTGGTATCTTGTCAATGCATTCTGGTGGTCAAGCATAAAAGAATCCCTAAAACTTGAGTCCTAGAGGATGAGCATGTCTTTGATGGGAGAAATGGTTTCTTTGTGTAACTTGGGCATAAGCCCAGAGGAGGAGAGGACAGAGCCAGAATTCGCTGCAAGCATATTGTTTTCCGGGCCAGCAGCTCAGAATGTGCTAGATGCAGTGACAAGTAGGACTGTCCATCTGGTTTCAGTCCAAAAATGAAAAGTGACTGTTTAAATCTACCGTCTATATGCACTAGGCATCATCTAGTATATTTGCTTGGTCAACAAATATCAATCAACTATAAATGCCATTTCTTCTCACAAGGCTGTGTCCATGTGATTACAGGGGTGGTGTGGTGGAGAGGAATGGGAGGACCAGGAGATAAACTGGGATAAACTATGCTTAAGAGACAAAGTCATCTTGATTCATCAGGGAAATTGAAGATGTTGTGTCAGACCTAGTGGAAGAGAGACAATTTTGAGAGCATAGAGACCTTCCAAAACGCTCCCCCTTCCCCAAACATCAGCCACTACAAACCACGCTGCAGCTATTGGATTCCCAGCCTCTCTCAAACTAGAGTTTTCATATCCTTCCCTATTACGACAGGAATATTCATAAACAACCACTGCAGGGCTAATAAATAACACTTTCATGGAAGATGAACAAATAGCGATGATGATGAGAACAGCGGAGGAAAGGTCATGTGCTTGGAGGTTGGCTCCGGGAGATGCGCCAAGAATAGAAGGATTTGCGCATCCAGGCTTCTCAGAGGGCGGAGCCAAGTCAGCGCAGAACTAGGAACCGACCCCGTCAATTAAGGCGTTAAAATTAATTTCAATTACAAAATAATTCCTTGACATATAATCCAACGAAAAAACATTATTGCCAATGAAAATAAAATCGTCCTTTCTACCACCTCCATAACTTGTAGAGCCATCCCTTTTCTCTTCAGAGGTAACTGATTTTCATGATACCTTTCAGAACTTTTCGCCGCAATTACACGCTCGCACAAGTTCCCATCGACTGTGTAAGTGTTTGGAATTTTTTTATATAGGTCATATGACTCTTTCTGCACCTTGCTTTTCATTCATTAATATTTATATTACTTATATATTTACATTTACATTATATTATACAATCAATTTTCTTAGAGATCTTTCCACATCAGGACATATAGGACACCTCATTCTTCTGCTTTAGATGTGGTACCTTGAAAGGGTTAAGAATGCATCCCCTAGAGCTAGACTACATGGACCCAAATTTCATCTCTGTCCCTGCTAAAGCACCTTGAAAAAGTTATTAGCTCTTTCAGTGCTGAGATAGGTCTTATGTCTTATTAAAAAGTTAATACATGAAAGCACTTAGAACAGAATCTGGTACCTTGTAAGTTAGCCAAGAAATGTTATCAGTTGTTCTTCATTTTAATGGCTATGTGCTATGTCTCTACTACAGTTGTTTCTCTACTGATGTACATTTAGATTGTCAACAAGCTTTGCTATTATCAATAATGAATAAATACTTCAGTGACTGCCCCAGAATATGCTTCCTCATGCATCCATGTGTTTCTGTAGGGTAGATCCAAAAAGCAAAATTCCAGAGGCGTAGGGATTACACATGTAAGACGTAGCAGTAATGCCAAATTGACTTCCCGTTTATATTTCTGTCCATGAATGAGAGTACCTATCTCTCCAAACTCTGGCCGTCAATTAGTGTTTTAAATATTCATCCTGTTAAAGAATAAGAGATAAGAATAAGAAATAATTTTCTTTTAATTTTGTTAAGTTTTTAAGGACACCTGGGTTGCTCGGTTGGTTGCATGTCCGCCTTCAGCTCAGGTCATGATCCTGGGGTCCTGGGATCCAGCCCCACCATGGGCTCCCTGCTCTGGGGGGATTCTGTTTCTCCCTCTCCCTCTGTCTCTGCTCCTCTCCCCTGCTCATCCTCTCTCTCTCTCTCAGATAAATAAATAAAAAATCTTTTAAAAATTAAAAAAAAATAAATTTTATTAAGTTTTCAATTCTAGTATGTTTTAATTTGAATGTCTGAAATTACTAATGGAGATAAAATCTTTTCACATGTTTATTGGTCATTGAGGTGTCCTCCTGGGTGAATTCCCTCCTCGTAATCTTTGGCCATTTTTATACTGACTTGTTTGATTTGTAAAGCTTTTTTCTAAGTTCTGCATGCTAATACTTGGTTTGTTATATGCAAATATGTTTCCCCTGGTGTAGGTATTAATTTATTAAAGTCCTCCAAGGAAACGAGAACCCATCCTCAACTACTCCTAATGGGATCCTAGGAGAATTAAACCACATGGCAGCCATGCTGGCCATGCTCAGACCACAGCTTTGATAAAGGTTGAAAGATGACATGGATGAACCAGATGCTTGGACAGAGTTCCGAAAGGAATTTGTATAGCAGTCAATGTCTAGCTTCCAAGAGTTCAGACCTGAGTGGTGCTAAGAGTCTCTGAACTTTGTTAATCAGATCACTTTTAGGCCTTGAGCTAGATAGAATAGGGTTCCTGGTGAGGAGGTGGTGACCTTCAAGCCCTTGTGATGAAGCACGGTGAGCCCTGTGTAATCAATGTCAGAGATCGGGAATGAAAAAAAAAAAACACCATACGATTCTTCTAGGACCTCATTATTCCAAGTAGCAGCATCCTCATCATGAGGAGCTGGCTAGAAATGCAGAATCCTGGCCCCTACCCCAGACCAATGGGATCAGAGTCTGCATTTGAGTCAGATTCCCAGGTGATTCATGCACACATCACAGTTGGAGAAACATGCTCTAAGTCTGTTTCAGAGGGCCAGAACTGTGTTTGGTAGAGAGAGTTTCATTTACCATCTGTTAAGAATTGATTTTGGTCCCCCAAATTCTTTTTTTTTTTAATTTTTTTTTTAAGATTTTATTTATTTATTTCACAGAGGGAAAGAGATCACAAGGAGGCAGAGAGGCAGGCAGAGAGAGAGAGGGGGAAGCAGGCTCCCTGCGGAGCAGAGAGCCCGATGTGGGCCTCGATCCCAGGACCCTGAGATCATGACCTGAGCCGAAAGCAGAGGCTTTAACCCACTGAGCCACCCAGGTGCCCAAGTCCCCCAAATTCTTATGTTGAAGTCTTAACCCCCACTATACCGGAATGTGACCTTATTTGGAAACAGGATTGTTTTAGATAGAATTAGTTAAGAGGAGGTAGTACTAGAGTGAGATGGGTCCCTTATCCAATGTGACTGGAGCCCTTATAAAAGGGGGCATTTGGACCCAGACTCTCACACAGGAGGACACCATGGGAAGGTGAAGGCAGAGATCAGAGGGTTCCAGCAGAAGCCACGGGGCACCAAAGTTTGCCAGCAATGCACTGAAATCTAAGAAAGGGGCCAGGAACAGATCCTCCCTTACAGTCCCACTAACACCTCCATCTCAGACGTCCAGCCTCCAGAACAGTCAGATGAGAAAATCCTGTAGGTTAAGCCACCAAGTTTGTGGTACTAGTCAAGGCAGCCTTAGTAAATGAATATACTATCACATAGGTGTCCCACGATGGAGGGCCTGGACATGCGGTGCCCTAGAAAAGACCCACTAACATCTATCTTCTGGATGATAGAAAAATTTATGGAGAATAAATAGGACAAAAGATGGCACTTCCCTCTCAGGCAGCCATGGTCCCTCCATCAGCACCTCCTGCAACTTCTTCACTTTTCGAAGGGTCAGGTGATGCCTCCAGGACCTTCAGCAGTTGACCTCTCGCAGGGCTCACACCGAGGAGCACATTTAGCTTTTTGTGCCTTTAAATAGAAGTGGGAAGCCATTGGGTACAGAGAAAGGCTGACTGATGAAACAAACCCCATTATCCCTGCTTATGGGTTTCTATCCAAGTGTTCTTATGAATGGGCTATTTAGAGGCAGTTTGCCCTGATGAAATTAAAAGAAAAAATATATTTGAAAAAAGTACCCGTTTCTTTATCACTCATTCGTGACTCGGAGCAGCGAAGTCCACAATTCACAGCCTGTTTAAGCAGAGTTCACGGACTTTATTTTTATTTTTTTAAAAAGATTTTATTTATTTATTCGACACAGAGAGAGAGATCACAAGTAGGCAGAGAGGCAGGCAGAGAGAGGAGGAAGCAGGCTCCCCGCTGAGCAGAGAGCCCAATGTGGGGCTCGATCCCAGGACCCTGAGCTGAGATCATGACCTGAGCCGAAAGCAGAGGCTCTAACCCACTGAGCCACCCAGGTGCCCCCCAAGGCCTTTATTGAAATCATAGAGCAGAACAACCACCATCTTCGGTTCAGCCAGTTACTTCCTGAAATGGACACTACCTGGGAAACAAGGTACTTTGGGCACTGACTAGCTTTCTCTTACATTTATCTTTATACATTAGAATATAAACATATTTGCCCTGTATATCCTTTTAGGATGATGCCTGATTCTTTTCAAACAAGATTTTTTTTCTAATAATAATAGCTAATGTTTATTGAGTAAAGATGCCAAGCTCAGAGCTCATATTTGACACATGGATTGTCACACTTAATATTCATTACATCCATTTGAAATGGGTGATGTGGTTATCTCCATTGCACAGCCAAAGACATGGAGGCACAGAGAAGTTAACTCGGTCAACATCACTGGATTCTACCCCCAGAGTTTCTGATTTAGTTGGTCTTGGGTGGGGCCTGAGAATTTGTCTGTGTTATAAATTCTCAGGTGATGCCCATGCTGTGTTTGGGGACCATATTTTGAAAATCATAGGGCTAATATTAAAAGCACAGTTTCCGAAGTCACAAGGAGCTAAATTCAGTCCCAGCCTGCCACGAACCAGCTGTGGGACCTGGGGCGAGGTTTTGATCTCCTCTATACTTCTGTTTTAGTCAGTATAAGATGGGCTGAACATTGTACCTTATCTCTTAAAATTATTGTAAGGCATGAACAAGGTAATGCATATTTTAAAAATTAGCAGAAGACCTGGTACTTATTAAGTGTTCAACAAATGCTAGCTGCCAGTAATATCACCACCATTAACTGACTTTTTATCCTATATAGATGGTTTATTCTCATGTTTTTTGAACTTTTTGTATTTCTGTATTGAAAAAAAAATGGATCTTCATCGTACCTCCTAATGTCAGAGGTTTGCTGTGAGGATTCAGTGACTTACTCTGTACAAAGAACCACGCTTCATACATGGTCAGAATTCACTATTATTAATTTTTCTTCCTGCTATCAAACATGCTTAGTACTAATTGTTCGGTATGCATTATGTCATTTAATTCTCACAGTAAACCTGCAAGGTGCAAAATGTCAGGATAATCTTATAAAGGATGAAACTAAAGCATTAGAGGCTAAGTTGCTTGCTCAAGACCACCTGGTGATTGAGTTGAGATTTAAACTCAGATATCTGTGACCCTATATTTTTATTTATTTATTAATTTTAAGATTTTTATTTATTTATTTGACACACACAGAGAGAGATCACAAGTAGGCAGAGAGGCAGGTAGAGAGAGTCGAGGAAGCAGGCTCCATGCTGAGTAGAGAGCCCGACTTGGGGCTCCAACCCAGGACCCTGAGATCATGACCTGAGCCGAAGGCAGAGGCTTAACCCACTGAGCCACCCTGGCGCCCCTCTGTGACCCTGTAAACACTGCCCCTATATCCGATGTCACATTCCTGCCCAACTTCATCACTCACTTCAGAATGGAGTGAGCCCTCCTGGATTGGGGAATGGAAGTGCCAAGAGAAAGCAAGGTTTTTGATTTAGAAATGGCGGTTTGGAAACATAGTTTCACTTATTGGTCCACGAAATAAATCAAAGCTTGTTGCTGTGATGAACCCCTTCACTTTTTAGACAATCAAAGTGACTTGCAGCTTGTAAAAATTCACTCCAAAGGAAAAAAAAAAACCAAACAGCCACGAGCAAGGCTCATACATATTTTCCGCATCACCAGTTCATCTTACTCCAGGCTCTACACCTTGTTCCCTTGCTGGGTCATCGTCTATCCACACAGCCAGACATAGGAATGTTGAAATAATCGTTATAAGAATTTGCAACTGTCATATGCAATGTCACAATGTTTGACTCAGATTTCCCCGAAGGAAGAGGTACGTAAGGATAATCTAGGCACCAGCTTCGAATCCACCCAAGTTGTAATTACTGAGGTCGTCCCCAAAGATGTTTATTATGTTAAACTGGTACCGAGTGTCAAGGAGTGTTCATAGGTAGCTTTCAAGGTTATAGAGGAGGGAACCACAGGCTTGACCTAGGAGTGGAATGCCTTCCAACGGATGCATGTGGTTAATGTTTGCAGGGAGGAGAAGCCTCCAGCAGTAGAAGATCGAATTTCTATTTACCTGGAGGCAAAAAGTAATCATAAACAGGTGCTCCTGAATGTTCAACCACTCGGTCTGACTTCTCAACCAAATACATCCACAACTACCTCAGGTTCCAGTGAGGAGAAGGCAATTTTAATTCACTGTTCTGTTATCTCTGGCTCCTTTTGAAAATATGAAATAAAATCTTTTCGGATAACAGAACATGTGTACAGAATGTGGTGGTAGCCAGAAGTTATCCCATAGCTCTGGCCTGTGACCAGTTTGCCTGGGAGGATTTATTTTAAGCTATTCTTATCTGAATTCGTCTGGCTGCGCCAGCATGGGAGCTAATTCTCTGACAATAAGCCTGCTGGGGTGTGTTTGGGTCTCTGTTTGTTTGTTTTGATGTGTACAAAGACTGCAAAACGGATAGCGGCATCACACTCCGCTCTAAATGAGAGGCGCAGGCTGGCACGACGGGGGAGGTTGACGATGTTGGGAATCTGGGTAGCGAACAAACAAGCACTTCAGGGAGAATGTCGGTAGGCGCATTCTCTCCCTGCAGGGAGACCCAGAAGTGCGGGGTCTCTTGAGATGAACAGGACGACCGGAATTCAAAATACCAGCCTATCAAGGTTCCTGGGAGGACACCTCCGAAAGTCTCTGTGCAGGCGGGGAAGAGGGCAGAAACGCCAAGCTCTGGGCTGGAAGGAGCCCCTGCTTCAGGGCACGGCACGCCATTCCCACAGCCAGCTGAGGGGTGTCCTTGCTCACAGCCTTCAGCTGTTGTCCGGTCTCGGTGGTCGACGTTGATGAAACTTCCGCTCTCGGTTTCTTCACCTCTGTTCCAAACGCTCCCGTCTCTGCCTCACTTCACCTCAGCCTCAAACCTTAACATCATCTCTCAAAACCGTGCCACTGCCAAGACGTCACTCACTAAAATTCTCCCCAGCTCTTGCCACTGGCTGTCCACGGAGCACAAAGTTTTACCTTTATTTTTCCACTCCTTCACCGTGGTTCTGACCTACCCTCTCTCACCGGGCCTAGACGGTCTTGCTCCCTTGTTATTCCCAAATCCCTCTTCTGGAAGCGCTGTGGTCTGTCCAAGCTTAGGAGGTCAAGGTATTGATATTGGGCTGACGGAGTCTACCACCCAGTCATGTTGTTGGACCACAGGTGGGCCGTTAGCCTATACCAACATATTGCTATTCCTCTTGAATCGACTCCGCCAATTCCCCACAGTGCTTTGTTCCAAACTTTTTGTCTCTCTCATATTCCCACTCCAGCCCCTGGCTCTTCATTAGAGAGAAATAACCTGAATACTTAGTGCGCCCAGCAGACTGAGAGCATACAATATAAGAACCCTCAATCTCTCTCCTCCTCACCTCGAAATCACTCTACCCTCAGTTTCCCTTTGCCCTTGTTTCAGAGGAAGACGTATTTCCCTTTTTTGCCAAGACTCACCCAAACTTATCCAATGACTGGCTCTTACCTTTTACAATTTTAGCTATTATTTATCTCATTTCCCATTTCTCTGTTAAGTCAAAATCTTCTTGCCAATTCCTGTATATGCTGGGGTCTGCCATACATTTAAAAAGCAAAATCTTTCTCTGACCCAATCACCACCTTAAATAACCAACTTTCTCTGGTCCTTTTAGATATCTCAACACATACATATTCTCTCTTTATTTTTTTTTTCTTTTTTGCACCTAGGTTCTATTTCTCTCCCAACAACAATGATTTGCTCAAAGATGACCAATGAAAATGGCAAACCCAATGGCTGCCGCTCACATTGTCTCTGAGATGTCCTCAGTCTTGCTTCTTCTGTCTTTTTAACTGGTTTCTCCTCTGTTTTCTAAACTTTCGGTGTGGCTTTACTCAAGGTTCTACCCTTAGTTCTCCCTTCTGTCTCTATGCTGTCGACAATTATATCACTTCCTTGGTTCCAGATGCCATTACCATGCAAAGAAATCCTCAAGTAAGCTCTACCCTCTCTTCCAAGCTCCACTTTACAATTCCAACGTTCAAGTGGATCTTAGATGAATAATACTGGTAATGATAACAGCCACAATGTATTCAGCACCTACTAAGTTCCAGACACAGTAGTAGATTGTTCGTTTAAATTCTTATTTCATTTCTTCCACAACTCTACACGTAGATAATATTGCACAGTCTTGGGGAACCTGGGTGGCTCAGTGGGTTAAAGCCTCTGTCTTCGGCTCAGGTCACGATCTCAGGGTCTTGGGACTGAGCCCTGCATTGGGCTCTCTGCTCAGCGGGAAGCCTGCTTCCCCCTCTCTCTCTGCCTGCCTCTCTGCTTACTTGTAATCTCTCTCTCTGTCAAATAAATGAATAAAATCTTTAAAAAATATTGCACAGTCTTTACAGATGAAAATATCAAGGCTCTAGGAGATTAAATAACTTGCTCAAGATCATGTATTTTATGGCACAGTCATGATACTTGGACCCTGATTCTGGAAAAAAAGGTTGGGCCAAGGGTTATAGAACTCTCATCCTGGTTTTGGCATTACCTCGGTCTGTGTTTTGAATGCATTGCTTAGCCTCACTGGGCCATTGTTCTCTTATCTGTAAAATGAGAGCAAAAGAGCCCACCAGTGTTACCCACACTAAATTTCCAAATTTTTATAATTCTAAGATTGTGCCATGTATCTTTGGTACCTCAAATTCAACAAGATTGAAACAGTTCCTTGATTACATGTATTCAAATCTATTGTACTCCACTTGGGATTAATTAGTTCACAATTATGGGCAAGTTCCTCTACAAAGTTTTCTTCCTTTGCTAGGTATAAGATTTGCTGCACCAAGACGATTATTGCAATAGAAATAGAAAAAAAAATCAGTTGTTATTTTTTTTATAGGGCAATCACTTCTCTAACTGAAAACAGTGAGTTTAGAACATTTTAAATAAGGTATTTTTGAAAGTGGTTCATTAGTGCTTTATAAAATGTTACTTTTTAAGATATTATTTATTTATTTGACAGAGAGAGACCACAAGTAGGCAGAGAGGCAGGCAGAGAGAGAGGGGGAAGCAGGCTCCCTGTTGAGCAGAGACCCTGATGCAGGGCTCAATCCCAGGATCCTGAGATCACGACCTGAGCCAAAGGCAGAGGCTTAACCCACTGAGCCACCCAGGTGCCCCTAAAATGTTATTTATGATGATGGATGTTACCTAGACCTTTTGTGGTAATCATTTTGTAATATATACAAATATCGAATCATTATATTGTATACCTGAAACTAATAGAATGTTATATGTCAATTATATCTAAATAAAGTAACTAAATAAAATAAAATGGCATTTAAAAACAATCTAATGGTTTAAAAAAATTTTACCTTTAAGTCAGTCTGTGAGATATCCTAGAAGATAAAGTGATCATTAAAAAGCACATAAAAGGGCGCCTGGGTGGCTCAGTGGGTTAAAGCCTCTGCTTTCGGCTCAGGTCATGATCTCAGGGTCCTGGGATCGAGGCCTGCATTGGGCTCCCTGCTCAGTGGGGAGCCTGCTTCCCCCTCTCTCTCTCTGCCTGCCTCTCTGCCTCCTTGTGATCTCTCTCCCTCTGTGAAATAAATAAATAAAATCTTTAAAAAAAAAAAAAAGCACATAAAATCATGCAGAACAATCACTTCATAACCAACCAAGACCTACTAAATCAAGTGTTTGTGATTTTTAATGATGTCTACTTTTTTCTCTTCATAAAAGTAATACAAACTTTTTTAAAAAGCATAGAAGTTGTAGATAAGAAAAAGAAATCATTCATAAACCTACATCCCAGAGACATCAACTACTAATATTTTTGTAATTGTCCTGTATTTTTCTTTCTAAACACGCTCTTTTAAAAAGTGAGATCCTACTCCAAATACTGTTTTTAATTGGATTTTTATTTTTAAAGTAGATCTTGAATATCTTTCTAAGATGTCATGTATTTTTTCCTTCAACCTCTTTCTTAAATGGATACACAAGAATTTGGAGTCAGGATGTACCATAATGTATTTAACCAATCTCCTAACACTGGCGATCTAAGCTATTCCAAATTTAACTCTTCAAAACAATGTTCATTGAAAGCCATGGAAATATGCCTTTGCACAAATCCTTGACTATTTGGGATAAATTCCTACATATGGAATTGGAGTATCAAAGAGTTTGCAAGTTTTAAGAATCTTTGGTATCATTGCTAACAAACTGCTTCCAAAATTACCCTCATGCATTGTCTGCCACCAGATAGGAAATTGCCTGCCTTCCTCCACTTTCACCAACAGATCAAAACAAATAAACAAAACAAAACAAACATTCTGATTAAAACACACACACACACACACACACACACACACACACACCCCAAAATCCAAACCAGAACCATAAAAGACTATGTTGATCACTGGAGAAATTATTCCTCTTGGGGAAAAATATTTCCTTATGACTCTATGTGAAACAGCAAGCGGCCATACTACATATGATAATAGTTAATAGAGAGAGGTCTTCAACACAGGAGGCAAGAACTGATCCACACATTCTGCTAGAATAAAGCATTTCCTAAATTGTTACAAGGCTTAGGCAAAGAAACTCTATTATGTCTCAGCCAAACTCTTGGATTCATCATTGGAAAAATAATTCAGCAGCCCAGTTAATAGAATGAGCATCTCATCAATAATTTAGTTTTAAAGAGCCAAAAGGTTATACTTTGATAAGCTCAGCCCTCACTGAGAAGGAGACAGAATAATGGGGTTGGAAAGGTTCCTAAGACTTCGGTTTGAGTCCTAATGCTGTCACTTTCTATAGCTTTGTGACCTCTATTGAGTCACATAAATGTCCAGAGCCTCAGTTTCCACTCCAGTGAAATAAGGATGATAATATTACTTTGCTTTCCTCACAGAGTTGTCAGAAGATGAGAAATGTGAAAAAGATCTTTGCAAACAGTTGGGATTGGAGACTATAAAGTTAAATATGGTGGGATATTGAAATCCATAAATCTCACACGACTAACTTAAAAAGATACCCACAAGATTTCCCAGGTTCAAAATATCAGTCACATTTTAAAATTCCAAAGTCTGGAAGGGCTGTAGGGTCCATTTTTGCAAACTATTTTATTAACTACCAAGATCAAATAAGCTTAAGTCTTTCTGCTATCTGGAAAGCCTGACTTTCTTAATCTTGCCTTGGCAAACACACATTCACAACTTGAAAAATGTGTTGGCTCAAACCCACCTGACTCTATACCCAGAGCATAAAATGTCCTACTTTATTCTAGGTGCTTGGCCTATAACATCTGGGCCCTTGATATTTGTCACTTTTATCTCCTCCCACTCTATCAAAATAAGAAAAATCCTTTAATGATGATATATATATATAAAGTTTTTTAAAAGTCTCATCAAGGGGTGCCTGGGTGACTCAGTTGGTTTAACATCTGCCTTTGGCTCAGGTCATGATCTTGGGGTCCTCGAACCCCCTGCATCGGGCTCCCTGCTTAGTACGGAGTTTGCTTCTCCCAACTTCATCCCCTCCTTGAGAGAGCTCTCACTCTCTCTCTCTTTCAAATAAAAATAAAATCTTTTTTTAAAAAGGCCTCATCAAAACTATAAAAGTAGCCATGTAATCCCTCAAAACTTAAAGGCAAAATGAAGTTATAACTTAAATGGCTGAGTTGGTATCTTAATGTGCTAATTTTTATTCTGAATGATAATTTAGTATAGGACTGGTCTACTATTTCACAAAACACAAAATGAATGTCCACTATGAGTTTTCTTCTCTCATATTCAAATGAGATAATTGATGTTGGAATCACACACTTGTTGATTGAAATTGGCTAGCTCTTTCTCATCAGTTATCAGTTTTTCCTGTAAACAATTGGATCTCCTGCTCACCTTGAGAACCTAAGCAAGTACATATTAACACACCAGAAGAACTATTTTCAATAACTTCTCAGTTGTTGATAACTCTATAGTGAATGGCTGTACTATCAAAAATACTGTCTGTGACTCTTTGGTTTCATGCAAGATGAGAAAGAGTCCCAATTAATTTATTTATCCAGTGTTTATCGTGTGTCAGTTACTCTTTCAGCCCCAGGAATATGGTGTTACTACAAATAGACAAGGTCCTTGCTGTCATGGTCCTTGCATTCTAGTGAAAAAGATTAATTATAAACAAGAAAGATCAATGATGCCACAAAGTGACAGGTGCTGTGATGGTCAAGTGTTATGTGTGCTCAGTTCACTCAAACGCTAGCCTCGATGTCGATATGAAGGTTGATATTACATTTTGTATTTTAAATTACAACATTTAAAGTCATTTGACTTTGAGTAAAGGAGATTATGTTTGATAAGGTAGTTGGGATTCATTCAATCAATTGAAGGCCTTTAAGAGCAAAAACTGAGGTTACTCTGAGAAAAAGAAATTCCTCCTCAAGACTATGACAGAAATCCTGTGTAACTTTCCAGCCTGGGGACCTGTTCTACAGATTTCAAACTTGCCATGCCCTACAATTGCATGAAAAAATTCCTCAGAACAAATCTATACATTTTTATATGCAGAGCAATCCTATTGGTTCTGCTTCTCTAGATAACACTTAGGGATGCATGTGCTATGAAGGGAATGAAGCAGGGGGAATGGAGAGATGATGTGGGAATGGGAGGAGGATACAGTTTGGAGAGGTTGTCAAGACAGGGCTCTCTGGACAAATGACATATCAGTAGAAGTGAGGGAGTGAGCCAGGCAAAGATACAGAGATAGGACTGTCCAGGTTCAAGGAGCAGTAAGTGCAATGGTGTTGAGGCGGAACAAACCTCAGCTGTATTTGGAGAAGAGCAAGAAAGTGAGTCCAGTGAGGACACAGTAAATGGGGAGAGGAATGATGGGTAGTGAGTTGAGGGAAAGGGGCAGAGGAAAATCATGTAGGACCCTGTAGATCATAAGTGTGATGAGAAACCACTGGAGGGTTTTGAGCAAAGAGGCAATGTAATCTTACAACATTGTGAAATAATCATCACTCGAGCTACTGGCTGGAGAATAGATTAACAGTCAGCCATGTTACAGCATGAAGAGAAGTCCTTCCAGGCCAGTGTGATGGTGGCTTGGATGAGGGTGGAGGAAGGGAGATGTTGAGAAGTATTCAGACTGGAGATATATTTTGAAGGGAGAGCTAATATCACCTTATCCTTTTTTATCTCTTTTATAGGGTATGTGATAAAAAGAGCATCAAGGATGATTCCCAAGTTTTTAACCCAAGCATTTCAACAAAAACAGTGCCATTAAAAAGATGAGGAAGCCTCAGACTGGGTAAGTTTTGGAGTGAGAGGGAAATCAAGAATTTTGTGTGGAAACGGCTCATTTGAGAGACCTATTAGACATCCAAATGGAGCTATCATGTAGGTGATTGGCTATGCCAGAGACTTGCCTAACTCACAGTATTTTTTGTGAGTTTAAATCATGCAATTTCATTTTGCTTTCTGGGCATCAGCTATCCATCAGTGATCGGCAAGTTGGTATACTGTCTGTAAATTGCTCTCAATGGACTCAACCTAACAGTATGTTTATGTAAACATGGGTGTTCTTCCTGTTAGCTATTCAAATACTGAAACAAGTAGTGTAGGACAGTGACAAATTCTAATTCTAATTACTTTTTTGCCCAGGCCAGTGTTTTGGGGGTTTTCACATAGCCTTTGAATATGATAAAAGCTTTTGATGAGTGCAATGATTAAGAAAATGGGTACAAGGTAAAAAGGAAAGAGGCAATATCTGTTACTTGGTTAATCACTGATAGATATAGGTAATATATACATACCTATCTCTAAGCAGGTGGTTCTGAAATCTTCATGAAGAGATACCAGGCTGAGATTCTAGGGGAATGTGGTCATAATTGATTCAAAAGGAAATAAATTTCTAAGGTGCTATCCAAATGTTAATTTCAGCCATAAGCTGGAACCAGCTTCACTTGAGCAATAACTTCCTCCACAAATAGTAAGCTCAAGAAAATTCCCAGTAAAGCAAGCTGCCTACCTAGTTGACAGAGCTTTAAGATCTAGAAGAAGTTGAACTTTCATCTAAAACATCACCACAAATGGTCCTATATTCTTAGGAAGCAGGCCCCATATCGAGCCTGTCTGTTTCTTTCATGCTTGCTCTGGACAAAGGACCATAATCGGAGCTCATCGCATGAAATCCGGCCAATTCCATCATACTTTGCAGGAGTCCAGATCCACTCTCACTGCCGACGCCTTTGGAGCCACAGAGTGGTAGTCAGCCCGGCTGTTATGGATGCCCAACACATGGCAGACCTGAAAATAAATGTTATGGAAAAGGCCACAGGGCCATAATAGAGTTGTTATTAGAGCCGAGCTGAGTGCTGCAAAATGACAGAACATCCACTATCCAGAGAGGAACAGAAATTTCAGAGACTGTTTGGGGGGTGGACGACGGATGGAGCAGGCTGGTTCCAATTTCCGTTTCTGTGCCAGCCACGCAGAAGCTGAAAAAGCAGAATGTATATTCAAATGCCTTTAAAAACAATCCAAACTATGATCCGAGTTTCCAATCGGCTAAAGGGTGAGGAAGAAGTGATTTGGGATGCTTTTCCATTCTGCCCTGTCTTTCCTATAAGGAATGGAGGACTTTGACTTGGAAATCTGAGTTCCCAGTAACGGAGGGATCTTGCCTCGCTTCTCGGACAGAGAGAGACTTGAGATTCACGGATGCCCCAAACTTTTAGGACTCAGATCCTGCAGAAATTATCACTATTCCTCTATCCTATTCTTTCTTTGTAAGTGTTAATTTTGAAAGGAATACGTGGGTTCCAAGTTTTTCTTTAAGATTGATGAGGCTCTGGCAAATGGTGCAAAATGTCTTCAGCCAAAATGTCTGGGGCACTCTTCAGAATGGCCTTTGAGCTCAGTGTAACTTGCCCTTGGAGTATAGACAGGTCCTTCTGCTCTTATTGGTAATTCAAGATCCAGTTTTCAACCTAAACGAAATCCACATTGGCGATCACCACACATTTTTCTGAATGTCTATCCAAATGTCTAATTGACCTGCCAGTTTCAAAAAAGTTAATTTGCTGACCCTTCCTCTGGTGTCAGTCTTCATTCTGCCACCTTGACATTGTGGTGACTCCTTCAGGAGGCAGTGTTAAGAAGAGTGAAAATGTGTCAACACGCAGTGTTGTGGGTGAATGTACTACTCTGCAGGCATTAAACTTTTATGGATGTGTTTATGTATTATACATGTACAAGTCAGCAAGTCTGTATTAGAAATAATCTGCAGAAGCCATAAATTAATGCTGTTATTATTAATATTTGTTTACACATTCAACAAATGGCTCCACGTCCGTGACCAAATCCCCCTCATCATGAGCTACCACACACCACCATGCCCTGGTGTCCAACCCTCACCAAGCTGAACCTGTGATGTGTCCTTTCCAGCTCTGAACATCTCAATTTGCATAAAGATTCTCAGCCTTCTAAATTATCTTTGTTTCTGTGTGGAATTGTAAAGGTTGAGTAGGGAGGACTTAAAGAATCCTCTTAAATAATTAACCGGAGTAAACAAAGTAACATCTTGAAGAGTGAGTTTTTGTCCCTCCCCTTGGGGGAAAAATAGCAAATTTCTTAATAGATTAGATAGATAGGGGCAGGCGTTCCTAAAGAGTAGAAGAAGAGGGTTGAAGGAACAGTATAGGTTTTTGGTTAGCTGCTTCTGGTTCCAGAAATGATCTCATGTCTTCCTTATCAACCTGGCAACAACAGCTATGAAGTGAAGATTTAAAAAAATACATGGCAGGCTTAATGTAGAAGATAAAGATACACCGTTAATGACATAAGGGCGCGTGAGCACGCGTGCGTGTGTGCGTGAGTGTGCACGTGCTTGGATGCATAGGAGCAAATGGAGTAATCCTTCTCAAAAGTGTTTAATGAGAGAACAAAGAGTCTAAGACATAGGGATTTTCTGAGGTATCGAGCTGTTCCATCTACCAGCTGATGAAGAAACTACACATGATTTTCATGAAAGGTGAAATTTAATCATAAAAACTGAAAATGGGAACATTTTCTGACGCCATTAATAATTTAGTGAAAATACATATGTGCAGCTAAATTTTATTTTCCAGGGGCTGAAGGGGAAGTGTGGACTTCCAGAACAGGTTCATTTTTGCAATCAGAAGTACAGCTGAATGAGGCAGCCCCAGACAAAACCTAGAGTCCGAGGTTTTCTCCATTCCTTTCCTGCGTGCTGATAACAGTCTTGGGAATTTTGACTTTCACAAGACAATCTTGCATGCATTTGAGCATTCAAGATGTACAGTGTATGCAAATTCACTGTGGCATATGTAGGTGCCTGTCAGGGCTAAATTTCTCTGCACAGTGGCTTCAAACTAACAGCCACCAATTGCCCTCCCTTATTTCCTGTTGATACAAAGTTCAGACCTTAGCTAAACAAAATGACACACTTCCCTCTTCATATATATTGTTTACTTCTTCATTTCCCTATAGAAACATATCTTCCTGGGGCACCTGGGTGGCTCGGTGGGTTGGGCCTTTGCCTTCAGCTCAGGTCATGATCTCAGGGTCCTGGGATCGAGCCCCTCATGGGGCTCTCTGCTCAGCTGGGAGCCTGCTTCCCCTTCTCCCTCTGCCTGCCCCTCTGCCTACTTGTGATCTCTCTCTCTCTCTCTCTCTCTGTCACATAAATAAATAAAATCTTAAAAATATAGAAACATATCTTCCTACCCCAAACATTACCTTCTTTAAAATTCTGCTCAAAACTCCTCTCTGCTATAACCTCCAGCCAGTTTCTTTTCATTTATTGTACTAACCCTTCAGCATTCATTTATTCACAGAACATTTTTGAGTGCTTACTGTATACAAGGCAAAAAAAATTAAAAAAGGATGGGGGCACAGAGAACACATTGCATCCTCTACTCTCAAGGAACATACGGTCTAACTGGAGAGAAGGACATATATTGCGGCAAGTGCAATGATTGGCGGGGGTGGGGGGCAGTGGGAAAGCTAACAGAGAAGTTTCCTGAAAGAGACAGTGTCTGTAACGAATCTTAGAAGATGAGTAGAAGTTAGCCAGGCTGGGCATCCAAGGGGTGGAGGTTAGTGCCGAGATTGGAAACAGTATGACAGAAACTAACTTATCATTGTAGTTTCTTTTGCCCAAGTGTTTGTGAGTCCGTCTTTTCTCCCCCTTCAGAGTGACTTGCCCTTTGGACCATAGGCAGACCATGGACATCCGAGGGAGGAATTAAGTGAGATAATGTACATATCACAAAGTAGTAGGATATGGCTTCTAGAATTCTTCTTATCCTTAAAGTAGTGCCCCTTTATCCATGGGTCTGCTTTCTGTGGTTTTAGTTAGCCATGGTCAGCTGTAGGTTGGAAACAGACGACCCTCCTCCTGACGTCACGACGCTTGTGACATTTCCTCCTGTCATCTCATCGTGTAGGCATTTTATCATCTCACAACATCACAAGAAGGGTGAGTGCAGTACAATAAGATATTTTGAGAGAGAGCAAGAGACCACATTTACCTAACTTTTGTTAAAATATATTGTTTAATTGTTTTATTATTAGTTATTGTTGTTAATCCTTAGTGTGTTTGATTTATAAGTCAAACTTTAGCATGGGTCGGTACATAAAGGAAAACACAGCCTATCTAGAGTTTGATACTATCTGTGGTTTCAGGTATCCACTGGGGGTCTTGGCACATATCCACCCCTCCCCAAAGGGGTGTTACTGTATTTAAACCTGGTTTACCTTCTATCTTCCTGAAGTACCCATTAAAGTGCTCTTTCAATGAATATTCAAATCTTGCTGCTTGCTTCTTTATTCCTCTCATCCCTCTGGTAGCAGGTGGGACAGGAGATGGCTACTGAAGCCAGAAGGAAGACTCAGTGAAGACGGGCGAGAGAGCCATGGAATGAAACCAGGGTCCCCAAACTTGCAGCTAGGAGCAGCACTCTTCATGTCACCAGGGTGCTGGCAGTAACTTCCAGGGGAGCAATGGGCTGTAGAAAAGCACAGCAGCCAGCTTCATTACTCCCTCCCCAGCGGAGCACCTCTAATAAATGAGCCCGGAGGGAAGTATATGCTGGGCAGGAGGAGGGAAATTGGGGGTGTTCTTTGGTAACTGGTTTGGAACTCGATAGGGCTTTGCAGTCTCCTGATGGATCCTGATCTACTGATTTAGGAACTCTGAATAAAATCTTTTACTTCTGTTCTAAGCGTTACCACCAGTAAATATAGGTTTTGTATTCTGGTTTAAATGTAAGGCCAAAAGACACATGAGATATGATTTTTTAAGTAATGGGTTCTTGCAGTCTTTATTTCCTTTTAAGCAAATGGATCATCACCAAAATTGCAACATTAAAATGGGTGGTAAAATATATGCATATCTTTTCTAATATAAATCTCTGCCTCTTGATCAGTTTCCATATCGCCTGCACATTTATATCAGATCTCAGAAGCCCACTGAAAATTAGCAAGAGAAAAAGTGTGAAAAGACAGAAATAGTATCCAATCCTTGCAGAAGTTCTCATTTAGCAGAGTGGGGAAGCTGAGGGGAAGAAATAATAGTACTACTTGTTTTCCGTGTGGCCCCATGACTTCTTCAAATTATTTTCCTCCTTTCATTTAGTGGTGATCTCCCAGCTGTCTCCGACA
This sequence comes from Ailurus styani, assembly GCA_002007465.1. Classification (NCBI taxonomy): domain Eukaryota; kingdom Metazoa; phylum Chordata; class Mammalia; order Carnivora; family Ailuridae; genus Ailurus; species Ailurus styani. Next base: position 306,093 of record LNAC01000795.1, on the reverse strand, counting down.
GATGGAAAAACAGGGACAGGTAGCAGCCAATCAAGTGACACCCAAGCCACACTTCCTAGAGCAGCTGCCTCCAGGCTCAGTCCTTGCTGTTTTCTGCCAAATCCCCTGCTTTCTTCACAATGAACGCAAGTTTCTGATCGCACCTCAAAATAGCCAGCACATTCCTCACATTGGCTTTCTGACCAACGTCAGGAGCCCAGAAAAGCTCTAGGCAGGAGTCATGGATTCTAGCACCCTCTGGGACCAAAGGGGCGGGAAGAGGGAAGGGGAGTCAGGTGAAGACGCCATGAAAAGATGGGAACCCAAGAGAGGGCATGTCCTGCTGAAAGGGTTGTGCTGGAGGGGACGTGCAGGGCACCGGAGTCGAGAGTACATCTAACATCTCTTCCTAAATCCCCTTGCAGAGCTCTCACTTTGGTAGCTGGAAATCAACCATTCGTACCACAGAGATGGCAAATGCTACCCATCAGGGCTTCCATCCCCCCACCACTCCCAGAGAGCTGGTTATTAAACACTTACCTGCAATAAACCATTCAAACTCCATTTTTAGCAATGATTTATGAGTCAGACAGAACCCATGTGCTCCTGTTTCCAGCTCTGAATTTAGACCCCTGCTCTAGGCCTTTGGCTGTCATTGACAATGGGTCAGATTTGTTATATCCCTCCTTCCTTTTCTCTCTTCCTTCTTTGCCCTCTCTTTGCTCTCTGACTTCTGAAGGAGAAGACCAATAAGGTGGCCCCACAAAATTATTACAAAGGAAAAGAGGTAGAGGAAAGAGGACAACTTGCCAACAGGTGTTTGAATAACTCCAGGCTCAGAGTTACCGTCTTTCGGTTGCAACTCTTCAGCCCACCTCTATTGTTAACACCTGTGAAATTGTTCAATAAAACAATCCCACAAGCCCTGTTCTGTCTCTCCAATGTGTAGTCTGTTACATTTTTTGTCAATGAGGCAGCACATAATTCATTTAGAAGGCCATGTGAAGTGTTCGTGAATAACAGATTAAGATTTAGTTCGAACATTCCTGACGGGGTCTTGGTGTGCTTACCAGGTTTATGGATCTCTTTCATGGAAATGCACTTTATAAAGTTGCATTTGTGAGTTGTTTATTCAGTGATGATAGGTATCCATTATATTTTTGTCACTGCCGTAGACATGAATGAAAGGGAGGAAAATTATCACTGGAAAAAGCTATTTCAGATTTCTGCAAGTTGAAGTACTGTGTTAAAAAAGAAAATGAAATAATATGTCCAACACTAGACACTTTGTTGGATAAAATAAAATAATCACAAGTATCACTTTTTTTTCCTCTTCACGCAGCAATTTTTAGCCAACGTTGGAAAAGCTCAATAAGTAAAACCTGTGAACTATCCAAAAAAAGGTTCTTAAACTGGGGTTCACAGACCTTAACAGGTTCATGAATAGAATTCAGGATGTCTGTGAACTTGAATGTGAACACAATTACATTATTTTCACTCATTTCCAAATATACTCCAATTTATATAGGGCAATAACTGGTAGTAATATTACAGTACCTGTCTCTTCATACCCCCCAAAATCACAGATATTTTCTTATCAAATTACAGTTGTTGCAGATATCTGAAAACATTGTTTATATTCATCGCTTCTTCAAAACGATAGTAATTATTAGATCTGCTAGATTTTGTCTTTTAAAAGCACATATTATTACATCACACAATATGACTTTATATATTTTGGTAACTATAATCCCATATAATTGGTTTCCTTTGTAATCTCTATGCATTTTATTTTATGCATTTAAAGATATTAACCTGAGGAGGGGTCTGTAGTCTTTACCAGACTGCTGAAGGGATAAGAAACCAGGCACCCAAAAACCTTAAGAAACCTGTTTTCACAGTGGCCCCAGGTTTCTTTCATTCACTCATTTGACACAACTGACACTGGGTACCTTCAATATGTGCTATAATGTTCTAAACTCTAGGGATATAAGAACAAACAAGACAGAATTCCTACCTCCAAGAACCTTATATTCTAGAGAGGCAACTCATTTGTTTTTCCAAGTACAGTAATTTCTTAATCATTCAGTCCCAAAAGCAACAAGAGACACTCACAATTAGCTAGATCCTTGCTACTCAAAATCTGATGCATGGAACAGCACTTTGACATCACCTAGGAACCTGCCAGAAATGCAGAATCTCAGGACCCATCCCAGAATCTGCATTTTAATAACATCCCAGGGAACCGGAGAGCTTGAGAAATGTGGGCTTAGTTTTTAGACCCCATTTCTACCACCCTTACTAGTCGTTTCTTCCCATTTGCCCTTAACATCTTCGAACACCGATGAAAGTCCCAAGGCATTGGGAGGCCACTGATAAAGTCTAGAGCAAACTGATTTTTCCAAAGCTCATGAAAGAAAGGGTGGCTCTTGAGAATTCTATTTCTAGCAGCACAGAAGAGTAAAAATCCAAGCTGGGGAAAAAAAAAAGTCACGATTGAAAATCTTCTCACATTTTCTCATGCTTAATTTGGTCATTCCTTTGTATGAAATAAAACAAGCTCATCTTGTTTAGTGTTACCTCAATGGAGTGAAATTGGCTACACCGTTCTTTCACTCAAAGCACTATTCATAGATTTCTATTCTCAACCATGTTATTTATACTCTGCCTAAAAGTAGGTTTCACAGTTATTTAGAATCATGCAGCACCAACACAGAACTTCTTTAATTTTGATCTGAAGAGTGAAATACATTTGAATTTCCTAATATAATATTTGGGGAGAACCCCAAAGTGTGAAGATTGAGAGGAGAACAACAGTATGTAAGGGAAGATATTAGAACCCAGTGATTGCTTAAGAGCTTAAAATTGATTGAACTCTATGTATGGTGGAAGCTTCTGAAATTTATGCAAATTAGCAATGGGGTTTGATAACAAAATCCCCTAATGGTCTGGGAGCAGTGTTCTGGATTCACTGCAATCTCTGATCCTGTCTTTATCTAAAATTCTGACTTTTTCATCACACATTTTTAGCATTAATTTTCAATTTTTAAAATAGTGTATGAAAATATTTTTATCTTGACTCATGTTTTGGGGCGTCTCTTAAATTGTGTACCCAAGGTCCTAGTCCCAACCTTGCTGGACATAAAAGATCAGAGGTGAGGAAATAACTACATTGGGATAAATTTTACAAATAACAAAAGTGTTCATTCTTCCCAAGCAATCATCTTACTCTTCGATGTTATAGGTGGTGTTAGAATTACTTTTTAAAGCAATCATAATATTTGTGTCATAGTGCATTCATTCACCACTTGTATCATTGAGATCTCTTGTTTTCAGCACATTTTCCAGTCAAAAAACTTCCTTTTAATTAGTAGGTAAACTGAGGCTTGGATCATTAACTCATAAATTCATGGTTGTTGCAAACTGCTCCCAAGTAAAATGTTTACCAAAAGATAACCCCACGGTAATGTACGAAACAGTTTTATGTTTGAACATTGTGTGAAATGCTATTGTCATCAAAGTTAATCACCAAGAAAGCTCGGGCTAATAAATGGCTTAGATGAATTGGAAAATTTGATCTTTACTTGGATTTCAGTTAATGAAATTATACAGTATCAAAGACAGCACCTCGCTAGGGCGATTTAATGTTCACAACTTTTGTAATAGTCTCAAAGGGCATTGTTAAGAGGAACTCTCCAAATTGCCTGATGAAAAATTGCGTTGTACCAGTATTTTTGCAAACAAAATGTAACATCGAATAGAAAGGAATACCTGATAGGAAAAATAAAAAAACAAAGTTCACCCCTATAATCCCATAAAGCCACAAATAATCCCCTGAATCTCTGGTGGCACATAGCTGAATAAAAGGAATCTGGTGCAATCCCAATAATTCTTTAAAAGACAGGAGATAAGTAAATAAGACACTGTGACCAAACCCTCCACTTACTGTTGTATTCAGCTTTGTTTGGTTTTAAAAAGCAGAACCCAATTCAAACTGGTTCAAGAGAAGAGAGGTTTATTTTAAGGATGAGTAGGAAGCATTACGGAGACAGGACATAATGGAAATGTGGTTGGTCCTAACTGGGGTGCACTCTAGGTGCAAAATACACCATGGGTTGCAAAAAGTCAGTGTTAAAAAAAAGAATGTAAAATATTTCAGTTTTATAGTGATGAAATGTTGATATGATAATATTTTGGATATATTGCCTTAAATAAAATATATTATTCAAAATAATTTCACTTATTTCTTCTACCTCTTCAGAATGTGGCTAAGAGAAAATGTAAAATTATACAGGTGGCTCACATTTGTGCTTCATGCTCTGTATCTATTGGCCAGTACAGCTCTAGAGATGTTGGTGTTGGAGTTTAGGTTAGGGGGGATTCTCATTGTACAAAACAGGAAGGCAGCAGACACTGTGAGTGGGGCAGTTCCCATTTGCATGTATGTATGTATGTATGTATGTATGTATGTATGTATGTATGTGTTTGAGAGAGACAGAGACAGAGAGAGTACACAGCCAGCCGGGAGTAGGGGGAGTGGAGAAGGACAAGCAGACTCCCCACTGAGCACAGAGCCCAGTAACAGGGCTGATCTCACCCTGAGAACACAACCTGAGAAGAAATGAGGTCAAGAGTCCCAGGCTCAATCTACTGAGTCACTCAGGTGCCCTGAGGCACTTCCCTCTTGAAAGGAGCAAGGGCTTGATGGATAAAGCGTTCTGACGACCCACTAATGAGCAAGAGAAACCAACAAGGAAAGAGATCCTCTATCTACCTACCACCAGTCAGGTGGAGGAGGCATCTGCTTCCTCATTCCATTTCCTTTCCTTCCTTTTCTTTCTCTGCTTTCCTCCTCTTCTGACTCTACCTTCCCCTCTCCTCCCTCCTCCTTCCTTCCTGTCTTTTTTTTTTTTTAAGAAAAGAAAAAAAGTCTTAATTATCTTGAATGGGTCCAACAGAAAAGCAAGCGATGATTAACCAGTTACTATATAATACTTACCAGAAAATATGCAAGTAAAACAAATAAAATTTTAAATTCAGCATTTAGTAAGATAAAAGCTGAAGAGGAAGTCCTAATTGTCTCATAGGGATGGCAATAGCTTGCTTGTTCTGGAGAGTCTGTTGCCCACGCTTTACTGAATTGTTCCTGCTCACGGGCTCCACAGTGTTAGAGGTGATTCTTAAATGTTTGTGGAGACCATCGTTTATGTGTATGTCAAACAGATTGCATTTGTAACATTTAATGCCCACAATAACAATAATAAAACATGCCGGCGTGTGCTTTCCATGTAAACACTTTCTTCTGAAGATAGAGCCAGTGAAATGTTTTAGGAACTTTGACATTTATGGCTGTATTTATAATCTTTTTTGGATCATTTCCTCACAGAGTCACATGTTTGTATATTTTAAATTCTCTGGAGAAATAAAAATGTTTAAACATAATATAATGATATGATATGCATTTTATGAGCCCTTGCTCACCATCTAGGCATAAGAAAAGAAGAGTTGAATGGTGAATCCTGAGATGGATTTCTATATGGGTCTTAAGTTTTCTAGAAATGTGCTATAATGCCAAGGTGATCGGAAAGAGAAAGGGGAAGTATATATTCAAATCTGACAGAGGCTTTTATTTGCTTGAAGCTAGACTACCCTCAAAGTGGGAAACCAGACATTTACCCAGTGGAGAATACCCAGTGTGGAGAATTCTCTGGGCAGAGATGCATTTTTGAAATTTCTAAGAAGGCAAAGGACACCAAGGAATTTTACTACCACTCTATATTCATATGTCATACCAATTTACCTACTGTTTATTTTTTGAAATTTCCTGGCCTATAGCACAGCAGCCCAAGACTTATCCTTTATGTCAATAGAAAAGGGAAATACTGTGATTATTCAAACAAATCCCTTATTAATAAACAAATCTTTTATTAATAAATGAATCTTTTATTTTTAGCTAAAGCAATGAAGCTCATTTTCACTAAACACTTAATTTAGTATATACCAAGTATCTCACATGTGTTAGTATATTAAACAGTCAGAACGAGTCTAAACAGCTAGGGATGGTATTCAAACCAGGGGATCTGACACCTAAAGCTGTTTATACTTCAATATGCCATCCTTCCTGAGTGAGAGAGAGCAGAGATTTTCAAACATACCTTCACATTTTTTGCCATTCCTCCTAAGGAAAGGTGATTGATAAGTATTCTTGGATACGTAATCTGTAAGTGTTGCCCTTGAATCTGAACTAAGCTCAGGGAGTGGCAGACAAATAGAGTCTGGCAGAAGAGACTCTGTTGGCTTGAGATGTTAGGCCATAGAAGCCTTTTCAGCATCCATCTTGTTCATTTGGGACACTCATCTTTACAGCCTCAAATGGTTGTGTAAGATGAATAAGGTGGTGGCCATATTGTGAGGAAGTTCAGACTAGTTTTAGAGTGATTTCTTACAAAACTAGAACAGAAGATTTTAAGTTCAGCTGAGGTTTAAGGGTTCAATTAAAATGAAGCCTTCTCTCATTATTATTGTTTTTAAAAGACCAATTCTTATCCATGCTCCTTTTTATTTTTTCCTTTTTATATACAAGCAAGAGTTATGGCTAATACACATCAAACTTCATTCTATGTACTTATAAGTGTATTGACGCATGAAATCTTCACCATAGTTCTCTGAGGTAGGTGTTATTACCTCTAATTCTATATATAAAATAACTTAGGCACAGAGAGACTAAGTGTTTGCCCAAGGTTCGTCAGCTATTAAATGGAAGAGCCAGGCTTTGACCTTCAGGTTCCAGGGTCTGTGTTTTGAACTACCACTTTTACTGCCATGAGTAAATCTTCAAATTAAAAAGATCACATTTTTAAAAACATTAATAAGAAATAAGCATTTCCCTTCTCTGAAGATTTTAAAGTGCAGTCCCAATTTCTTTACCATTCTTCCCAATGACAGGTGGGGTCTATATCCCATCCCCTTGATTTTGTGTGGTCTTGTGAAGCCTTCAACATAGAGTACAGTGGAAGTGAGGCTGTGCGCCTGACAAGATTAGGTCATAATAGATCGCACAACTTCTACGTTTTTCACTGGAATATTTGCTCTTGGAGCTCTAAGCCACCATAACACCTCCAAGCACCCTGAAGCCACCATGCAACAAGGAAGCCCTAGCCACATGGAGAAGTCACCAGTGGCTGCTCCAGCTGACAGTCCCAGATTAACAGGCTTTGAGCCATCCTAACCTGGGTAGCAGTATGTGAGTAAGAAGTCTCCAGATGACCCAACCCCAGTCTTTTGAAATATCCTCAGGCCTCTGAGTCTGCCCAGCTGAGGCTTCAGCTATCTTAGAGTAGACACAAGCTATCTCTGTTGTTCTCTGTCTAAATTCACTAACCACAGAATGAGAGAAAATAAATGGTAGTTGTTTTATGCCCCTGAATTTGAGCACAGAAAAGGATAACTGAGATCCCCTCCCTTACCAACAACTTCTGTACTCTATCTCTACAAATCCACATGAGAAATACTTTGCTGCTTCATTTTCAAGTCCCTTTTCTATACTTTTAGACATATGTACATATTCAATTTTAAACATTAACAGGACTATGATATTTAAATTGTTCTCACATGTGCTTTTTCGCACTCATTGGCTCAAGAGATTTTTAACTGAGAACCTTCTACACGAAGGTGATAAGGATACAAGATGAAGAAAACAAAGTCTCAAGTTCATGGAACTTATGTTTATGTAATCGTGTCTTGCTTTATATGTCCATATTTACAAATCAATATAATTCCTTTTTTCTGCCCATATAGTATTCCTTTCTTCTGCCCACATACTTTATATAGTACTAGAAAGATTCTTATTGTCAGATACATATGATGTTTCCAATGTTTGGCTATTATGGACAATGTATTTTCTTTCAACGGAAAGCCCAAAAAGTATGACTGGGGGGCGGTTGCATGTTTAATTCTGATATTGACAAACTGTCTTCACCAATTTATACCACCACCAGCAACACAAGAGAGTGTCTCTCCTAATCCTCACCAATACTTGAGTCAGTGTTCTGGGAGCAAAACTCTCTCTCTCTTTTATTTTTTTAAGATTTTATTTATTTATTTATTTATTTGACAGAGAGAGAGAGAGAGAGAGCATGCAGTGAATGGGGATCTGAAATTTTTTTAAAGATTTTATTTATTTGTCAGAGAGACAGAGACAGAGAGAGTGCAAGTCAGGAGGAGGGGCAGAGGGAGAGGGAGAAGCCGACTACCAGCTGAGCAGGGAGCTTGATGTGGGATTTGATCCCAGGACTCTGGGATCATGATTTGAGCCCAAGGCAGATTTGCTTAATGACTGAGCCACTCAGGCACCCCAAATTCTCTCATTTTAATTCACATGTCCCCACTTAATAATAATAAGGTTAACCATCTTTAGGGGCTAATTATAATTCTTTTTCAGTAAATTTTTATTCTTCTTCTTTGCCCAATTTAAAAATTGGTTGTTTCTCTTCATTTACCATTTAAAGGTGCTCCTATTTTTGTCAGGTTATGAATCCTTTATTAAATATGGTGCAAAAACAATTTGAGTCAAAACCTGCTTTAAAGCCTCATATTGTTTTTTGTCATACAGATAATTTTGATTTTGATGTGGGCAAATCTGTCCATCTGTTCCTTTATGTCTTTTGGATTTTATATCTTATTTAAGAAGGCCTCCATGCCAAAGTTATAAAAATATTATCTTTGTCCTCTATATTTTTAAATGTTTAAAAAATTCAGTTTTTTAATGTGTATGGACTTTCCTCTTCGGAATGGAATGGGGTAAGCATCTAGATTTCCTTTCTGATCTATTGACTGATTGGGCTCCTGACTAATATTGCACTTTTTTAGTTACTAGGGATTATAGTTGGTTTTCATATGCCACAGGTCAAGTTGCTCCTCATTGTCCTCTTTTTAAAAAAAATCTTGACTTTTATTTTTAATTCCAAAGTTTGGAAGTGTTTTGTTGAGTTTCTTTCAAAAAAGTCCACATAATATTTTTGATTAACATTTAATTGAATTTATAAATAAACTATTGAGAAGTGATATTTTACAATCCAGGAACATGTTTTCCTCTTCATTTATTCAAGTTTCCCATGGTTTTATAATACTTTTCATCTGGTTCTGGGCAGATTTCTCTTGGGTTTTAGTAGTCTTTGCTACTAAGACTTTGTTTTGTTACAATTGTGGTTGGGATGATTATGAAAGTTTTATTTGGTTATTGCTGGAACAGGAAAAAAGCTGCCGATGACTGTATATTGATCTTGGAATCAATCTTTCATCAGTTGTCACTGGACCCTCTTCCATTTCCTGAGCATAAGATGGTATCATCTGTGGAAAATGACTGTTTTGTCTCTTTGATTTCCCAAATTCACAGTTTTTTAAAAAAAATTTCTCTTTATTGATTCATTAACTAAGACTTCCAGTAAGGTTTTGACAAGTCAAGGTAAGCACACTTATCTTGCTCCTGAATCCAGTCTTTCATTTCCAAGTATAACACTTGCTGTGTGTTTCTGGTAGAAACTTTAGTAAGATAAAAGGGCTCATTCTATCTCAGAGTTAGATGAAAAGGGAATATTGAATTTTATCAAAAATTGGGAGGGCATCTATTAAGATATTATGTGATTTTCTCCTTTAATCTGTTAATGTAGAAAAATAAAAAATTACTTAATTTTCATTAATTCAATCAAAATGTATTTATTGAGCATCTATCATATGCCAAGAACTACGATAAATGGCAGGAATATGAATAAGAACAAGACAGACAAGTTTTCTGCCCTGAAATTGATCAATTTTTGCATTCTTTGAATAAACCTTATTCGTTCTAGATGTGTTACTCTTTCAATATGCTGCTAGACTTGATTTGATATTGTTCTGCTTAGGATTTTTGCATCTACATTCATTAGTGGAACTAGATTATGTTGCTCTGAGCCCCATTCAAAACTGACAGCTTTACAAGTTCTCAGTAAACAAACTGGAGCAAAGTACAGTGTTTCTCTCCATTTATTCAAGTCTTCTTTTAAGTCTGTAATAAATTTTGTAGTTTTCGTCCTGTGAGTCTTAAACATTTTGTATTAAATATATTCGTAGGTAATTTATTCATTTCATTATGAGTGGGATGTTTAAATGAAATCTTCAAATTAATTATTGCTTGTATACCTAAAATCAATTGATTTTTGTATATTTGGTATGTGACTGGTCACTTAGATAAAAACTCTTATTAAGGATATTCATTTTTCAACTGCTTCTTTCTTGTTTTTGATACTTCTGGATAGGCAATCATAACATCAGTAAATAATAATACTTTTCTTCTTTCTCTTCGATAACTAAGCTTTTGTTCTCTGATCTTATCTTGTGGGGGAGAAATTGCAGAACAATACTGAATAATATTTATAATAAATATTAAATACAATAAAAATTTATATAATAAATATATAAATAAATAATATTTATAATAAATATATTAAATAAATAAATAAATCCTCATGTACTGAGATGAATAATCTGTACCAACTTGAAAAAGAAGACTTCATTCCTCTTCCAGTCCTAGTTATCAGGTGCTTTTACTAAAAATGGACATTGCATTTTTTTCCTGTTACATTTTGGCATACTTGGAGATAATAACTTCATTTTTCTTCTATGACATATCAATGTGAAAAACTATATTAATGAATTTATAATATTGAATTATCTTTGCATTATTGAAACAAAACCTACTAGGGGTTTCTTTTCATTATTTCATAAACAGCTGGATAAATTTAGTATTGCATTTTAGATTTTGGCATTTAATTCTAAATATTTATGAGACTGTTCTGTTTTCTCTTTTGTGTTAGTTTGAAATGTTTTTAGTGTTAGAGTTTTGTATTTGAACTGGGATTCTTTCCCACATATTTTAATACCCTTAAAGAGTTAACAAGGTGAGAAAATTATTTGTTCTTTAAATTTTGAAATAAATTTCTTTAAATCCTCTAACAGGTAAATGTTTGTATTTGTTTTTCAATTCTTTCTTAAGAATGTTTCCTGCCTCTTTTGCAGTTAATATTCATATTTGATATGAGTGGGAATGATTCATTATATCAAGATTTTCAAATGTTTCTGTATCTAAGATGACACTTCCTTTCTTATCCCTAATTTTTCCTCATCTCTTATTTCTTACTTGATTAGAATAAATAGAGGTTTGTATATTTTATGCCTTTTGTTCTATTTATTGCTTGTCTTTTTTTCTAAAGAACCACTCTGAGATTTATTTATCTATTCTATTCCTTTTGTTTGCTAAATTTTAATTTCTGGCTTCATCTGTAATAATTTCTTCTTTTTTCTTTAGGTTCGTTTTATTTTGCTCTTAGCTTCTCAAGTTAATGGCTTAAATTCATTTGTTTCTTTTATTATTTAAAAATAATAAAAGTATATTTTGTGAATTTGCTCAATTATGTCCTTTTTAAAAAAGATCTATGTATTTATTTTAGAGAGAGAGAAAGCATGTGAGAGCAGGGGGAGGGGTAGAGGGAGAGGGAGAGAGAGAATCTCAAGCAGACTCCCCACTGAGCATGGAGCTCAACACAGGGCTCGAGCTCACAATGCTGAGATCATGATCTGAGCTGAAATTTTCTACGTATTTTGTAATTATACTTTTTACAAAAATATGTTTTAGTATTTTTTTCCAAATTTTTATTTAAATTCTAGTTAGTTAGCATATAGTGTGATACTGGTTTCAAGAGTAGAATTTAGTGACTCATCACTTACATATAACACCCAGCACTCAACACAGAAGTGTCCTCCTTAATACCCATTGCCCATTTAGCTCATCCCCTGCCCATTTCCCCTCCATCAATCCTCAGCTTGTTCTCTATAGTTAAGAATGTCTTATGGTTTGCCCCAATGTTTAGAGAAGCCAAGTCCACAGTAGCCAAACTATGGGATGAGCCTAGATGTCCATTGACAGATGAATGGCTAAAGAAGATACACACACACACACACACACACACACACACACACACACACACACACACACAGGAATATTACTCAGCCATCAAAAAATGAAATCTTATCATTTGCAATGATGTGAATGGAACTAGAGGGTATTATGCTAAGCAGGTAAGTCAATCAGGGAAAGACAATTATCATATGATCTCACTCATATATGGAATTTAAGAAGAAAACAGGATCATAGGGGAAGGAAGGGAAAAATAAAATAAGACAAAATCAGAGAGGGGTACAAACCATAAGAAACTTAACTATAGGAAACAAACTGAGGGTTGATGGAGGGGAAGGGGTGGGGGTGGGGTAACTGGGCGATGTGCATTAAGGAGGGCACATGAGGTAATGAACACTGGATGTTATATACAACTGATGAATCACTGAGTTCTACCTCTGAAACTAATAATGCATGGTATGTTAGTTAATTGAATTCAAGTAAAATAAAAATTTAAAAAACATTTTAAAAAAGAATCTCTTATGGTTTGCTTCCCTCTCTCTCTTTTTTCCCCTTTCCCTATGTTTATCTGTTTTGTTTCTTAAATTTCACATACAAATGAAATCATATGGTATTTGTCTTTCTCTGACTGACTTATTTCACTTAGTATAATACATTCTAGTTCCATGCACATCATTGTGAATGGCAAAATTTCATTCTTTTTGATGGCTAATGCGATTACACTTTTATAGTCCTATTTGATCCAGAGTTCCATAGAAGAATATTGTTTTGTTTTGCCACTATCTAAAGCTTGAGAAATCTTTTTTAAAAGTATTGTTGTTCAATCATTAATTTTGTGGCATTTTGATCAAAGAATATGGTTTGTATAGGCCTGCTTTTTAGAAAATTGTGATGTTTTCTTTTTGTGATCCAGTACATATGAAATTTTATGTGTTTCTCAAATTTTTAACAAAGAGAGTATATCATCGATTTGAGGTTATTAAGTTTCCTTGTGTATTTTCAAATCAACTCAACTGATTATATTTTCAGATCCCTTATTTCCTTGTTTAAATTGTCTGCTTTAACCCTGGAGAGCAGAACAATGGTTCGTTTTCTTACTATGCATCCATTTTAGTCAATTTCTGTTTCTACTTCTAGTTAGTTCTAGTGTTTGCTTTATGTTTGTTACATACTCTGTTATTTGGTACATGAAAGTTGAATCCTGATGTTTTCATGTGGGATCTTCTTACCAACAACAACAAAAAGATTATATAGGAAACATTTACATTTTTTCATTGAAAATCTATTTTACCTTCTATGATCGTAATTCCAACCACTTGGTGGGGAGAGTCGTTAATATTATTTTAATGCAATTTTATACTTCGAGTTTTCCTGAGTTGCTCTTTCTGAGGTATCTTTGGTAGGCAACTATTGATGATTATGACATAATCTTTGCCATTTACTATGCTAAAGTTGTGTTTGTCATAAATTACGTGTCTGTGCTTACTCAAATCAACACATTTTATTGTTTTAGTTTCTTTGCTATTTCTTTTGATATTTATCTTTGACTCTCTCATACATGTTTTCTTTTCCCTTTTCTTTCTTCTGATGTAAAAGCATACATCCTACTTTTAATTTTGCTGAAGAATGTCTTTTAAAAATAAACAGCTCTACTTCTCCGTCCATGTCAAGGGGAATAGATCAGTGTCTACCACTTTACCCTTATGCACAATAGAAATGCTAGCACATTATTTTCCCTACATCTCCTCCACTGCCTGCAAATTTAGACCCAACTTCTTATTTGTAAGTGGTATTACAGTAGTCCTCCCTCAACCATAGTTTCACTTTCTGTGGTTTCAGTTACCCATGGTCAACCATAGTCTGGAAGGAGATGATCCTCTTACTAATGAATCATCAAAAGGTCAGTAGTAGCCTAAGGCTATGTCACAGTGCCTTCACTCCCCTCACTTCATCTCATCATGTAGGCATTTTATCATCTCACATCTTTATCATCTCACATCATCACAAGAAGATGAAGATAAGTGTAATAAAAGAAGATATTTTGTGAGAGAGACCACATTCACATAACTTTCATTACAATATATTGTTATAATTGTTCTATTTTATTATTATTGTTACTCTCCACTGTGCCCAGTTTAGAAATTAAACTAATCATAGGTGTGTATCTATAGGAAAAAACATAGAGAGTTTGGTGCTATCTGTGGTTTCAGACATTCAGGCATCTTGGAATATATCCCACAGATAAGGAGGAAGTACTGTACGTATATGCTATAGCTTCTTTTTCAGGATTATTGATGAAGTTTGCAATCTCTGTTGTAGCTACAGTGTATTTGCACCAATTTATATTTGGTTCCTCACTAAAATACTTCAGTATTTACTGCCAGCCCTTTTAATAAAGTACATCTTCCTTTTTTAAAAAATATTTTTTAAAATTTTATTTTAGATTGGGAGAGACAGACAGACAGAGACAGAGAGTGAGAGTGTGAGCCAGGGGAGGGACAGAGGGAGAGAGGACCCCAAGTAGACTCCCTGCTGAGCATGGAGTCCCACAGAGGGCTCAATCCCAGGACACCAAGAGCATGACCTGAGTGGAAAATAGCACTCAGATGTGCAACTGACTGAGCCACCCAGGGGCCTCAAAATACAACTTTCTTGTACATGAGGTTTTTAAAACTGAGCTCATTTCATGGTTGTCTGGAAAGCTTTGGTGTGTTTTGTTTTGTTTTGTTTTTCCCCATGAAGAGAACCTGATTGATTTAGGTTTTGGCATTTGGTATCAGAGAATGAATTTTTTCCCCCTTCAAATGTGAATGATAATATGTCTTGATTTAGCATTCTTAGATCTTAGTTATCTCCCTGAATTGGGCCTCCAAAGATGTGCTCCGTTAACTTCTGGTCCTGATTTTTTCTCCCTATGGTTAATTTGTTTATTGTATTTGTTTATTTTATTTTGTTTTGTTTTTTCTTATCTTCCAGGATTTTATTTTGAAAATCTAGAACTCCAAATTTCCATAGGAACTGGTCTCTTTATATAAATTTTGTCTAATAGTCATCAAGCCATTTGACCTGAACATTTACTTCTTAAATTCACAAAGTTATTTTCTATAAGCTCTGGAATCTTCTGGAATCTGGAAGGTGTTGGGCACCTTCTTTGCAGATACTAGTTTTCTTCATGGTGGATTTCAGTAGAATTTATCATATCCTTTCTCAATATTTTAATTTCCTATTCATTTTCTTTTAATTCTGGGAGACTGCTTCAAATTTGTTCCCTATATTACTGATTAATTGCAAGCATTGTCAATTAAGTACTTTATTGCTTCTAAAGTATTTTCAATTTTCATATTTCATATTCAGTTTTACAACATTTTCTCTTCTTTCATCTTGCTCTCTGTATATTCTAGTTTCTCAACCAGTTTTCTACATACCTCAATATGTTTTTTGCTCTCATTTTTCATCTCCTGCTTCATGGGGTCCTTGAATGTTATTTAGATCACAAAGCATATGCTGTTTAAAATTTATTCCCATTTCCTGTAGTAAATCTTTTTCAAAAGTATGCTCTTCCTCTGCCTCTTGAGTGCTATATTTTCATTTCTTAAAGTTACAGAATTTTTCATATGCTTCATAATGAGGTTTTATTTTGCCTGTTTATTCATCCTTGAATGATGACTATTTTATCTGGCCTGTTATTTCTCTGCAAAACAGAGCGAATAGATTTCTCTAGGATCCCATTATACTTGGTTTTTGTTCTAATCCTTTCTTAGATCTTATGTTATATGGCATTTACCCATTCAATGATTCGACATCCTGACGAATGAGATGAGATGAGGTCATAGTTTTCTCTGCTTATGGCAAAGCCAAGGACCTGATCTGGAGTGGCCTGGCCTCATTCTTTTTGCACTCAAAAAACAGACTGAAAAAGACCCTTTCAACTTTATGGAGAATCCTCCACCCCATAATGCAACTGCTAGCCACATGGTGTAGCCACAAGTGCCTGGCCTCAAGCCATCACTGGTCTCAGGTTCTGTAGGACCTGCAAGGGGGAAATTTCCTGCTAGCCCCAAAATCTGTTGTGTCGTCCCACCATAGACCTATATTTCAGGGTGTTATTAAAATGCCTTCAGAATCTCCTTCACTTTTTTCTTCTCAAGACCATATCACTTTCTCAAGGAATGAGGAGTACAGTGTCTCTCAGAAATAGGATTCCATTTGCAAAAACTGACCTGACATTTCTATATGTAAAAGGTATTCTTCTCTAGCTTCCAATACTGATGCGAGGTTCCCCAGTTCTTCTGTTCCCTTGGATACTTTCATTGGCATTTGGAAGACTCTCGTGCCTAAGATGTTATCTTAACCTAGAAGTGAGGCAGGAACATCTAAATTTGCAGAGCGTGTCTCAGAGGCTGCAGCAGTCTCTCTGTTGAGGCTCAGATTTGGGGTGCCAATGCAGATCTATTATCCACAGCGTCAGCAGTAACTGATGGACTCCCACGTGGCTCTCAGAAATCATTGGCTGCCAATCCCAGCTGGTCTTCTGGGTAACTGCTAAATTCCAGTGATTCTTTTTTCTGTTTCCAAGTTTTCTGGTCCATACATCTATCTGAATTTCTACCTTGGCTCTTACTTTTTTTTTAGCCCAATTATATATGCATACCTATAAGGTACCAGACTCTTTACACGTATTTTTTCTTTAATTGTCACAAAATGGTATAACACTGATACTATTATAACCCCCAGTTTACACATGAAGGAATTAAAGCCTATAAAGGATTGAAATAATTTGAAGTTACTCAGCTAGCAAATATCAGAATCAGTTCTTATTGGTCTGTCACCGTCCAAAGCCCATTTTTAACCAGTATCTCAAAAGCCTGCCCCGGCTAGAGATTTAAAAAAAAAATTATTGATTTCCCACCTTACTCATGAATGTTGGCAGCTATATGGTTTTCCTGCCACTGTGTCATACATTCTCCCCTGGGACCGATGGTCTACCAGATGAATATATATTCATATCAAACTTATTCTTCCCTTCTACCTCAGAATAAAAGACATCTTTCTCTCAGAATAAAACACCTACCTCCCTGTGTGCTTGAGATTCCATTCCCTTCCTCCTTCTTCCACTATTCTCCCTCTTGATTTGCTTTGTCATGTCAGCATACAAGCATGTTCAAGTCTGGCTTGTCCCTTCTCAATTATCACATTGATCTCTAATCACTACTCTTTATTTTCCTTTACCTTAACTGTCACATTGTCCCTTCCACTGTCATGGAACTAGTTTGTACTAGCTTTTTCTATTTTCTTCTTGTTCCTTAATCTACCCAATTTTCACTCAACAACTCCACTAAAATACCCATGCCAAGATGACCCCATGACCTCCCACTTGGGAGATCCCATAAACACACTTTGTTCTTCAAGTCTCACTTTCTGCTACTTTACAGTAGAAACTTTGCTTCTTTTATAAAATCTTCTTCTTTCTTGTTTCCATGACTCCATTCCCTTCAATCCTCCCCCTGCCTGCTTGACCTTTATTCTTCCAACTACTTTCCATTTTTCTCTTTTTCCTTCTACACAAATGATAGGGCAAAATGTCCCAGCATTCTGTTCATAGGTCTCTCTTTTTCCTTTTCTTCTCTTCTTTTTAAAAATTTTATTCATTTATTCATTTTTAAAGATATTATTTATTGAGAGAGAGAACATACATGAGTGGGGGGAGGTGGAGAGGGAGACATAGAGAGAGAATCTCAAGCAGACTCCATGCTGAGCACTGAGCCAAAGGTGGGGCTCAATCTCATAACCCATAGACGATGACCTTAGACAAAACCAAGAGTCAGATGCTTAACCCACTGAGTGACCCGGCCCACCCACCTTCTTCTTTTTTTAAATCATAAAATGATCTCATTCATGCCCAAAGCTTCAACACCTGAATGCTGATTGCTTCCAAATCTATGTCCAGAGCCTTTCTGGCCCTTCTCTTATGCTCTAAAACCATACTTCCAGCTGAGAGAGAATAGCTAGATGGAAATATTCCACAGACACCTCAATGATTTTATTGCTCCTCCATCCTCTTGTATTTCTGATTGGAGATACTAGTAATGCCATCCACAAAATCCTCCTTCTTTCCTCCAAGCCTTGCATTTAGCCACTCACTAAGTTCTGCATTTTCTACTATTTTGTCATTTTTTGAGTTAATAACTTTCTTCCATCCTTGTTTAGTTCAGGTCCTCATCCTTTTTGCTTAAATTAGTTGCATGATCCCTACTGGGATTTCCACCTTGCCCATAATTCTAAAAGAGTGGTTACACTGAAATGTAAATATGATTGCTTCACTCCCTTCTTAGAACCCTATCATCTTCAGAATAAAATTGCTATTCCTTAAGATTCATATCAAACTTCCTGAAATGTCCAGAATGTCCACACATTATCTCTTACCCTGACTTTGCACATGCCAGCCATTATTCTTGGAATTTAATCTCCCTCCTTTGCAATCTTGTCTTTTTGGGAAATCCCTAGTCATGATGTGTCAAGGATCAACCCAAACATTACATCCATTTTGAATTTTTTCCATGCTTTCCAGAAACATTTAATACATCATTTTTCTATGTTCCCCTAGAACCTGGTGCACACATTCCTATGCCAGCATTGAGCATATGGTTTAAAGTAGATTTGTTCACATCTCAGTCTCCCATGCAAGACAATAAGCTCTTTGAAGACGAGGATGCAGTTTTTAATGACCCACCTGACTCTCTAGGGTCCATGATTGCAGCTGGACCACATATCCTAGGTATCCTGTGTTGTCATGCAGATCTTGAGCCACATTGTAACTTCTTCCTTTGCCAAGTTGTGCCGTAATTACTCATGATGCTCTATGCCTGTGTTCAAGTAATGTCACAGACAACTATTGGAGGAAGAGAAGAGAAAGCCTGTTATCATGTAAGACTCTACCACTAACCCATAAAAGGGATGACTTCTTATTTCTCAGAACTATAGACATTCATATTAAGCATTAGACAAAATGTAAGGAGAATATACGTTATCATTGGAAACTAAAGCACTCGAATAGAAGCATTTTCTAGGACATAAATCACCGATTTTCCAATTTGCTTCTTATCCATAAGTAGGAGTGTGGGCCAAACATATCCCATAAAGGAATGCAGTCAAACGTGTTTAAAAAATAAGTCTACCTCATGCCAATGAGGTATTGACATTTGATTGAATCTGGAGACTTCTGTGAGGAACTTCTTGTGGGAATGATTTCTCATCAAATTCTAATGCTGCAATGGAGAGTTATCTCCATTTTCAAGGCGTTTGTCCTTGCTGTTATTTGCCTTTCTGTTTATATCCACTCTATTTATATTAGCCTCCTTGGTTACCATTTATCTCTCTGGCTTCTGGATTTCAATATTTAATCATTTCCATGATAAACATTTGTTCACATTTTTAACATCTCTGAAATTGGAATGTGTCATAAAATTACCAACATCTGATAGTCATTGGTTGGCTAGAACCATTCATGACTTTGTTGCCCTTGTCTGTGCAAATTTTGTTACTTCTGGTCGCCTGACTAACTTCTGACCCTTGACCCAGAGGGGAATATTTGTGGTAGCCCCCACCAGGGTGATCACAGGGCTGGATTGTCTCCACTGTGTACCTTCCCAGAATAACTGAGCTCTCTATTTCTTTTTACCTCTTCTCAGGAAGTTTCTTTGTCAGGGCGTAGAATGGCTACCAGTCCAGAGTAGATGTGAGCTAAAGAAATTGAGAAGTGTCCTGCTCACCATTATCTCAGTGTAAAGATAGGTATCATTCCATGCAAAAGAGACAGCTAACCTTAGAGTTCCTCCTTTGTACCACAGAGACTGGGAGCAAACACTTCTGTATTTCACTAATATGATGTCAGTATTAGCCTCCCCACATTCCAGTGTTACCAGATGTGTGTTTGGAGGAAAAAGAATGTTACCTCACAGTGGCCTCCAAACAAACCAATTGGTGGCTTCTATTCTACTATGCCAGCTTCTGCCCATTACTCTCAACTCTACCATAGATATGTCTGTCAGTGTTCATTCAGGAAGGTAGATTCCATGCAGCATATTTAAACAGAGGGGATTTTATATGAACAATTGATTACACAGGTGTTGACGATTAAAAGAATAAAAAGAACGTCTAAAAATAATTATAACTATCAGAAGCAGATACTACTCCTAAGGTTCAGGAAACCAAAGAGGGAACAGAGAAAAATAATATATTATATATTAGATTTGTGCTCACAGAACCTAGTAGTTGAAAGGAAGAGCCCTGTATTGCTAGTGCTCAGGTGGGAGGATGCCAGGTGACTGGCATAATCAGGTCTCTGAGGAAGGTGAGGTACAGCTGGTGTTCTTATCACAAAAGAGTGCAGCCATAGGGCTGGTGATGGTATCTACAAGGCAGTGCCACAGGCTGGGCTTATGAGTGTTTTAAAAAGCTGAAGACCAGAGAAGTAACTGCTCTCTGCTGCTGGAGTAATGTGCCAGGACCTGGAAACAGGAAGTCCTTCCCCCATTCTCCCAATCTCCTGTCAGGATTTTGCCTGACAGGAAAAACCTAGTAGAAATCTAACTAGCAAGGAAATCTGGGAAGTGTAGTTTACAGACTCCTAGTAGTATATAGAGGAAAGGTGAACTTGGGGCTCAGAGAGAACAGAGAAACAGAAAACACTGTGGACCACTGCATTCTCTACAGCTGATGACTTTTTGGAACTAGGGACATTTTCCCTCTGAGATCTGATGCTTCTACCAATGCATAGACCTCAAAGAGGGTGATATGAAGAAGACCACGTTTCCTATACTACTCTTTCCTGGTCATCTTCCAGTGCACTATAGGCACAAGAAAATATGTGCAGAACACGCTCTATAGATGGGTTGAGAATTAAACCATAAGGAAAAGAACTTAAATTAGGATGCATAATATATCGATTGTTATCTAAGATAGGGTTTTTCATCCTTGGCACTATTAACATTTGGGGCTGGATAATCCTTCAAGTAAGAGACTGTCCTGAACATTGTAGGTATGCTTAGCAGCATCCCTGGTCTCTAACCCACTATATGCCAGCAGCATCATGCCCCAGGTTGTGACAAAAAAAAATTTTCTCCAAAATCACCCCTGGCTAAGAGCCACTGGTCTAAGGGTAAATAACAAAAGCTTAAACTCCTCATGGGGTTTCCTGAAGGTTGTCCTTAATTCCTAGATTTGCTTCCTCTCAAAGGGGGGGCGGCAGGGAAGAAGCCCTTCTAACGTCTTCCTATTGCAAATGTTTACCCGCTTTCTGGAACACTTGATATCTTTTCCACAGGGCTTGGTTATAGCATGGGTAGGTGGTCTGTACTCTTCTCCTCATAAGAGAGAGGGGCAGGTATTATAACCCACAAATTATACTTCCCAAAGTCTTGAATTATTTGGTTTAAGATAACTCCCTTTCAGTTCTCTTCATCCATGTGTAGTGACAATGTTTATTCATTTTCCATAATATTCAGGAGGTTAATCTCCCTCACCTTACACACAAACCACCTAAAAAAAACTATAATTCTCAGAAAACAGTGAAGTCCACACTTAAATTACAAAAGAGGAAAAATTCTCCCATATGCAATGTAATCTTTCTCTTGTCTGAGTAGAAATAATGCTTCCCATTGTGGTGTGGTACATCACTGGTTTCCCTTTATTCATTCTCTGATGTCCAGACCATGCCTACAGGCTTGCTGGGGTATAAGCGTCTTTATAGGTAACAAAACTATTTACCCCTCTTTCGCTGTGTACAAACACTGAAAAGACATCTTCTTTCCAGTGTAAAAATCATATTTTTAGGTAGGATAGCCACTATAACCCTAAGTGGAAAGTGATAAGAATAAATATATATTTTCATTTTATTCATGATTGGAAACCACAGCAGGAGAATGAAAGATTGTACTTTCTGCTGTATTGTTGTTATATTAATGAGCTTTCTTGTAGGGTTGTATCCCAGGTGTGTATATGGACATTCTAGAACACCAGTTCGTGGTGATATTCACAGATAACTAGAAAGGATCAAGGCTTGTTTATAAGCATCACTGTTTTGGTTCAGCATTACCACAATCTGGGTGAAATCACAAATATTAGGGAAAGAATTCTCAGTCAAATATCAAATAAACACTGAAAGCTGACCTCCTTTCCATTTTGGAAATAAAAAGCCCTGTGTTTCACTTAAAACTTGAACACTCCATTGTATTTTAACTGGCATGTGTCTATTTCAGA
This sequence comes from Ailurus styani, assembly GCA_002007465.1. NCBI lineage: Eukaryota > Metazoa > Chordata > Mammalia > Carnivora > Ailuridae > Ailurus > Ailurus styani. The sequence continues at coordinate 283,907 of LNAC01000795.1, read as the reverse complement.
GAGTAATGTTGTAATGCCTTCTTAGAGAAGAAAAAGAACTAGTTAGTATTATAAAGGTGCAGTGGAAAGGTTGCTAGATTTGGAATTAGAAGACTTTAGTTCTAGACGATCCTTTGCCATTAGCCCACTGCCTCTCATTTCATCTTTCTGGCCTCAGTTTTCTTCATTCATCATAAGAAGAGAATAAATGAGATGATCTCTAAGTTGATTTCTGCACTCTCCTAATTCTGTGAACCAAAGATCATCCTCCATAAAACATGGGTAAGATAAAAACTGCTTCCCCTGCGGCATCATTATTCAAAGGGAAGTCTACTCATTGTGGTGAAACCATATAAATCTTTGTCAGAGGCTTTGATGCAAGAGTTACCCAAATCTACTTTCATTTCAGACAATACATTAACATGAATAGCCAGATAGTAAACAGAACCTGGACAATTCTCTCCTCTTTAGGCTCATTCATTCATGAAGAGATTTACACAGTACAATATTTTCCTCACATAAGCTGTTTTTGTTGTGGTAGTAAAAATAAGAGATGATGAGATGAAGCCGTAATCTAACACTTTAGTGGAATACACTTTCCTCCAAATCACTGAGAAATCTTTATTACAAAGTATTCTCTTCTGGTATGAATAAAAGCTGATCAATATGTAAACATTGAGATTTCTTTCCATAAATTGTGGATTTTGCAGAAATAATTGGTATATGCCTAAGTAGTATTTGTTACTCAAGCTCATAATTACTCCATTTATTTCCCCATTCTCTCTTCATCAGTTTGATCATTTTTTTCTCTTTTGAGGCCCCAAAATACAGAAAGAGTTACAGCGAATTTGTGAAAACAGCTTTACATGAGGGAATGATTATATTTTTAATCATCAACAAAGAACTAAACAAAGACTTGAGTGGTAGGAGAGCCATCACACATCACTAATTCAGTATCTATTTGCCAATCGATTATTTCCTAAATTTGAGAGGCATCTTAAAAGTTTTGTCATCTCCTTGACACTTCCTTCAACATGGGGAACTGTCCACTTTTATACTTATTCAAATATACTACAAAACAATTCCGTGTCCAGTGATCAGATTTTAAAGACCCAGAGCATTCATAAAATTTCTGTCCTTTGGATATGTAATAATATTAAACTGAAACTACTTTTAACTGAGGTCCTAAAACAATAGAAATCATATTCTGAGCCAAAGTGTGAGACATCCATGTAAGATCCATGCAAAGTAAGTGTTTGATGCCCATTTTTGCAATTCTTAGCTGACTACCCACCTTTATCTTATGAGAAGTGTGGAGAAGATAAGGAAAAAAAGATACAATGAAAAAATATTGTTTTGGAAAGAGCTCTTTGTGTGATACGAATCCCACTCTGTCCTCAAAATGGAAGCCATAAAGGGCGGGGGATAGGTTTTAGGGGAAACCACTTGAAGAGCTTGATATGTGTCTTTTGAGCCTGGATGTCACAGTGGCTCCGTGTCTTCCTCACTTCTAAAAAAATTCTAATATATGAAAGGCTGGTTAGTGGTAGAATGAATAAAGTTGGGTATGGTGGAATCAGCCTGCATGTCCAGGCTTTGTCACTTACAATTTGCAAATTTTCTATGAACCAGATATGGGCTCTTTTGTAAAGACAGAGAGATGAAGTAGGAGTCATGTAAGATACCATTCAAGAAGATTCTGCCAAAGGGACAAAAAGATTTTAGCAGAAAAAGGCTGAAAGTACACCATGGGAAGCCTAAAATGTAGTTAGGGATCAGCTGGGAGGTTGTGTTAACGTCTGTCAAGTCGACCTGTGAGTGGGAGTTCCCTAGTGATGAGGCATCTTTGTAGGGGTTACCCTAAGTCACAGAGCCTGAGACAAGAGTTTGCATACAGGGAACATAGTTTGGAAAGCAAATGAAAAAAAGAGTGGAAAATGGGTGAGAAAGAACAATAAAGGAGGAAATTCTATACAAGTATATACTTGAGCTTGACTGTGAGTAACTGGGACCCAAGTTCACCACGACTTTCTGGTGTACCTCAGAATTGTCCACAGGAAAAAGATCATTTACCCATAGGGCATAAACTCCCTCAGACTTGCATGTGAGTTTCAGGTGGGTTTCCAGAGGTGTCCTACACAACACCATTGGAAAATCTTCATCAAGAAAGCAAGAAATGTATGGTCTACCAGAGGGGAGATGGTACCAGGTTACCCCTGGACCTTGTGCTTGCCCTAGCAATGACTGAAACACAAAGCACTTGAGTCAAGATGTGAGGTAAGGCATAAGAGGTGTCTAATACATAGGGCATCTCCAAAGAATCTGAAAAAAACATCAATCAAAGAAGAGTTCAGCTTTAAATTTGACAAACTCAAAGATACTGTGGAAACTAGATTATCATGACAATATTTATCAAGGTAGAATTTTCCACTTCTTTCCTTGGCCTTCACCTCTCCCTACAATCCTGGTTTTTAAAAGTAATGTTATTATTATACTGATAGAGATATTAATTACAAACCTAAGTCTGTATTTTGTGGCTTGCAGAGACAGGAGGACATTTGATTATCTAAGATGACTAGGAGAGTCATGGGGCTTGCCCTAGATTTCACTTAAAGGCAAGGCAAGAGCTGCCCCTACAGAATACATTTAAAGGAACCGTAGATAAAAAGTAAAGTATCTTTAATGATTATACCCAACACAACATGCTTATTCAACATAACAGTTGCATATGTAATAAAATTTTGGCTTTGGCCCTGCTGTCATTTTCAAGTTTAATTATATGTCTCTGCAGAATGTCTGCCTTTTTGTGAAGGGTAAATAGGATGAGGAACAAGAATCCTTCTTGTATTTTATCCAGTCGTTTCAGCATAGTGAACATGGGATTTTCTACGGTATGGCTCTATGTGTCTATGGACGCCACCATTCCACTACATAAAACCTTCCCTTACAGCCTCCTATAGCTCTAAGTGCAATCCCAGAAGCTGCTATTCAACAGAGCAAAACATTAGGGGTAAAAACGTGAAGAACATTTGCAGCATCCTCCAAGCTTTATCCCAACTGTGTCTTATATCACAGTTACTGCACTGACGGTCAAATTCCAAGGCTTCACAGCCATGTGTTACCATATAGCCTCTCCCTGCTGTGTGGGTGCAGACAAATCTTAATCTGCCCCTAACCCACATCCTTTCCTTCCTTCCGAGTCCCTCCCATTGGTGCCCTCTGAAACTCCAAATAGGGGGCCAGCTAATGCCAAGCATTCCTCTTTCCTGACCATTCTTGAATCCCGCCCCCCTTTCTTTCACATCAAATCCATTGCAAGTTGTGACAGTTTTGCCTAATATACATGCATAAAACTTGCATACACGAGTGTCTATTTTCTCCATCTCCATGTCTCTCCATTTCTACTTTTGTCTCTAGACACCCACTTGCCCTTCACAGCTCTCCATTCCTACATCCAATTATTTCTTCCTCTGCTTCCTACAGAAAAAACTCCTTTGAGGCTCTTACAGTTTGGCTATCCCAATATTTCCCCCATGCTCTCAGTTATCTGTCAGCCACTTCCCTTAATTCATGTAACACACATGAGCCTCAAAACACCCTGTAACATCCATCATTTTTGGTGACTTCAATATCTATGTAAATGAGCCTAGCTTCTCGGTTCCTTGGCTTCCTCACCTCAACACTTTCTCAACCACCATAGCCATAGTCACATACAGTACCTTCTTATCACTAAAGATTTCTCCATCTCTGACTCTGAACTATTCCATTCTTAGGCTTGTATCTTTCCTGCTCACTTACTCTAGTTCCTGATCTCCTGCAATTCTTCAACCACATTAAGTCCTTGGATTAACCCCACCAGTTTTGGGTAGTCCTCTCTTCCTTACTATCTTCACTTACTTTTTGCCCAGAATCCATGGTCCAGCATTAAAGTTAATCCTAATTGCCCACATAAATGTTCCTAGAGAACACTAGCAAGCCAACTACTTTCACTTAAATTAATGATATCAAAATCAAATAAACATTTACATCAATACCTCTATGTTTCTTTATTAAACTCACTTTAGCGTGATGGTTGGAGTTGGTGGGGACAGATGAATTTTCCAATTAATCTTCATGGGTTCTAGTTTGTCCTTATGGGTTCTGGCCTGTGCTCATGCATTCCAGTTTGTCCTTGCTCTCTCCCACTTCATGTCTAGTTTCTAAATTTGATTCCTAAGTGGAAAAAATGATACCAGATCTGATGCCAGTTACAAAAGCTACAGTATTCCATGGACTTCACCAGCTCCCACAATTGTGTACAGTCTTATCATGGTAATAAAATCCCTTTTTTATAGACTCATATAGTTCTGCTTATTTAATTGAACCCTAACTGATAAAAACATTCTCTCTTCAACACTTCCCATTTCCCCCTGCCATTAGCTGGTGAGCATTCTTCATATTTCACTGCAAAACCCAAGTCAGCAGAGAGGAAAATGCCCTCATCCTCTATTATTGCATCCATGATCCCTGGCAGAAAAGTGACCTCTATTCCCTCACATACTGGTCCCTCCAGACTCCATCCTCTCTCTTTTCCTTCTCTATTTTGATTCCTCCTGCATCACCTACTTTTTGTTTCTGCTGGATCACTTCAATCAGCTCTAGTACCTCTTATCTTTAATAAACCTTTTCTTGACCCCACATCCCCCTTCACAACATCATTTCCCAGACTTTTATAGAAAAAGTTCTCAAAAATTTTCTATATACACCATCCATGTTTCTTTCTGTCCTAGATGCTTTTGAATGCATTCCAAAGTGCCTTCAGTTCCCCTCGGTTCCACCGGAAACTTATCTTGAGACATCACCAACAATTTCTACATTGCCAAATCCAAAGGATATTTTTTTCTTCCTGCTTACTTGAACATTAATCTCTATTCTGCTGAATTGGCCTCTCCTCCACTTTGGAAATTTTTTCTGTGATATTATACACTTTCTTGGCTTTTTTTTCCAGCTCATGGACTGCTCCTTCTCCATTTCATTTCTGGCTTCTCACCTCTATGTCATCATCAACTGTTGGAGTTCTACAGAGTTCACTCCTGGGCCCTCCTCTCAATTTACACTCCATCCCTAGATGTCTCGACCACTGTCATGTTGTTAATATGCTCTCAACCCCCTGTTTTTCTCTCCTTACCAAATTTGTCTCTACACTGAAGGTCCAGGTAGCCTATCTACTTGCCAGTTTCCTTGGATGTCTCATCAGAACCCTTGATCTTCCCCAAGTCATTCCTATCTCAGTAATGACTAATTACTAAAGCCAGTAACCTGGAGGCCATAAAGAAATGTAATATACACTTTAAAATGTGAAGCAGATGATGTCATTCCTTCGCTAATACTGTTCAGTTGCTTCCCATTGATCTTAGAATAAAATCTAAGCTCAAATTGTAGCTCACAAAGCTTCACATGATCTGGCCTCTGCCTACATCCCCAGCCTCACCTTGTCTTCTCCCCCTCAGCATAGCCCTTTTGTTAGGTCAAAGAACATAAATCCAGCTTAAGTACCACCTAAGAGTGTCCCTGATCATCTGTCCTTGGTGATCCCAACTTTTCTTTATCATGCTACCCTGGCCAATTCCATCCTAGACTCATAAAAAATCTGTACTTATTTCGGGTAAGTTTATTTTAAATTCATTTGTTAACTTGTTTATTCTCAGTTTCAACCATTTGAATGTAAGCTCTAGGGATACAGGATTGTGCTGTAGTTGTGCACCTTGCAGAGTGCTGGGCCTCTAATGAACACATTGTAAGTACTGAATTAAAGAATGGTTGATGCCAGATGTCCTTCTTTGAGGGAGGGAAAGACGGGGAGAATACTGGGTTAAACCAAACTCTATCGGTGGGACTCCTTGGAGAATTTTAAATGTCTTTTGAATTTTCATGATGAAGGTATTGTAAGAATTATAGCCTAAACAGGATCCTTTCTTATGGGAACATCAAAGGGCTAATGCTTTGTATGACACACTTACATGCTTTTAAAATTGTAAGTCAGCTTAATCTTTCATCACAAATGATCAACGCTTCTCTCATGGAGAATTAAGAATCATAAATCCACTTAGAAATTTTTCCCACTACCCGTTATTTTTTTTTTTCCTTAAAAGTTGGGAAGCTTCTTACTATCCACAGTCCACACACTATCACAGATCCTGGGGCGCCTGTGGAGAGGTAAGTTTGCTCTTTTGAAATTGATCATCTTCATAAGCTTTTGTGTGTGTGTTTGCTTATTTAAATTTGGTGGTTAATCTTATCTTTAACTCACCAACCTGGGCCAAGTGCCAAATCATAGCCTCCCAGTTTGAGTCCTTACAATCATTTTTTTCAGTCAGCCAATGGTGCAATCAACCCTGTGCCTCAACTGGTATGTTTCAGTCATTTCTCATCTTCAGAAAGTGAAAGAATGATTTGTATGGTCTTAAATAGACACAAAGAATAGTTTGGGTTACATTTCATTATAGAGTTTAAATATCATCATCCATTAGTGGGTTTCATCTAATTTATCCTTTTAAAAAGATCAACAGATAATTTATGATGCCTTTAACAGACAAAATAAATAGCATTAAATTTTATTTAATGTATCATTAAAATATTGTCACTATCTCCCTTCCTTATAACTTCAGAAATATGAAATTCAGTTGGAGTTACCTTATTTTAAAAATAAATACATCTTACCTCCTTTTAGCAAAGGAAGCCTTTAGTCTGAAGAGTTTGCAAACCTAAGCCAATAATGCCTAACACAAATTGGCCATACAAAGACTGGGTCATTCTGATATATATGCATTTAGATAGATAGATAGATAGATAGATAGATAGATAATTTTTTTTTTTAGAAATCTGACTAAAAACATTTATTACCATTTGCATTGTCATTCTGAAGGCAGATGGAGAACATACTAATGGAAAAGGAGAGAGTAGGAAAAATTGGGAACAAATCAGAAGTAGTAAGGTCAAATAGGAAATTTTAAATTTGGGGAGAAAGTACTTCAAATCCTTGGCTTTAAAAATGCTAGAATTTTTCAATTTAGTGATATTTGTGGCATTTGTGCCATACCAGCATTGCTTTTCCAGCATGTAAATTTATGTTAATTGCCAATTTAAAATTTTTTATTTATTAATTTTTTCAAGGAGAGAGAGAGAGAGAGTATGTGTGTGTGTGTGTGTGTGTGTGTGTGTGTGCATGCAATGGAGAGGCAGAGGCATAGGGAAAGAAATAATCCCAAGTAGGCTTCCATGTCCCATGCAGAACCTGATGTGGGGCTCCATCTCACATTCCTAGATCATGACCTGAGCCGAGATCGAGTCAGATGCTCAACCAACTGAGCCACCCAGGTGTCCCTGTTAATTGCCAATTTTTAAAGTGGGATTTCAACTCCACCTTTTGGACTAGGGTTTTGAGAACTGCAGACCTAATTAATATATTTTTCAGTAAATGTTAACCAAGAAAATATTTACTTGAAATCCACTTAAGGTGACAATGAACACATTCAAAATCACTTTTCATGTTAGTAGACTGATCCACTTAAATTAATTTAAATTAATGGATAGTATCATAACATTCAGAAGCATACTGAATTTTACCAGGAAGCAGAAATCATCTGAGAAAATACCTTTGTATTATCATCGTGAAGTGCCAAGTCAAATTAAATCAGATTTAACTTTTCCAGTTTAAAAAAGAAAAGGAGGAATTAGTAGCAACAGTGGCAATAAACCTGAACAGACCAAAAAAAAAAAATCACTAAAGAAACTGATCTCAAAAATTACCTACCTGAATCTTTTCCAGCCTAATAATATAGGCAAGTATGTCCAAGATTCCAAGTAATTGATAATTCCTAGATTGTATAAATGCTCCAGAACATAAGAAAAGTGGAACTTTTCCAAAATCACTTTAAAGCATGGCAAAATTCTGTCACTACAACTCAAGAAATCTCTAACACCAAGATAATCAGCTCCACTTCACCGAAGAAAATACTACAACCATGTCCCAAATTAAAAAAAAACTACCTGAAACATATGCAGCAATTCACTAAAAGAATAATATGCCATAGAAAAATAAAGTTTATTTCAGAAGTATAAAGATAATTCAATAGAGGAATTTTTTTTATTTTTATTTTTTTATTAATATATAATGTATTATTTCCCCCAGGGGTACAGGTCTGTGAATCATCAGGCTTACACATTTCATAGCACTCGGCATAGCACAAACCCTCCCCAATGTCCTTAACCCAGCCACCCTATCCCTATCCTCGCCCCCCCCTCCCCGCCAGGAACCCTCAGATCGTTTCTTGAGATTAAGAGTCTCTTATGGTCTGTTTCCTTCCTGATCCCATCTTGTTTCATTTTTTCCCTCCCTACCCCCACAATCCCCTGCCCTTCCCCTCAAGTTCCTCATATCAGAGAGATCATATGATAATTCTTTCTCTGATTGACTCAATAAGAAGAATTTTATTAAAGTGACACATAATGATAACAGACCAAAGAGAAAAAAATATTCTTCAAATGTCAGAACACATTTGATCAAACTTATAGGTTCCTGGTAAAAGATATACCCTAACCATAGAGAAAAAGATCTGTCAAAAAATAGAGGTTTAACCATACTTAAGTGTATAAACTAGACATTAAGAAAAAAAGTGGTAGAGTAAATTTGAATGTAGATAAAGTCTAAAGCAAAACCTGATTATATTCTGAAGACATGAAATACATGTAAAAAGAAATAAAACAGAAAGTTTGAAAATAAAGGGATGCCCTATGAATTGGGTTTCAAAGTGACCACCTGTGGAAAAAATTTCAAATTAAAAGGCCTTAAGTACTTGGGTTTTATTTTCTCATAAGGCTGGTACAAGGCTGGTATGGCAGTTCTGTTGTTTTTTCAAGGACATAGGTTCCTTCCATCTTGTTCTTGTCAGTCTGACTGGAGATGGCTGTTGGAGCCCACTCATTATGTTCACATTCCAGAAGCAGGAAGAACAAAGGGGAGGGAGTGTTAAGTCTCCACTCTTTAAAAACAAATCAGGGAAACCACACATATTGTTTACACTTATATTACTTATATGCCATCAGCCGAAACTTAGTCACTTGCCACAATTACCTCCTTTCATCAAGAAGTGAAATCTATCCCCTCCTTTGAATCTAGGTTGACCTTGTGACTTGTTTTGGCCAATAGAATGCAACTGATATATCATTATGTGATTTCTGAGACATTGTCTTAACAGGCTTTATAACTTCATTTATGCCCTCTTGGAGCCCTGTAACTATAGTGCACTGAAGAAGCCCAGTCTATTCTCACTGGAGGATAAGATGCAATGTAGGGTACTGAGGCTCTCCAGTTGATAACAGCACAAAAACCAGACATGTGAGCAAGGCCATCTTGGATTTGCCAACCCTCCAGCTGAGGCAGCCCAATGAATAAGCCCTGACAAAACCAGCAGTAGAGCTACTGAGCCAATCCACAGAATGAGAAACAATAAATAACAATTTTTTAAGACACTAGGTTTGGTGTGGATGGTTGCACAGCAATAGACAATGGAAACGATTGCTTATCTCCAGAAAAACCAGCTGGATAAGGGACAGAGGTATGATATCGTTTTACTTCTTACTCCAAGCCTTTTGACTTTTACACCATTTTTATGTCTTACTTTTTAAAAAATAACTTTTATTTTGTATTATTTTTGTTAATTGTTTTATCCTATGAATATTTTTTATTGAGTATTATTTATTTTTAATTGACATAAAATATTCTATTAGTTTCAGGTGTACAACATAGTGATTTGACATTTGTATACATTATGAAATGATCACCACAATAAGTCTAGTTACCATCTGTTACTATACGAAGTTAATACAATATTATTAACTATATTCCCTATGCTGTACATTACATCAGTAACCTTCATTTTAAATGAAAAAAATTAATAAATTTTAATTTTGCAAAGCAACAAAAAAGAGATACAATTATTCCCCTATGGAATTCAAAACATTATCTATCCCTTGTGCTAGTGACAGTGTGGAAACAAAGTTTTCAGGAAGATATTGTCAAATGAAATTTGGATCGAACTTCTTTAGAATGAGCATATCTTTTGATCTAGCAATTCTCTTTCAAGAAATTTATCTTAAAGCAATGACCTAACCTCTGAGGAAGCATACACAAATATACTCATAACATCTTTATAATAGCTAAAAATAAAAATTTTTTAATCTAAATATTCAATAATAATAAATTGATTCCCTGATTGTTATTTTTTAAAGTAGAATACTATGCAACATTCTAAATCATGTCTTGTAACCTTGTTTATTCATGTAAGAAAATAGTTATGATATATTATTAAATTTTAAAACATAATAAACATCTATATACCATATAGCTACTCCACACAATTTGAGGGGCCTTAGACTGCTGAGTTTATATGCTATGTAAAACATTTTGCTAGGAAAAATACCTGATGGGCATAGAAGGGAGTCATCCCTGGACATTTGAATTATGACTGACTTTTTTTACGGACCTTCCACAAAACAAGTAACCAGTGCCTTTTAGACTTTCACAGATTTCTGCACCTAGAGTAAATTATTCTGTACTAAGAAATATATACTATATTGTAAATAGTAATAAAATATTTAATCCTACATGTGAACCATGCTATTATAATGAAAGTGATTTGACTGAATTTAATTAGACAGGGAAATAATTTTTTTAATCCAACATCCTTTTTAAAAAGTACATATGACACCAGATATGGAGCTTAATTGAAATTTTAACTTCTTTAACCAATTATGGCATCCTGAAAGTCATCAACACACACATTCATGGCTTGGTGCGTGGTTGTGCATTCATATCTATATCCATACATTTATATCATACATACACACTAAGCATATGTTGAAATTTTGATTTACAAAGAATTTATAAAATGATTTTATGTCTACAGTCATTATTGAATCATGGTTCTTAGGTTTAAGCCATATGTTAAGAACTTTAAGTCAAGAACAGGGGAAGGAATCTTTGGCAAAAAGAGTTAAAGGATTTTCTAGCATTGATAAACACCTACCGAATAGCCTTTCTTCCCTTTGTTTTCACTAACAAAATTCCAGGTCTTTTCAGATATTGGATAGCCTTCTGCTTCAGGAACAGATGTACTCTGGCTCAGTCCCAGCCCCAAGAGGTGAACAGTGGTTGATTTAAGATAATCATAACTTTATTCCAATATGCCAGTTATTGGTTTAAGAATGTACACTTGAGAAAAATTCTGTCCAGAGTGATATGAGTGAAGTCTCCTAAAGGAGCTTCTGAGAAAGATTTTCTTGGTCTTAAAGATGGACCCAGGGAAGGGCCATGCTCCTTCCCCTCTTCTCATCTTTGACATGCCTATCATGGTGGCGACCATCTTGTAACCACAAGAGGCAGAGCGGATATTTTAAGGATGAAGTTACAGAAAGATAGAAGGAAACTAGATCCTTGATGACATTATTGAGCCAAAATATTATTCAGCCTGGAACTTTCCTACTTCTGGATTTCTGACTAATTGAAAGAATATCTTTTTTCTTATTATTTAGTCACTTTGGGTTGGATCTTCTGTTAGATGTAGCTGAGAGCACTCTGATGTAGCCTCAAAGAACAACTATCCCTCACTTGACAACTTCAGCTTTTCCCAAAGTGTCATTGCTCTATGAAAGCATTTAAATAAAACAATACCTTTATTAACTTTAATGGGGAAATATTATGCTGCATTCCATCCCAGTCTTAGGTATCCAAATAATTTCACAGATTGGAAAAAAAATCTATCAATCGAACAATGAAAAAATTTCATGTAAGTAATAAATAAGATGAGAATAAATAAATATAGTTTGTACACAAAATGTGAGATAATGAGGTTTGTTGTAGTCATCAAAGGTGGTGATTAGTGGTGGTTGTTGGAAAAGGTATGAAATGGTGTTGCAGGCAGGGTCTCTTTCTAAGGAGTGAGATTCTGAAACAGAGATTAGCATAACAAAAGTTTAAGGACAGATCCCAGGATCAATACATTGTAGAAGGGAAGGAAAGAAATTAAGATCAGAAAGGGTGGTCTCAAGTTCTTTACCCAATTCCACTGAGAGTTCTAGAGTTGGGGTGGACCCTCCAAATTATCTGCAAGTGGAAGGAAGGGGCTTGGATTTTACACCCTCGCTTTGACCAGTCACTGGAGTGAGGCTGACCCTGGAAATGTGGCAATACGTTGGTCAAGGTATTTCAAATTAGGGCAATATCCAGAGAAGATTGCAAGTTGAGGGCTGTAAAGTAATAATTCTTCAGTGCTAGAGGGAAACCTATGCCAGGCATCGCAGCATCCACTACAGAGCAGAGCCTTTTTGGGAAGGTGGTGGAAAGTTATGAGACTGATTTTCATGCACACACTCTGTATTCAGAACCACACAGCTTTGTCTTAATAATTTTTTTCCTTTGAAAATTTGACCAGAAAAGGGTAAAGTTGAGCTTGGACACACATGGAAATAGCATCATAGAAAATGCTGCATCTTTCTCTCTTTCACTTGGTTGTATATATGATGCAAAACGTAGGGGTTCATCCAAATATGGCATGAAATTAAAATTTGTTCCACGTGTTATTCTTTTGAGTAGAAACTTGTGTTGAATGAATTAGTAAGTCTTTGCCTGAACGATAATGTCAAAAGATCACTTCTAATAGCATGTTTATCTAGTGGGTTTGGGGGGTTTAAAGTTGTTACACACAAAAAAAAATTGTTTGAGAAATAGTATCTTTTGTGGTAGTGAAAATTCATTAACTGGACAACTGTTATGTGCAGTAAGTTTGTATATAATATATCCTAACCACATATCCACAAAATATGCTTCCAATTTTAAGATAATTAAATTTTGTTAAATTTCTATAGCTGTCCATATATCATCATTTACCTCCACACTGATGGTGTTAAAAGTACAAAGTAGAACATTCCCTTGGAAATGGTCACTTTATTTGACCATTTAAAAAGTTGTCATTCTATGGGATTTTTAAGCAGCCAAGATACATTCAAATATAATATAATTAGATTTAAACTGTGACAAATCCAATATCTTTAGATTGCATTATCTCGTTACTGAACATTGTAATCACAACCCCCCCCCCACTCTGGTTATCCAAAAAGAGGACCATGCTAAGCCAACAGAAGGATGGAATTTTAAAAAGTCACTCATCTAACCACATTCTCTTCTATAATAGACTCTAGTTCTGGGCGACCCACTAACTTACCCGACATGCTTCCCAGAGGCAGAGCCTGCTGGTGATCCACTCCCCTTGACATAGAGCAGATGTAACTATCTTGTGGAAAAGGACCGACTGAGCCAAGGGTATGAACAGAGTCTAGACACCAAGATTATGAAGAACGAATGTTGGAAAGAGAGAGTTTAAATGGAAGCCCTGTACCGAAGAGGTCCCGTCTCCCTTTCACAAGATTTAGTCCATCTCATTACAGAAGTGACCTTCAGCAGCTAATTGGTATTGTAGTGCTTCTGAGCTGTGACCTAAAAAAGGGGTGATATAAAAGCCAAATAAAGTAACACAAAAAAATTCCCATCCTGGTCCTAGGGTTGTCTGGTGAGCTATTTCCATACTGTATGTACATAAACAGCTCTTCTTGGGTGGCGGTTTAATGTTGCTATACCTTCACTTGCAATTACACTGAATGGAGCCGCAACAAATCTTCGTAATGCCAATCTCATCTTTCCACCTCATTGACAGCTCAGGAAATGCATCTGAAATTCATAGTAGCCTCATAGCCTATGGCAAGAGAAATCCATGCTGCTAAAATTTTATTTTAGAATTCAAGCTGGTTTTCCTCAGTTTAGGATGCTCCATTTTTTAATCTTTTGCTGCCTACCACACTGTATCAAAATAACCAGCCAATATTGTTCAACTGTCAGGGGCCTCAGCTGCCTCTGAATTTTATCAGTACAAATAAATACTGGAACATGTTAAAAATAATCCCAATAGATGGGAGCTCATATTAATAGAATTAAATGCAGGCAAAAATGTGCATAAACTTTGACTTGACTGCCCCCCCTTTCTTTACTGACTTAAAAAAAAAAGGTTGAATAGATATTCAGACTGATTTAATGTTTAGGCTGATAGGGATGCTAGGCTGGGTCCCAAATTTGTGCAATGTTCAAAGGGAGAGAAATTTTAAAATCCCGGAAAAAGAGATATTTCCAAATTAATGGCATTGCCCGAATGCCTTGGCTCCCTGCACCCCACCAGGAAGGTTTATTATTTTCTGGTAAAATGTTGCTCGGATGGGGAGTGGTAGTCAGCGATGCGTCAGAGCTGCTCTTTGAACACATTAAAAAGCTGAATGCACAACAAAGAACAGATGTTCCAGCATGCCTTATTTATGCACCCATCAGCAATCTTCCAGTGACCACAAAACACAGCCTTTTTTTCCCTCCTCCTCCCCAGAATATTATTTTCTGATAAACTCACCCTCTTTATTAGTTTATTTATTTTTGACCCCAATTGAACTCCTGGGTAATTGTGTGTGTGCACAAGTGTGCATGTGTGTGCGTGTGTGTGTGTGTGTGTTATTTGAAAGTCTGTCTCCATCAAAGCTGAATTCTATTGAACTGTGGAACAGGTGTGGATTCTGCAATTAGATCACATTTCAGAGAGAGAGACACTGAGGGTAATAATGGCGGTGAATTCTTCACAGTCGAATGCAGCGCCATAGCGACCAGCAACAATGAAGGAGAAGAGGTATTAGTATTGGGGTGATTATTTTTAGTTTATGGGATCATCTGATTGAATAGGGCCATAAGGCACTGGGAACGTGTGTTTGGGGCTCACCAGCTGTAAGGCAAACTTGTTTCACTGGCACTTATCTGAAATGCCTCACTCACCCACCCTCTCTGCTTACAATTGGAATGGAAGTAGCGATTAGGAAGTGAGATATAATGCAGATTAAATGTTATGATGGACCAAGATCCTGTTGGGTTATTAAAACCCATTTGCTTTCACTGGTTTTAAAGGCATAGCACCTTTATTTAAACCTTCAGCTCTACATCTCTGAGCTTTAGAAGGTGGGAGGCAGAGGAGTGGGGGTGGGGTGGGGGAGGTTAGGTGGAAAAAATAATTTAGAATCTAAAGAGAAGCAAGAATATTTCCTCTTCCTACACAAGAAAGCTGCATTTTTCAATGAGTGAATCTAATCTGTGACCTCAATTTGAGCTTCAGAAAATCACGATACA
Source organism: Ailurus styani (assembly GCA_002007465.1). Lineage (NCBI taxonomy): Eukaryota > Metazoa > Chordata > Mammalia > Carnivora > Ailuridae > Ailurus > Ailurus styani. The sequence goes on along the minus strand of LNAC01000795.1, from coordinate 268,681 downwards.
TTAATACAGAAAATACCTCCCTAAATTGATTTAATAAAATAAAAATAAATAGTGCAGGTAATTCTCACAATATTTGGTCAATTTTGGAACTTCTGATTGTAAGTGGTATTTCCTTAATATATTTTCCGTATTTTCCATAAGTGAGAAATATTTGGTACCAAACTCAGTGGTGTAAAATCAGCCCTTGGGAGAGTTCCAGCTGTTCCCTGAGGCTTCTCAGAATGGTGCTGTGGGCTGGCTGGCAGCAGCTGCTGTCCCTGAAAGAATAAAGGAAGCCAGACAACAGAGGGGAGGGGTTTGCACAAAATGAAGTCATGGGCAGCCTATGGCCACACCGGGAATCTGAGCTCAGAAGAAAGGGATGTGGAGAGCTTGATGGGATACAGATTCCCCCCTCTCGTGGGCCTGGGAGCTTAGCATAAGAAACTTTGCTCTCTGTCCAGTGGTCTTGAACACAGGATGGCCAAGGTCAGAGATCAGCACCATCCAGGATACTGGATCCCAGCCAACACACTGCCAAGGGCAGAATTCTTTTTCTGGCACCAAAATGAGCTCTTCGGATGAAACACCTGAGGGATGGGAAATTGTTCTATTGTCAACAATGCCACCTCACATTGAGAAATCTGTTACCAGGACAGGAATTTTCTGTTTTGTATTGGTGGCCTAACTAAGATTCTTAGCAGAAACTGTATTTTCTGGCTAAGAAACAGAAAAGCAAGAGTGACACCAAACATGTATATATGTTAAAAAAATATATATTTTTTTCTATTAGTATCCAGTTCTTTAATTCTCCAACCACCAAGTACTGTCCAACATGTATTATTTCTCTCTCTATTCAGCAAAATCATTCCTATATTATTAATCACCTGAATTTAGTTACATGACCCTGTGGTAAGTCACACCCCTTGCTGGTCTAGTTTTCTGTGAAATGATGGGCAAAATTAAAGAAATCGTTTACAAAGGTTAGCAGTAGAACTCTTTTACAGACAAAATATTAGGTAAGGATTAGAACTGCCATATTCAAGAGTGGGAGTGGGACTCACTCAGCTCTCAGCCTTCTTTGTGGGGCTTGAGCTGCTTTTCCTAACATTTATGATTAATCAAAACTAGGTATACAGTATCTGAACTAGATATTATTGAACATCCCTTCCAAGAAAGTGGGATTGAATAGCTGCCACTTCCCCAGAGAATCCCCGGATGGGGAGGGAGTGGGTTAGGGCAAACAGCTGCTATGGCAGCAATCTCACACAGCAACACCTCAGATGGTGGTTGCATATTCTACAAGCACCAGCTCATGGTCAAGGCTGTGAAGAGATTTTTTGTCTCCACTGAGATCAGGCATGCAATTTGACAGCCCTTCTTCACTATATCATTTGAAGAGACTGACAATCCCAGTTGTCCTGAAGACACAGATGTGTGTTTCATTTCTTTTTCTTTAACTAAAAGTGGAACAGAAGTTTTCAGTGCAGTCAGACCTCTTTTGTCTTATCCATCACTTATCATCAGTGACTTTATTTTTTTTTTTAAAGATTTTATTTATTCATTTGACACAGAGAGATTACAAGTAGGCAGAGAGGCAGGCAGAGAGAGAGGAGAGAGGAGGAAGCAGGCTCCCTGCTGAGCAGAGAGCCCGATGTGGGCCTCGATCCCAGGACCCTGGGATCATGACCTGAACCGAAGGCAGTGGCTTTAATCCACTGAGCCACCCAGGCGCCCTCATCAGTGACTTTAACAATCACACGGAGAGCCTAAAGACTAGGTGGAATTGTTATATAGTGTTAATTTTGGAATTTTTCTCAACCAAGCTCCAGACAACTTTGGTTCCACTCTGAGCCTTGGCTGACCACATTGAGTGTTTATCTTGAAATATCTAAATATACTTTCTTAGACATACTTTTTTGCATACGTTTGCAAAAAAAAATACAAGTTTTGCAAATGACTGTTACAAAAACTGGAATGAAGCACAGACAGATCTTTTCCATATTGGCTCTGTAACAGTGTCCTTCTTGGCTGAAGCAATAAGAGAGAAATGGCGGTATTACTTATTGTTATTGACACGGTGACACCTCCTTTGCAGATGTTACAAGGTCAATGTTTTGCAGCAAATCTGTATTGTAGTTATAATAGGCACTGATACACCTTGCCATTTAGTAATTTGAGTGAACACTGACAAGAGGCATGGCAGCCCTGTGTTGGCAGGATGTAGGAGATACTATGTACACGCTGTGAAAATGAGGAAGTCAGACCATAGAATTCTGATTGAAGGCTTGACATCATGGGACCAAGTGATCCAAACAAGATGTAAATCATAGCCTCTGAAACAGAAGAACTTATTAGCTCTCTGGTATTCAGTGTAGCAACAAATCAGTAATGAATTAGCTTGGAATCATATATTCTTTGCCCAGGAAAGAAAATTTGATTTATAAGGCACTAAATGGTTTGAAAAGCAAAGAGAGATCTTTAAAAAATTTTTTTTCTTCTGAATTTTACTAAGCCTCCCCACTCTTCCAAAAGACCAGACACAATGATAAAATAACATTCATATTATGCTTCCAATGCCAATATGATGCGTAGCACAGTAAATGGTTGGTTACAGGCAAATAACTTTCAAATGGATCAAAACTGTGATTTCTGAACATTGCTCTTGCCACTACACCTCACTCCCTTCAAGCCTTGGAAAGAACTTAAGGTTTCAACATGTTTTGCATTAGGCTAAATACAATAAATCTAACCTAAATACAAGGTATTGATTAAATACAAGGTGTCAATTAAATACAAAGTATCAATAGCATGTAATTAAGCTGGGACTCCAGATTCTTAAGTTTTAAGACATTTCACTCATACACATTGAGAGTACATCAACAAAACAAGTAGCCAAGGCATTTGGTCAAAGGTAAATTTTTTTCTCTGGCTTGTAATGTGTTTAATAAATTATGTTGGTGACACTCATGGCAGAATGCTGACCACATGGGTCAAGCTTTCTGGCAACCATTACTTCAACTCGTATTTCTCATCACTGAAAATATAGTTGCTAAGGAACTATTTTTCTCTTAAAATGTATGTAGAGGAAAAGATGAGAAATTTCTATATTAATGACATGATAATGACATTGTGAAAATAAAATGGTGATGACATATCTACTGTGGGAATAATATGCCCTCAGGCTAACAAAAGCAGCTTACCTGTTTAACTTATTAGAATATTTTATAAACATATTTGAAATGAGCAACTCAGTTTATCCTGAAATAAAACAATGCTATATTTTCTTTTATGCACATGAAAAGAGAAGATAATTGCTCACCTACAACCTACCTAAGAAACCAATGGAGATACATTTACGATTAAATCAGAACAATATCATTTCCAGTACCTGTATGATACTCATTCTAGTGAGTCATCCCCAAAGACTTTTTAAAAGAAAATAGAGTTCTGATTCTATGTTTGCCATTAATTTGTTACAGAGTTGGGCAACCACTTGGTTCCTCCATTCCCTTCCATCAAAAAGAGTCAAGAGCAATTATTTGAGTGGAGTGTAAAGTGGATAGGTGTGAGTTAAAGAACTTCAGAATTGCAGAGATAAAAGGTTTTCCCTCATGGAATGCCATTATTATTAATATTATTGCCATCATCATTATTTATGCTCCCAGCACACGTATTGTGAAAATGTGTTATTCGCAAAACTGCTATGCCCTCACCATGTCATTTGCAAAATCACCATGTTCTTCTCACAGAAATGTCACTGAAATGTCATTTTTACAATAGCTGCATTATGAATCTGCTATAACTTGAATTGCTTTACAATGAAAATGCAATTTCTTAGCAATTAAAATTATTCCACCCACCCCAGTCAAATAATAGAAAATCGACTCCCTGTCCAATGTTGCTTATAGTGCAGTGCAGAACACTGCAAATTGAACAAAGTACAGCTTCTTACATACCTAGGAAGTTCTATGCCTTAGCCACACCAGCGGTTGCATTGTACTACATGTGATTATCTGCTAAACCTGATCTGAACTAGTGTAGCATATTACTAAAACTCTTACAAGATAGGAGGATTGCACTCTGAACTCAGACTCTTTTTGAGTTTTCCCAGGACTCTAACTACATCTAAGTTTATAAGTATGACAACACTAGATCAAGGTATGGAAGAAACTAATGTCAGTTTTCATTAAAGAGAAATTCCTTTCATAAATGCAACTCATTATCATTAGGTCTATTTAAATCCCCTTGCATTAATTGAAAGTTTCCTTTGTAATAACCGCATCTCAGAAACTGTTGATTTGACATACATTAATGTTATCATTAATAAGAATGTAAAAATGTACAAAGCATAATACATACAAGTCATCAGCAAGCTTCTCATAGAATGAAATTATTAATGGATATAGGGTCACATTTGAAGAGATTTTTAAAGGACTGTTTACAGGTGAAAATGTAAGGAAATGGAGATTGTTCAAGATGAGAATGTAACCCAGACCCTTAGAAATAAAAAAAAAAAATGCAGATTTACCAACATACCTAACTAGACTGGAAAATAGAGGTAGGGCCATGTGACCAATATAAGTGTAAATAGACAAGACAATGTATATGAGGCAGCATGACATTTGGCTTCCATCTTAAGTTAAGCAGTATTTGTGGTTGTCATTCACCTAAAGCAGAGAGTGTAGGTGTTTGGGCCAAAGAGACAAGACAATGCTTCAAATAGCCAAAGAATTGGAAGAAGTAGGGAAGCTTCCACCCATGAAATATAAGTTATAGGTGTATCCCATCTAGAAGCACACCCAACCCATACCTGAAGACCATAGAAAATGTGTTTTTATATCAAGACCAGGATCTCTACAAAAGCAAAGATGTATTTTCAAACGCAAGTATAAGCAAGCAGTCAAAAATTCACAAACGTTAAAGAAATCCAACATCATGGAAGAGATGAATGAGCAGAAGAACTAACTCTTGAGGAAATGAAGCTAACAAAGTAAGCACACTGAACAAAAGCTTTAAGGTAAATATGTTGAATATCCTTGGAGAGATTCCAAAAAGAGTTACAAACATGAAAAATAAACAACTGTAAAAACTAAAGACATTAATATCAAAATTAAAATATCAGTATATGAACTGAATAACAATATTAATATGGATGAAAATCAAATTAGTGACAGTAAGACTAGAACTAGAAAAAGTATTGTGACTTCAGATTAAATGGCTCACTGAGTGCCAAATAGGATAAATAACAAGAAGTTTTAGAAATACCTAAAAAACAAGAGGAAAACTTTAGAATACAAGAATAAAGCTTCCAGAGGGTATTTGGGAAGCTAAAAATAGAAACAAAAATCAGATTAGAGTCTGAGTTCTTATTGGTAAAAATAGATGCCAGAAGAGGATATAGGATTAAGGTTCTGAGAGAAATCTGTTGTGTATTTAAGTCCTGATCTTGTAATACTACCATTCAGTAACTTTATCATCTACAGACTATTGCAGGAAAAAAAATGAAAAATGAGTCAAAAAAGAGTAAGATATCAGCCATCAGAAATGATAATGAGCAAAAAAAAAATCATACTCCTACTTAAAAGATATTTTAATATACATGGAAAAGATAATTAAGTTGTGTTTAAACCAACTTGAGGGTCCACCCTGTTCTCCCAGAAAGCCTTACTATGTGAGTAAGAAGCCCTGTCATGTCATCTTTATGTGTGTGTGGTGTCGTCAGTCTTGATATTCAAAACCAAATTTTGGGTGAGAGATCCATGCCACCTCTAAAGCGTGACCACAATATGTGTGCAGAGAGAGGGATGGGAATAAATAAGATGGTGGAAAATATGTAGAAACTGGTTAACTCTAGACATCAATTTTTAAAGTCAACATGTTTAAATAATGAATATTAAAAGTAAGTCCTAGAAAATAGAATATATAAGTTCAAAACAATTAGAGAAAAAAGAAATAAAAAAATCAATTTAAAAGGTAAGAAATAGAAAAGAAACATCAGGCAAGAGTTATTTTGAAAAAGAAGAATTTTCGTGAACAAGTCCATAATGCAATAAATGTATTAAAACCTCTTTATTCAATAAATGAATCAGAACTTCTATTAACAAATAGTGACTCTTAGTTTTGGGTAAAAAGAAAATCTATCTCTCTTCTGACAGACACAAACAAGACCAAATTATTATTTTTTTTTTTTTAAAGATTTTATTTATTTATTTCACAGCGGGAGAGAGATCACAAGGAGGCAGAGAGGCAGGCAGAGAGAGAGAGGGGGAAGCAGGCTCCCTGCGGAGCAGAGAGCCCGATGTGGGCCTTGATCCCAGGACCCTGAGATCATGACCTGGGCCGAAAGCAGAGGCTTTAACCCACTGAGCCACCCAGGCGCCCAAGACCAAATTATTTTTAAATGGCTAAAGATAAGTAATAGAAGTAGATATACCATGAAAAATACTAGCAAGAAGAGATCAATGTAACAATATAAATAATTAAATGAAATGCAAAGGCATTAAAGGAAAGAAAGAGGATGCTTTATTTGACATAAGTAAAATACACCAAAAAAAAAAAAAGCCACCAATAGTTTTAAATCTTTGTGTAGATAATAACAAAACTTCACAATAAATTTCAAAGATAGTTTAACAAAGTAGTTAAGAGCAGAGACTGGAGTCAAACCGAGTTAAAATGGCAGCCCTCCCACTTAGTAGGTTGAGAGTTAGAGCAGGTTATCTCACATACAGTGCCTCATTTTTGGTATTGGAAAATGGGGGTAATAATAGTACCACCTCAGAGTTATGTGAGGATTAAATGAGTTAAAATATATTAAGTGGATAGGTAAATGCATAAATGTATGTACAATGTTACATTAAATTGTTATCATAGATTACCCATTGGGAATGAAGTCAGAAGGGGTGCAGAACAGGGATACTTACTTTTCTTACTTTATCCACATTTAAAATTTTAATTTAAAGAGTCTTTATTCTAAAAATGTGTAGAAATAGTATATACATAAATTAGAGGAAAAGACCCAAAGTTCCATATATATCTTTTTTAACCTCCTCTTGTTTCTCCTCACTACCTGATGGGAGGTCCTCCAGCCCTGGATGAGTGGAAGAGAACTTGACTCTTCTAATGAATACATTCTCCTACTTCCACCCTTCCAGTGAATGATATTATCTTTAACACATAAAATTTGAAGGACCTTGGACCTTTAGTCCTACACTTATCTACACAGCTTAAGCAAAAGGGTTTTTTATTTGGTTTTTGTTTGTTTGCTTGTTGATGTTGTTTTAACCAGGTAGAATATACAATAATGAAAAAGGTACTTATTGTCTTTCTGTGTGAATGCTCTTTTAAAAGCCCTCCTTCCCTATGTCACTCTACTGGTGGTGCTTTAGCCGTGTTGATCTCTAGATTTTGAGGAAAGATTGAGGTAAAATCAGTTATTTTATATGAAATGAAGAAAAATCAATTTGGCATGATTCAAATGAATCTAAATCAAACATATTTCTTTAGAAGTAGGTAATATCTGTGGAATGACAGCAGAACTGGTTGTAGGAAAAACGTCACTAAAAAAACTGAAAATCCAAAAGAAATTCCTCATATTTGTGGATGTAAGAGAAGAGCAATTTAAGATTTCCATGCAAGCAAAAATAACTGATCCAAAATCAATAGAGGAGGGCTATCCAACAACCAAAGTTTTGGAGAATTTAAAGGCAGAAACAGAAAGAACAGTATAGGCTCCAAAAATTTTATAAAGGAAGGTTTAAGATATTTAGAGATGGCAATCTGGTTAAAAGGGGAGGCCAAGAGATTTATCCTGAAGCTGTGTTTTCAGAGTAGGCACATGGTTTTTAATTAGATTTATGTTTATTTTTATTGGCTGAGGGAGTGGGTTTAGTGGTGGTGGTGGTGGCAGTTGTGTGTGTGTGTGTGTGTGTGTGTGTGTGTGTGTGTGTGTGTGTGTGTGTGTGTGTTTGGTAGGGAGAGGATGCAGTAGTCACTGCTTTCCGTAGCCAAACTTTGGCTTTGAAAATAAGAACAAAGGTAGAGCAATGATAATATATTCCTAACATAAATGCTTTTGTCATTTTAAAATATAAACTATGCCTGGAATATAATAAAAATCTTAAAGGAAAAAGTCAAGTTACCATACATGCCTAATTATAAATCTTTTTTTTCTGCAAAACTTAAAGAAAAGGAATCACTTGATATTCAAGTGACAACAAAGTCTCTCATGTTAGAAAGTTCTATCATTATTTATTTTGAACAATAAAGTGCAGTTTGTGAAAGAACGTCATCCAGAACATGTATAAATCTAGGGAGAAGTGCTAGTGCAAGAAAAAATATAGTTTCCCTGGAGCTATCTGCCAATCCTTGATAGTCTATCATCTGGAAATTAAAGGGCTAAGCACATAGAAGATAGGAGACAAAATCTGTAAAGTCACACCAGAGAGCACCACTTGAAGTCCAGACCCTTGAAGGTTGGATTAGGAAAAACCTGTCCTACAGCAGGAGGCAGAGAGGATAATTTCCAGTCTTGGCTTTGGGTTTTTACTAAATAGGAAAAGAAAAAATGTCTCTCCTAAGAATTGTAAACTATAAGACTACATTTATGTATGTTTGAAACCATTTCTAAAACCTCAAGCTGGGAATTTAAAGTTGTCCTTGATAAGTAGTGTCTCCAGGCATCAAGCATAAGCAATCACAAATACTTCGTGAAAAACATTTAAAAACCAGATGTCAAAAAATTCTTATGTTTGAAGGAACATGAATTGATATGCAAAAATCACTAAACATGAGGAGACAAAACACAATGAGTGGAAGTAAGTAGAAACCAAAAAAATGGCATAATCATGCACCCAAAGACCATAAATATTGGAATTATCATCTATGCAATATAAAATAAGTCTATTTTTTTTAAATAAGTCTATTTTATATGTTTAAAGAAATTTTAAAGGTAATAAAAGCATAACAGGATAATACTAATTTCTGAAAAATTAACCAAACAGATTTAGAAGATATTATTCAGAGTGTTGCAGAGACAAAGTGAAGAATAAATAAAGAGAGTATCATGAAATCTAACTGGAGTTCTAAGGGGAGCTAATATTGAAAGAGGAGAGGCAGTCTTCCAAAGAATAATGGCGGAGCATTTTCTAGATCGTGTGAAAGATGCCAGACTCCGATTTGAGAAGCCCATAGACTCTCAACGGGATGAGTGAAAAGAAATCTTGATTCATCCACATTGAAAGTACAAAACACTAAATCAAGAAAAAGCAATGAAATCAGCCAAATAAATTTTACAGAAGTACAATAACTAGAATAACAGATGACTTCTCAACAGTGACAATGGAAGTCCAAAATTAGAAGAATAGTATCTTCAAAGTACTGTATGTAAATGAACTGTTGATTCAAAATTGTATATCTAGTTAAACTGACCTTCAAAAGCAACAGTAAAATAGACATTTTCAGACATTAACAAAAATGGGTAAATCTTAAGAGTAAAATGTAATGAATTCTCCCAATTGTAGTTCACTCCCCTAAGAAGAGATGGAACATCTCCCAAGTAAAGTCTACCATGCCCCTTTCCAGTCAATCCCCATTCTCCCAACCCCACTCTAGAATAACCATATTTTTATGTTTTTCTCACTGGAGACTTTTTTTTTTTGACAGTTCTAGAACTTCATATGGAAGGAATCCTACTGTTTTGCACTTCTTTTGTATTCTTGTGTTAGGCTTCTTTCAGACTAATGTTTTTGAAATTCATTCATATTTTTATGTGAATTGAATGTCACCCCTTTTTATTGTTAAATGGTGTTCCATCGTTTGAATATTTCACTCTTTATCTCTTTTCCTATTGATAGATGACTGTGCCAGTTTGGGCTTTTTATCTGTAAACTGATATAAGTATTCTTTTTTTTTTTTTAAGATTTTATTTATTTATTTGTCAGGGAGAGATCACAAGTAGGCAGAGAGGCAGGCAGAGAGAGAGAGGAGGAAGCAGGCTCCCTGCCGAGCAGGGAGCCCGATGCGGGCCTCGATCCCAGGACCCGGAGATCATGACCTGAGCCTAAAGCAGAGGCTTTAACCCACTGAGCCACCTAGGTGCCCTGATATAAGTATTCTTGTACATGTCTTTTTATGGATTTTTATTCTTTATCAGCTCATGTGAAGCATTTACAAAAAATGAGTCTTTGCTGCGAAGTTCAATAATATTCAGTGAATCAATACCAAACACGTATATTCTCTGAATAACAAAATATAAACCAATAAGGAAAAGAATTTAAAAACACATACATTTGTACATTTAAACACACTTCTAAATAATTCATGGATTAAAGGAGAAACCATAATGGCAATTAGGAAAAAAAAGCAAAATATTTTTAAACTTGCATATGATAGTGTGACATGCAGCCGCAATGACACTTAGAGGAAAATTTATGGGCTTAAATTCCTTAGTAAAAAAAAAAAAAAAGGCAGAAAGGACAAGGCATCCAACTTAAGAAGTAAGAGAAGAATGATGGAATTTATACCCCCAAAATTTTCCCAAAAGGAAATTGTAATAATAAGCAAAAAAATTAGTGAAATGGAAAGTAAAGATATACTATAAAGGAACAACACACCCAAAGTTGGTGTTTTGGAAAGACTAACAAAATTGACAGACTTCCGCAAGATTATTTAAGAAAAAGGAATAGAAAACACAAGTAAGTACTATTAGCAGTAAAAAAATGATCATAACCATTACAGAGATTACATTTTACATGAAAGATTTTAAAGAAACTGTTATGAAAATAAATGTAAAATTTAAATAAACTAAATAAATTCCGTATACACACACCCATACATAAAACTTAACAAAAGTGACATAAATGTTCTTTCTGAAGGCATGCTTTGTCTCAAAACTTCTCTGCTCAATTTGCAAGTTTATTAGGTATATTTCTGCTTTTCAAGTTATTGCAGAAGTAAAATGGAAAATGAGAACTGAGAGAGTCCAGGAGGTGAAAGGTTGAAATTTACAGCTATCGCTCATTTCCAGTTGGTAAATCACTTTGAAATTTGCATACAGTCTCAGGGCTTGTGACCATTAATATACAGTCTGGAAGAAAACACCAAATAAAAGTCCTGGTTGCCACACCTTTGCTAAGTCCTTTGAATGAATTAAGATGGCTCCCTCTTCAATTAGAATGGTTCAGGGAGTAAGACTAAGGTGAGAATCCTGGTGAGCTCAAAGGACCATAATTATGTTTAGAGGGAGGTATCACAAAGAAAACAGCATGCCTCATTTTACACAGTGTAGAGAATCTTTTTTTTTTTTTTTGAATACTGAAAGAATTGTTTCCAAAAATGCCAACAACCTGGGGTACAAGAGACTATGATTTTTCAATACAGCTAGGCTGCAAACATCTTACAGACAGGCAGTAGACTGAGGAAGCCCCTTTTCAGATGTGGCTGAGGAAAACTATGAGGATGAATGATCCAATTCAGGTAAGATGAATGATCCAATTCAGGTAAGAGCCAAGGTGAACTGTGGATTGGGGAACTGCTCCCAGGAACAATGACCACAGTCTAATCAAGAAATGCTTCCTACCTGCAGAGTAGTGGAGTTCACTGCATTTTCCCAGAGGAATTTCAGAATTGCTATGGACTACTAAAAATGATGAACTTCCAATTCTTCCTCTTCCTAATAGGGGTATTTATTTAGATTCTACCAACTCTTTCCCACTATTATAGATGGTACAGGGGAGATGCATAGAAGATGCCCTTTTTGTACTTAGGACCCAGAAGTAAGAAACATGACTTTAGACATGATGTAGATCACTAAATCCCAGACTTAGAACTTAATACCTAATTAAATGAGATTTTTCAATGTCTTGGCAAGTGTATTCTTCTTGTAGAAGGAAGAAAACTTTGTTACCATAGTGTTGACTATAGTAGGCTGTTATTTATTAACAACTACTCATTCCCATTCTGTCATTGTCAAATTTCTCTAAGGGACAGTATGTAGTCTCACCTCATTGATGCCGACCTGTTCATGTGACTTGCTTTGGCCAATGAGAAATGAGAAAATGCGATATCTGTCACATTTGGTTTGACTCATGCCTCTAATGCTCCTACCTGTGAACACGGCACATGCAAAACATGAGTTGCTTTTTCAGCCTGGTTTCTAGAATGAAAGGGAAATTGGAACAGAGCCCAGTTGAGCCAACAAAGACAATCAAAATTATAATATAGCAGGTAACATGAGCGACAAATAAATGATGTTACAAACCTTTGAAATAATGGAGTTATTACTACAGCAATATCTGATACTTACCAACTTGTGTTATGAGACTAGTATAAACTTATCAAAACAAAGAAAGAAAAAGAAAAAAACAAACAAGAAAATATATAGGTCTGGGGCACCTGGGTGCCTCAGTGTGTTAAGCATCAGACTCTTAATTTCAGCTCAGGTCATGATCTCAGGGTTGTGAGATGGAGCTCCGTGGGCTCTGCACTGAGCAGGGAGTCTCTGCTGGAGGTTCTCTCTCCATCTCATTCTCTGTCTCCCCCTGCTAATGCTTGCTCTCTCTCTCTCTCTCTCTTACTCAAATAAATAAATCTTCAGAAATTAAAAATATATATAGGTCATCTCATTCATAAATATGTATTAAAAATATAAACAAATATTGTCGAACTGAATCTAGCATTACATAAAAGAGATAATACCTAATGACTAACCCAAATTTACTCCAAGAATGCAAGTTTGGCTCAATAGTAGAAAATGTATTCATATAACTTATTACATTAAAAGAATAAAAAAAAAACAGATGATCACCATAGATGTAGAAAAGGGATTCAATAAAATTCAACCTTCATTTATAATGGTAATTTTAAGAAGACTCTCAGGAAAGAGGACTGTCCTAAATTTGACAAAACATGCGTATGATAAACCTACAACAAACATTCACTCAGTATTAAAATAATCTCTTTTAATGTCAAGTAAAACATCTTTATTGGATGATCTATTAGATTATATACAAAACTTTCTAAAATGAAAAAAATAAGAATTGCAAATAAACAAAAATATCCTATTTTATAGGTATTAAGAGAAATAGCTATTTGAGAAAAATGAAAAATGTTTCTAATTTTTACCTATTTTTTTCATATATTGTATATTGTCTAAGACTGTATACATTAAAAATGTAAGGAATCTTCAAATAATATATTCAATCTTAAAAGAGGATTAAGCAAGTTTGCTAAATGTAACATTAATAAACAAAAGTCAGTTGCATTTTATATACCAATAACAAACAGAAAACATAACTTAAAAAATACAATTTAGAAGATCAACAAAAACATAAGATATACAGAAATATATCCAACATGTTTTGTGTCAGATCATTATGTGGACAGTTTTAAAATTTGAAAACCATAAAAGAGATCAGATAAATGGAAGAACCAATCATGTTCATCAATAGGAAGATAATATTTTAAAGATGATAACTGTCCCCAAATTAATCACTAGATAAAATGCAGTTCCAATTGGAATCCCAGGAGGATTTTTGTGAAACTTCTAAAATTTATAAGGAATGGCAAATGGCCTAAAATAATCAAGACACTACTAAAGAAACTAACCCTACCAGATAATAAAACTTTTTAGGAAGTTCTAGTAATGAAGATAAGGTGGCATTGGTGAAGGGATAAATAGAAAACTGAAGAATACAAAGCCTACAAATTCTACTACATTAAAATTAAAGAATAAACAGCCAACTGGGGAATGCTAGGCCTGAGTGTGGGATAATGGGGAACAAATGTGTAAAGGGTATGCAGTTTCCTTTTGGGGTGATGAAAATTCTGGACCTAGACAGAGGTGATGGTTGCACAACCTGGTGAATATACTAAATCTCACTGAACTGTTAACTTTAAAATTGTTACTTTTGTGTTACATAAAATTACCTCAATTAAAAAATATAACAACAGTAATAATAATAATACCCCCAAAAGAATTTCTGCTTGTTAAAAGATATAATAATGTAAAAAGGTAACTCACAAGCTGAGTGAAATATTGCAACACAAATAAACTGACAAAGAATTCAATTTCAAAATATATAATGTCCTCACATGGACGTGCTTCTACAGAAAAAAAAAATCATGCCTTTCCCACAAACATGCAAAAAGTGACCAATATCTATAAATCTAATTTAAATCTAATTTAAAATCTCAAGGAGACAGCATTTCACACCCATCAGATTAACAATAACAATAGTAATAATAATAATTACATAATATAATAATAATAAAGTCTAAAATTCCAAATTTTAGCCAGAACATGAAGCAATGTTGGATCTTGTACACTACCGGATGAATTACAAAATGCTGCAACTACTCTGGAAACCTATTGGGAATTCCCTCTAAAGCTGCAGATGCTCTTTTCCTATGTTCCAACTATTGCACCCCTAGTATAAGCACTCCAGAGAAACTTACACAAATGCCCCAGATGACATTGTTTATAATAGCAAAAAATTAGAAACCATCTAACTGCCCATTGACAGTAGAATGTATAAGAAACTGTACATTCAGAGCATGGCAAACTATAGAACAGTGAACAAGAATGAACTTTGCCTATGCATACCTTTGTGAATGGGTCTCAAAATTCAAAGTCAAACAAAAAAGCAAGCAGTAAAAGAATTTTATTTTGCAGGAGTCTATTTACATAAATGTTAAAATTGCAAATTAAAAACCATAAATTAGGAATACATATGTAGTCATATTTTATTTTGTTTTATTTAAGATTTTATTTTTAAGTACTCTCTACACCCAACATGGGCCTCAAACTCACAACCCTGAGGTCAGGAGTCACATGCTCTACTGACTGAGCCAGCCAGGTGCTCCCTATGGTAATATTTTAAAGAAAAGTGAGAGACTGATTAACAGAACGCACAGGATAGTGGTTGCTTTCATAGGGGATAAAGGGAGATCCATATAGGAAGGGACACATGAGAGGTTCAAAGGCACTGGAATTGTCCAGTTCTTATGCTGGTCTGTGCAAGTTTGTTCATTTTATTATTATCTATTAACATTCTTTAAAATATATACATTTTATATGTATATGCTATATGCATGCTGTATCTCACAATTTTTAAAAAAGCAAAAAGATAAACTTGGAGAGATCACAAATATATTCCAGTTGGACAAATAAGTAAAGCCAGTCCAGAATGTGCTATGAATAGGTATTTGTGATTTTGGAAGAAAAAAGTAAATGCCCAGTGATACAACATTTTATATGGCTTCCAAAAATGCTTATCAGTTTCCATGGAGGAGTCTCAAGTATGCCACAGTTTCTCAAAGTAAAATTATTACTGTATTCTTTAGGATTCTTTTGGTTGTAAATGAGAGAAGCCTAAAAACCTAACTATCTTAGGCAAATGAGTAAAATATATTGGAAGATTCATGGGGCCCTGGGAAGAGTAGGAGTGCAGCTAGCCTCAGCGATCACACGTCTAACATAGAACCAAAGAGTTACAGTTCACATTTTAATTAAGATAGGTTTTTTAGGTTCTTAAACATACAATGAAAGGAATCCTAATAATACAAGCAGTAATTTTACTTTGAACAAAAGATTATTTTGCTGTCTTTTGCCTCTGTTTAACTCCATGTGCCTTCTTTATTCTCCCATACCAGTGTCCCGTACAAGGCAAGAAATATGATGATGGCTACCCCAGGGCTTCATATTTCCAAGCTTCAACCAAGTTTTAAAATCTCAGGGAAAGGTTCGGAATGACCCGGCCTAAGTCAAATGCCCATCCCTGGGCTAATCAACTGTAAGCAGGGGGGTAGGATCTGTAAGGAGATGGTGACACCACCAAGTCAAGTCCCATTGCTTGAATGAGAGGGAGATTCAGTCTTATCCCTTAGAGATCAGCTTAAATATCACCTTCTCAGAAATGCCTCTCTTAACTATACCATCTACAGTGGGTGCCCTCCTCTTATCCTTTCTCACGACACCTTGTCACTTTTGCAACACTTACCATCATAGGTAGCTCCTTTAGTTTTATTTATTTGTTTACCTGACATGGTAGACAAAACCATGACCTCCCCCAAAAATGTCCATGTCCTAATCCTCAGAACCTGTAAATAAATTTCCTTACATGACAAAAGGGAACTTTGTAGATGTGATTAAGGCTACTGGACCTTGAGATGGGGACATTATCCTGGTGGGTCCAATCTAATCACTTGAATCTTAAAAGCTGAGGACCCTTCCCAGCTGTGGTCACAAAGAGACGTGACAACAAAGGAAAGGTCAGAGGAATGTGACATGAGAAGGATTTGCTCTGATGTTATTGGCTTTGATGATGGAGGAAGGGAGGCCCTGAGTCAAGGAATATGGATGGCCTCTAGAAGCTGGAAAAAATAAGGAAATGAATTCTCTCCCGCAGCCTACAGAAGGAAATGCACCTTGATTTTAGCCTCTGTGAGACCCATGTTGAACAACTGCAAGATAATAAACTTGTACAGTTATTTATTTATTTATTTATTTATTTATTTATTTATTTATTTATTCATTTGACACAGAGAGAGAGATTACAAGTAGGCAGAGAGGCAGGCAGAGAGAGAGGAGAGAGGAGGAAGCAGGCTCCCTGCTGAGCAGAGAGCCCGATATGGGCCTCGATCCCAG
The DNA here is from genome assembly GCA_002007465.1 of Ailurus styani. NCBI lineage: Eukaryota > Metazoa > Chordata > Mammalia > Carnivora > Ailuridae > Ailurus > Ailurus styani. Next base: position 252,057 of record LNAC01000795.1, on the reverse strand, counting down.
GACCCTGGGATCATGACCTGAGCCGAAGGCAGCGGCCCCAACCCACTGAGCCACCCAGGCGCCCAACTTGTACAGTTTTAAGCCACTAAATGTGTGATGATTTGTTACGAGAGCAATAAGCAACTAATATCCCCCTGGCCATTGTCTTTTATTAGAATATAATCTTCAAGAAAGAATATTTCTATCTTTTTTCATCTCCATGCACAGTAACTAGCACATACTTGTTGAATGAATAAATAGATTAATTAAATGAATGAACTAAGAAATTTGTGACTCATATCCAAAAGTTCATCTTGCAGTCTTCATAGGAAGTGTTTATCTTCCCTCTATGGGAGTCACGAATGTGGAGAATCAAATAGAAATTGAAGCTGATGATCTCAAGTTTCTCTCTATGGGTCAGAAGGGAAAACTTTGGCTGAGAAAATGTGAAAAATGAGCCCTCTTCTGCAAAGAGAGAATTATGCCAAGCCAAGAGAACAATCAAAGATGCTAGCAAATCATAGAGCTGGGACAGCACTTATTCTCTATTCGAGCCTTCAGATGGGATGTGTTTTCAATCAGCTGATATTTCCTATTCAGTTTCCAGAAAGTTCCCACTGTCATAAGCCTGCTAAAATACTGGGTCATCCACATCAACTCCAAAATGGTTTCTTTGCCTGTGCAGTCAGATTTTATGATTTACAGCCATTAATGGAAACTAGTAACTTTTCCAGAAGAAAAATGATGGCATGTTCTGAGGAATGTATCCTTTTTCAGGCAATTTGTTTTTGAAGAGGAAGTTCAAGTTACTGATCAGATAATTCACTCTGTCTCCATGGGTTCAGCAATAGAATACTTTTAGTATGCAGAACCTGCTAGTTAAAACTGGCAGCTCTTTTCACCTGGGATAATAAAGCAATTGTGCCACAAAATGAGCAGGCCACTGTAAGGAAGAGGTTAAAGCAATATCATCTGAGACAGACACAGAGCCATTGAAAAACAAGAAAATGTATGCAGCAAAACAAGTTGTTGGAGGGCTAAAAGAATGGGTCTTGACTATTTTCATGTAAAACTTTTTTTATACCCCATATCCTTAACCAAAGCCATATATATATATATATATATATATATATATATATATATATAAAACAGCAGTCGCTAACATATAATTTCTTACTTAAAACATATACATATGGAATGGCTTTGCATGGTGGTCCAGCCAACTCACGAAGCTCCAGCAGAGAAAATGTGCCTTATCCCAGAGTCCAGGAGCACCCACTGGCGGTAAATCATTGTTCCCATCTGCAGATGAACTCCACATCTGAATTAGCCTTACTCTCACTTTCTTCTTCCCTTTCTTTCCACCAAATATTCTTAGATCCTTGAATTTCCATCTCTCTTCATGGTAACTGTGGAGGAAATGATTTTGGATGGAATTAAGTGGGCACAGGTGGTATATAGTACATACTAGCTCCCAGCATAACATCTGCTTCAGATTCTTCAAAGCTTCTCATTTTTACAACAGTCCTCTTGTCTGTTCTCTCTTTTTTGTAGTTCTGTTGGGTTGTTTTTTTTCTTCCTATTTCAAGTCCCTGGAAGAAAGAGGAAATGGGGTGGAGGACAGAGAAATTTCCATATGCTTCATCAGATGACAGCATGTAGTTATGTTTGTTGATCTGTGCTGGCTCACACTTTCTAGACCAGCACTGACCAACAGTGCTTTCCGCGAAGATGGAAATGTTCTGTATCTGCACTAGGCCTGTCTACTAACTTCCTGGTTCTACTGAGTGCTTAAAATGTAGCTAGTCTAATGACTATTTGAATTTTTGATTTTGTTTAATTTTAAGTAATTTAAATTTAGCCATCTGTGGCTAGTAGCCATCATGTGGGGCAGCACAGTTCTCAACACACAATGAGCGTTAGAGAATTCTGGTTCACTTTTTTCTATAGGTTATGCTTTATACATTATATTTTATTTACTTCAGAAAAAATCCTTGAAGTTTAAAGTTTGCATCTCAAACATTAGTGTGTTCCTAAGCATAACTACTCTCTCTCTTTCTCTCCTGAAGTTCATTCATACCTTGTTTCCTCTATTATCCTTGTCTCAGTCATATCCCAATTCCTTACACACATACACACACACACCCCCCAGAACACTAAATACCATGAAGAAAGAAGTGTCTGTCATTCCTATGTATGTTGCTTCTGGAAAAAATAAATGTGAGAGAAAAGGGGGAAATGTGTGATGGCCAGTCTCATAACATTTTCAAATGTAAATATTAGGGAAAGTTTAGAAATACAGTGCACTGTGTACATACAGAATCATGAGTTGCAGCTCATTACAGAGTACTTTTGCGATGACAATGCTTTGTCCAAAGTGAAATGTGTGATGAAGTGTTATCATTAACAAGGGAAGGAAAAGCAAAACAGAATTGGAGATTTTGTTAGGTTTAGACCTTTAATAACTTCAGAGTTATGTGAAATGCTTTTTTTTTCCATCAAGGGATATTTTTATGAAGCCATTGTTGGTCAAGTGAATGTTTGATAAATAACTTGCTTTTATTCCTAAGTGGTAGGCTGGACTGTGTAACTAATAAAGCCTGTTGTTTGACAGTCCTGCCAACTGTCTTTCTATCATAGAAATAAAGATGGTTACATGCTGTTTTGAATCCAACCAGATCCAAAACCTCCCATCAGAAGTTAAGATTTAGTTTCTAAATTTAGTATCCATAGTTTCTCAAATGTGACTCCTAACGAGAAAAAATTTCATTACAACAAAACATTTCTTAGGAGAACTAGCATGCTGTTCTAGTGGTCCCTTCCTATTGAATGCTGTCTCCATCAGCAAATACCAACATGACAGTTTGCACCATAATCCTTCAAAGTTGAGCTATGGCCCTAACATCCTTCTTAGTAATGTTTTGGTTCTGCTAGGATTAGATCTGAAATAGGATTGGTGTACTTGGTTTAGAGGTACAGTTACACTTTATGCCTGTAGGCAGGTAATACAGGAAAGGAAAGGTAATCAATGGGGGATGTATAATTAACCCAGCTACTATTATGAGTGACTGGAGTTTAATCCTAGGGATTAAATGGGATACAGTGTAAAATATTGGATAAGGGACAAGGACATTGGGATACCTATACTTCCATAGCCATTAGTTATTGGTTAAGGAATGCCTTGAAGGGTATGTTAATTTCTAGACACATCATTCTGGTGAAGTTGGTTCTTCTGACAAAGAGCTGTAGCTGGACATTAGAAGCCTGGTTGGCATGCACCAGGAAGGTGAATGGTTCTGAGGGCATATGGGCAGAGTTTTTACGGAATCTGCTACATAAATATTATATGAGATGGAATCCTTCTTAGAGAATAGCAATTTTATAGAGTTTATTTTAGTTATTCCAAACATTGCATTTTCTAGCTGAAAGAAGGACTAGTCTCGAATTTGGTGATTCTTTCATATTTGCTTCAAGATTCAATGATTTTCAGTAAGTTCTCCCCTTATTTCTAAGAATAAGGAGGATTCATCTTTATTTTGTACAGAAGCTACTTTATATCCTTGGATGTTTTAGCCACATGTCTTTTCCTAATTTGCTTAAATTTTTATTCATATGAAATAACCTGAACTTTTAAAATATTCTGGGTTTGGATCCACTAATGAATGTGCCCTATATAGAAATGGCATAGAACTCCATGAAAGTCCAGTTGTGAACCTCCTACATTGATGAGAAATATCAAGAAAGAAGACATGAAGAGCATGAAACTTTCATCTAAGTTATGTGTGTACATTGATTTAGTATACTCAAAACATGAAATGATTAAACAGTGAAACCCCATAGCTTCACTCAGGCACATGCAAAATTATCATAGAATGTACTTGTCATAGATCATACTCAACGAAGAAGTTTCTCTCTCAGAGAAAGTCAGGAATTTATGTAATACCCAAGGTAAGCAACATGGAGCAGACCACCCAAGCCCTTCCAGTGAGGATGATACAAATTTGGTGAAGAGTGACCACCGTGATGAAGTGTGGAAGGGAAGTTACCATGAAAACGACTCATAGAACCACAAAGCAGAAGAGAGAGGTGTGATCAGGAGTCACAAAGCAGAACCAAAATGAAGGCCTATGAGACAAATTCAAGCATCCAACTGGGCACAGGCACTGCTAGAGGCATGGTCAGCAGAGGAAGAGGTAAAAGTGAGGATCTTCCCAGAGAGCAAAAAACACAAAGAGGGAAAAGGAAGGGAGGAGAAGTAGGAGGGGTGAAAAGCAGTTCAGGGTCTCATCTGAGAATGCTAGTGACGATTGGGGGCTCACATGGCAAATCCTTCCTGCCAGAAGCATTTCTTTGTAGAACTCTACTAAAACACATTGACACACGTGGAAACAGCACCCTAAATGGCAAGGCTCATTACACTTTGTATTCCCTATAGCTGGCGTATGACTTAATGTATCTTTGGGATGATGCTCATTTGATTTATAATTTTTAAGTATTTATTGACAAAAACATTTCTACATATTCATTGTAGAAAGTTTTGAACATGCAGGGGGAAAAAATCAAAGAAGGAAATTAAAATCTACCTCCCCAGAAATGTTTGTATGTATTCTACAGTTTTTACAAGAAATTATAACATAACATAATATATAACATGCAGTTTATAATTTTTTAACTTACTAATTCAGAGCACTATTATGCTACCTAGTTATACTTCATCCATTTGTAAAAATACTTCCAGGAACTTAGTATTTTTGGAGGTAAAAATATCACTACCACTACCACATCATACACAAAACATATTAAAGAACAAAATGTTGGTTTCTGTTGGGATTGTCACTTCCTATGTCATGGTGACTATGCTGTTCACACTGTTAATGTTTCAGTGTCCCAGCAGGAAATGGATTACACAAATGGGAACACTTCGAAGAGGGTTTGGAAAAGGGTGTAGGGAAACCGCAAATACCCATGAGGTAGGAATAACAGGTCTTCCCCCAGACCCGAAGAACGAGGAGAAGGAACAGCCACCGGAATGTGAAAGGAGAATCACGTGCAGAGGGCCACTTTGACAGGAGCTCTGACCTGGTCAAGGGAGAGAGCCAACCTAAGGTAACTCTGCTGGGAGGGGACCTGGGAAGGAACATTCACCAATCTTACTCTTCATCTGCTTTGGCCTTCTGTCAGTGTTCCCCATCTCCTTCCTAAATCTAGCCAGCCTGGTAGTCTTTTGATGGAGTCCAAACAGGCAGCTTTCTGTGGAAGAAAGCAAGGCAGAGAAATGTAAAGAGTGGGCTCTGTCAAGGACCAGTGGCTACGTCTCTTGTCTATACATTCTGGGTAGCAAGATGTGTCTATCTTTCCTATATTCACTAAATTATTCACTTATTCAACAAAGATATTCAAACATCATATTAATACTCATAGAAAGTGGGAGTGGTTGTGGTGGTGCAGATGATCTGAATACCCAGCAACAGATTGTTAAATGTGGGTACATCAAAGGATGGAGTGCTATGCAGGTGGTAATAATGAATAGTATTCAAATAGTTATGTCAACTCTCATTTTCACTTCAGGATACTGGCAGGGCCACATCTGGAAGGAATTAAGATGGTAAACAATTGAACCATGGGTCTTAAGGCAAAAAACATTTCATTCAGAGAGGTATGGGCAATTTTCTAAGTGCATGTGTGAAGTCCTTTCCATTTCCTATGTTTGAAAAAAAATTCTCAAATTCTTTGGTTCAGAGTCCTAGTTCAATTCTGATTTCCTTTTTTTCCTGGAAGTCAGTATATAAATTTGATATCAGAGAAGAACTGTTTCAGTACAGACATTAAAAACAATCTACACACAAAGCTTAAGTTGTTGCAGAATAAAGATAACACCAACTTGCCCTGTTTCAATTTACTCTGTCTACCTAATTATTTTCTACCTCCTACTTTGTGGTATTTTATCAAGTCTTTAGAGTCAACAACTGACATAGGTGTCAAATTTTAGTCAAGTTTAATACAATAGCAAAGTGCACATAGCACATATAAAACAATATCTCTACAGCAGCATGAATGAGAATAACTTTGACCCCACTTAACCAGGTCACTTTTCAGGGAGAATAAAAGATAACTCCCTCTAGTCTAGGTCACAATGACCTTGATAAGTCCCCAGGCCACAATGGCTTCCAATTGCTCTTTGTACCAACCTGAACTGACCAGCCATGTTGCTTTTCTAACTAGAAGCTTTTCTGGAAAGGCCACAAAGATTAAATTCCTTATCTAAATCATGAGACTTTTCTACTATAGGGATTTTATGCTGCAGAAAGACAGATTAAAGTCTTAATATTCTTTGGATTAAATAACCCATTGCACTATGACAAAATATATGAGTTAGTGTGTTTGAACTGACATAAATGCCCTTATATACTAGCACATTTTATGTAGGGTCATATAAATGAGAAGAGATAATTTGTAATAAAAATAAACATAATATTCACTATTGTTAACAATCTCAGAGAAAATTGGCATTTGCTTTTTACGGCATTTGTTCAATACTTCTTCAACTGACAAAGGGTTTTACTCTCCCCAGAGGAGAGAGAAGTGAAATCTTCCTGGGGAAAGAGTGTGTTTATTGTGGGTAGGTGCCTCTATTTTCTTAGCCTAGTGAAATGCTGTGACAAATTTTCTTCTGCAAGAGAAAACTGACATTATGTAGACTAAACCCAGGTAATTGTAACTGTAAATCATCCCTCCTTAGATATTAAGGTGCTCTTTGTGGGTTATTCAAAAAGCGAGTTTACAGAGTTATTTTTAAGAAACCGATTTTATTACAAGGTAAGAAATCACTGTAAGTATTTAAACAACTAATCGATAGTTTTCAACATTATCCCCTCACCGATTCAAGCATCACTCTTCGTTTGGGACAAGCTTTCTGACTGTGGTTGAATAAAATAATGGCTCCTTAGCACTCATAGGCTTCAGTTCATGCAGCATCAGAGCTGCCTGAGAATTTTGTCTCCTGTTTTGCCACCCTTTGTATATACCTTCTAAAGAGTTCAACAAAGTGTCAATAAGCTTTTTTTTCTGAGCTAATTTTTTTATGGCACACACTTTGTCCATAGAGGTGGGGGAGAGGGGGAACACATGTTTAGGATTGTGGCCATTTTAAACGAAGGGGTTGCCAGATCACAAACAGTCTTGCAGCTGATCCACTTTGCAATGTTGTCACACATGCCTAACAAAATATTGTACTACTGACACAATCGTTGTATTCTGCACTGGTAATTAACCTTGTAGAGTTATTTTAAACAAGCCTCATGCATATGTCATAAAGCAAATGACAAATCAAATGTTCAGATATGATTACGAAAGCTATTTTCCTTTTGGATTTAATTCTGTTCCTGCCAAAGCTTCTGTTAAGTTTCATTTTATGGACGCTCGATGCTAGAAAGATCTTTAAAGACCCCACATACCCTTTGCATTTTTGTTTTTGTTTTCTTTGTTTTGGGGTGAGGCCCAGGGCAGTGATGTGATTCGCCCAAGGTCACACAGCTAGCTTGCGATGGAATCAATAATAGATTCTCCTGATCTTGCAGTTAATACTCTTGCTCTGGTCTTTGTCTTGGTGGATTAAACATATGGCCCTAAGTGAGGAGAGGAAACATTTGGCCTTATGGATTAAAAACAAGCTTATGTATTTGCCTCTGAAAAATGTCCAAGATTCACTCCTATTCTCCTCTTTGCCTTTTCATTTACTTCCACATTAACCCAACTTTGTCCAGGAACCTTATCAATCTTTCAAACTCATTAAAACTTCAAAATTCCCTTTATCTGAATAAATACCATTTGACTTAGTCCATACACTTCAATACCATCACTTGTGCTATCTTGGTCATTTGTTTTCTAGCACCCTAGGCTGAGGTGATAAAAATAATAGCTTGCTTTGGAAAAGGGCATGTGAAGATACAGATACAGGTAGACTAGGAGACCTGCAGTACTTCCAATCAAGGAGCTGAATACACAGAGGCTGAATATCATGGTCACATGTATGTGTAGGAGAATAGCTAAATGAAAACGGACTAGAGACTTTTGATTTCATTAAACTTGCTACCTACTCATTTTTAGGACTTAGATCCATATTTATCAGGGTTGACATATGTGCCCACATCATCTTCAGTTTGGCCCTAATATCTCAGTCCACAGTTAGTGTATCTGTGGCAAAGGGGACTTAATACCACCGAAGTGTTCATCTAATCACTACTGTCTTTGGCTATCATTATCATCTTCATGGTCTAAAATTCAGGGATTTAGCCCCAAACTATATATCATTAGTGATAAAATTAATGTAATCATTCTTTTTTCCAATCTCATACAGCAACTTCTCCTAATCCTCAAATGCCACTTGAAGTGGAAAAAAATCATAATGAGTGTGTATTTTACATCTTATTATGTGTTTGTGACATAAAGGAAGCTGAGAGATAGATAAGAACAAATTTGGAGTGATTTCACAATGATTGTTTCTAACCTGCTTCTTCCATAGTTTCAGCTTGGACTTTAGCACTTTGCAAAGATGTAGCAGGTAGCCCCACTTCCTTACACCAGTTTCACTCAGCTGGTTGTAGGTGGAACTGAATGTCTAATAAATGGACCATAAAATAAACACTCACTTTTTCCCTGACCACAAACGACCACATCTAAGCCATATATATACATCACGGGGTTGGTGGAAAGATACACAAATAAGCTGATGAGGGGCAAGGAACCACTTGACAGAAGTAGAGAGACTAATTCTATTTCTCTTTCTTTATAATTTGGGACAGTAGCTCACTATTCCCTTGATTTCATTTCTTTGAATTCTAAGTACATTTGGTACATATGCACATACATCCACACTTCCTTCAAACCCTAGCTCTACCGTTTCCGAAGTGTACAATCAGGATCAAGTTAATCAAAATTCCATGAACTTCAGTTTCCTGGTCTTTAAAATAAGAGCAGGGAGCCTGCTTCCTCCTCTCTCCTCTCTCTCTGCCTGCCTCTCTGCCTACTTGTAATCTCTCTCTCTGTGTCAAATAAATAAATAGAATCTTTAAAAAAATTAAATAAATAAAATAAAATAAAATAAAAATTAAAAAAATGGAGCGCCTGGGTGGCTCAGTCAGCTGAGTGTCCAACTCTTGGTTTCTGCTTAGGTCATGATCTTAGGGTTGTAAGATTGAGCCTTGAGTCAGGCTCCACACTCTGCTGAGAGTCTGCTTGAGATTTTCTCCCTCTGCCCCGTTTGCTCTCTTTCTCTCTGAAATAAGTGGGGGAAAAAAAAGCTACTCTTCAGGGACATTTATATAAAAGCACATGAGACTCCCACAAAGAAAAAAAATGTCTCTGCTAAAGATAAACTCACAATATAATTTAAATATTCAAACATTTTGAGGAAGCAATTCACCATTAGAAAGATTCAGAAGGTACAGCAAAGAGATATAATAAAAAAAAGAACAAAAAGCAACTTTAAAAAATGAGAATACTTAAAAGAACTAAGAATTAAAGCATAAATATAAACCAAAATGAAAAACCAGGATTCTTTTTCAAAATCAGCAGATATAAAAATAATCAAATAAAAGTCTTAGAAATAAAAATTATAGCCAGTAAGATTAAAACTTAAAGAATAAATTAGATAACAGAATAGATTTTCAACATATGCAAGCAAAAATAGAAAGAATTCTTTTTTTTTTAAGATTTTTTATTTATTCATTTGACACAGAGAGAGAGATTACAAGTAGGCAGAGAGGCAGGCAGAGAGAGAGGAGGAAGCAGGCTCNGCTGAGCAGAGAGCCCGATGTGGGCCTCGATCCCAGGACCCTGGGATCTTGACCTGAGCCGAAGGCAGCGGCTTTAACCCACTGAGCCACCCAGGCGCCCAAAAATAGAAAGAATTCGGGCGCCTGGGTGGCTCAGTGGGTTAATGCCTCTGCTTTCGGCTCAGGTCATGATCTCAGGGTCCTGGGATCGAGGCCCGCATCGGGCTCCCTGCTCAGCGGGGAGCCTGCTTCCCCCTCTCTCTCTCTGCCTGCCTCTCTGCCTCCTTGTGATCTCTCTCCCTCTGTGAAATAAATAAAATAAAATCTTTAAAAAAAAAAATAGAAAGAATTCTAAGAAATTCACAAATCTTTAGATATAGATAGAAACTTTTTATACCCCTCTTTCAGAAAAATTAAGAAAATTACCAAGTCCAAAACCTGACTTCATTCCACCAATGTGCTTTCTCCCTCCCATCTCTGGATGTTCAAATCTCAAAAAGACTTTGAGTTGCAGTTTAACTGTGCCCTTTGTGCCCCTTTCCCTCCTGTCTTTCCCGTAGACATGAGGCATCCTGCTGGTACTAGTACTAGTGGTTAATAACACTATAAATATTTTATATGTTAATCTTCACAACTCTCTGAGGTAAGTACTATTATTATATCCATTCTACAGATGAGTAAAGTCACTTAACAATGAAGACAGATCTTTACTCCACTCATCCAAAGCTTTACCACCACCTTCCTAGTAGCACGTCCCTTTCTGTTTGACTTTACTGTTATCCATACTACATGTCTTATCTTTCTTTATTGAGTTGAAACTTCTTAACAGGGACATTCTTCAGGCATTTTTATAACTCCCAACTCCCAGACCCTGTACCCCATTGTCTCCCAAGATTCTTTGCCCATAATAGGTGCCTAAAAATAGTTTTTGAATGAATTGTTGCTTTGTTTTGTTAGATTTAATTTGTTGTGGTTTCCCAAGGAAAGGTAAATATAGTCACAAGGTTGGCATAAACCTATTTTGGCAGATGGAGTAGATGTGGAAAGCAAACCATCTTTACTTGTATTTAGCCACCATAAAATGTATTAGGCCACTTACCATATATGGCGACTTACTAAAAAAATTCACACAGCAGGTAAAGCAAGCATGGTTCCTGCTTTCCAGATGTCTGTATTTCAGAAACAATGTAGTGAATAAAAGATGGAAGGCTTGAATGGCCATAGTCTCCTCTGACTGAAGACAACTTTATTTCTTGAGCTGACACTTAGATACCTTAACTCGTTTAATCCTTAAAACAAACTTACGAGTTAGATATTATTGTTTCCCACATTTACGCATGAGGAAAACAAAGAACGGGCAATTAAGTAATTTGATAAAGTCAGAAGACAGTAACTGTTGGAGGTGGAATTGTAACCCTAGCGATCTAGCACCAGGAACTGCACTTTTACACAATACTATCTGTAACAGGACTGTGGCTGTGTTGATGTCAAATCATCAACTTAAAAAGCCAAATCACAGCCATGCAAGATTCCTAATCCCTCACCACCACAAACAGCTGCAGTGTTTGTCACCACCAGCTTTTCTCTTAGGAGAGTTATAGGCATTTGCCAGAGAAGACATATATTATGGTCCATGAGGTAGATTACAGTATTGATGCCATTTTTCCCAAATGGCAGAATATATTTCCCTTATCCCCATCATTTATGTCAGTGTTGGCCAAATGATTTGCTTTGGCTAATGGAATGCAAGTAGATATGACAATGTGCCAATTCCAAGTTTACACCTTTGGGATGTTTCACGTTTCCACTAATCTTTCGTGCACATGAACCATTGCCATGAGAGGAACATGCCTTGGGTAGCCATTGATCCAAGGAGCATGATAAACTCTTGGAACAAAAATGGGTCCAACTGACAACATGGAGCCAAGCATAACTGAGCCAAGCGCAGATCAGCCAAATGCTCACTGACCCACAAACACTAGAATAAATGATTTTAAGCAACTGAGCTAGAGTGATTTGTTACACAGCATTATTATAATAGCTAACTGATACAGGCTGACACCAGGTTGTAGAACTTACTTTAGAATCAGTGGCTATTGCCTTACCCCATTTCCAACAATAGAAACGCCTGGGGCAAGTGGGTGCAGGGTCCAATTAGGAGAATAAATGTCAAAATCAAAAAAGATACATTTGGGAGTTTTTCATTTTCTGCCATGTTGGCATTTCACTCACATATGAAAGTCCCTGAAATATCGCTTTTTGGCTGTGTTGTCATGATCCGTTCTATAGACATTTTGATGCACTTTATTACAAACTTTAAAATCATATTAGCAGCTGTTATTTTATATCACAATGGATTAATAAGATGCATTTTCACAAATAAGACACATTTTAGATAGTTTTGAAAAAATTTCAGTGTGAAAATCTTGTGCCAGGATTCCACATTTTAAATGACACATTTCCAAATAGCCTAAAGTGAAAACGCTCAAGTAATATGCCTATTTGTACTGTGCTTGAAACTATCAGCTCCCCCAGCAACCCAGGAAACACATAACCTTCCTACATATTGTGTTGTTTTCTATTGTAGCGTATGAAATTCAGGAAAAAATACTTCTTGGTTCTTGTTGCAAGGGAGTTCAGTGAGTAGCACTAAAAAAATAATATAAGTAAAATAAATATTTTTTCAGGTTTCCACTGCACTACTTGAATAATTTGTGTCAGAATTATCAGAAAAGCTTTGATTCCCCTTCATATATTAGAATAATGGAATGTTCTATTGCCTTTTCATGTGGAATAATTAGGAAAGATAAGGATTTTTTTTTTCTTGGAGGCAATCCTGCTTCCTATGGTGTTGCTAAGGAATAAGGAATTTTCCTTCCAACTGATCTTAAAAGAGATATCTAAGATCTATATCGCCTGTTTATGGATTACAGCTAACTTTACAGTCATGCGTAAACTGTACATTTGAGTGCAGTAAGACACGTCCCCTGTCTCACAATAAAAATATTATGGAACATTATACTTCCATATAGTAATGGTACTCTTATTTTACTAGTAGAAAGGTACAGTACTAATTTAATTGACTAACATAAAAGTCTCTCAAGTAAGATCAATACTTTATTTTCTCAACAGTTTTCATAAACGAAGATTTAATTCAACCTGTATTCCTTATCCCTCGACACGCAGATAAGGGGCAGGTCTGCTGACCACTCTGCTCTCTGTGACACACACATGAAACCTTTGGAGCAGCTTCATAATGTAACCAACTGATTTCAACCAGGCTGCACATTAAAATCACCAGGGAAACTTTTAAAAGACACCAATGCCCAAGCTCCTCCTCAGGTCAATTAAATCAAAATCTCTGGGGGTGGGTTTGGGATATTATTATGTTTTTAAAACTCCCAAGGTGATTCAATTGTGCCATCAGATTTTCCATCCATTGATTCAGGCTCTAAATTTTAGGGAAACAGGACTCAAGCTAAGATCTCAGATAGATGGTCTTACTTGGGGTCTACCCTGCATTCCTGTTCTGGTTGCTAAGGGCAGAAATTCCCCACTCGTTGCCCACATTAGGCAAGGTTTTTTTATCTTTTTTTGTTTTTGCTTTTTTGGTGGTGGTATTTTTTTCCCCTTTGTACACTCTGGATCTTTATGGCCGTTGCTTCAATGCTTTTGAGTGCAGATCTCCCATTGACACCAGTGGGGGTGCTGCTCCTGCAACGAGTTTGGAATGCACAATTGAGAGCTCCTGGGTGCTGTTGCAGAGAGAATTTTGCCCTGAGCTTCTTATACACACCAGGGTACAGGTTCTTTCTTCCCTTTCTTTATTTTAATCTTGCATTCTCGTGTCTGTGCCTTGTGATTGTGAATTTTGATTTCGGAGTTGCTCCTTTACTTTCTCTAAACTTTGCATGTGTTGTTCTTCTCTCCCTGGTTCTCAGGGAGGTCCTCTCTGGAGGGGTTCTTCCTCTGAGTCAGCAGGTAGGAAGAGAGATGTTGGTCTAGTTTCACTCCTGACCAGAGTCAGATCTTGGGCCAACAGGGTCAGTCATTTAGGTCTCTCATGTTCCTGCTCAGTGTAATGAGCATACTGAATGGGAAAAACTTTTTGGTTCCTTTTGATAAAGAGACTGTGAATCTGGGTAGGGCCCTTAGGATCTAATAACATTCAGCATACGATTGTGTTATACCTATGGGGAAAAAAAACTGTTTCATGAACTTTTTAGGAGAGGAAGGGGAAGAAGGGACAGAGTCCTGAGAATTTCTCTAGACTTCTGTGTAGAAATATCTGTGGAAGTCCACTCCACGAGAGTCACAGTTCTGCATTCTCCCAATCTACAAAAATAATACTACCCTATATTGACCAAGGTGGCAAAACAGATAATGGGGCTCTTTCTTCAGGAGCACCACCAGAATTCTATCATGTTATAACAGACAAGCTGAGAACACATGGCTGAAATGATGGGCCCACCCTTACAATACAAGGTCCAAATCTAGCAACCCGAGGGGAGGGGGTGGGCACCAATCTAGCTGCACAAATGGCCTTGAGTGTGTGGGATCATGCAGTCTCTCAACTTGTCTGTAAAGTACTTAGGATGGCATTAGGTTCTGTAACATGGTATCAGTCTAGCCACTTTCTCAAGAAAGAGTAAAAGACAATTTTTGATGGAGGATATTTGATTTTCATCACTCCCACTTTGCTTGGATAACTATTTTTTGAATTATTTAACCCAGAAAAATCCAGAAATTCATGTTAGTTCTCATTATCATAAATACAAATTGCTGATTTTTTTCTTTCTTAGAGGAAAATGGATGTTTTCATTTATAAGCATATTGCCCAGTTGATACTTTACTCCAAACTCTTGTCATCAAAACTGATGACAGAGCTCTGATTGGAGTGGGATCAGGTCCAGTGACGGGATCCCATAAAACCTGCCAGAGGACTCCACTTCATGGAATGATTTTTTTCTATTTAGTCATTTGAGGGCTTTTTGTAAGTAAGATATTTGAAGAGATGGGGGAGGTAGAATTCAGAAGTTAGTTGAATACCTGTGTCTATTATCTTCAGATGGGAATCATACACCAATAACATCTGGTGTATTTCCTCCAAAAGAAAGCTTGGAAAAATAATCAGCTTTTAAAAATTAATGCAAAAGTCTCCCTGTTTTATTTATTATTTTTTTGCCTGCAACTAAGGGGAGGAGGCTACATGACCAATTTCTTTGGGTTAGTAAATGTTGGACTTAGGCAGAAAGTTGGTGAAGAGTATTTCTGATAATAAAAGAAAAGGGAGCCAAATTGCTGGTGTTTTCTTATTTTCTATTCTGTAGTTCAGTGTCATTTGAAATAGAGAAAGATCTTTGAAAATTTGTGGATTTTTGCTATGAATTATTTAGCAAAACAAAGCAAAAAGACAGGTCCATTTCCTTTCAAAAATCTGACATACTACTGCTCCCACAGCAAAAATGATCACGCTTTGTTGGAAATCCAAAAATGGGAAAATTTTAAATTCACACTTACATTTGGCTATAAAATGTCCTCGTATTCTCATTGGTTTTTGAAAATGGAAAGACTGTAATAAAAGGCATGGAGAAAGAACCTACTTAAAAGAAATGTATTGGGGGTTGACCTACAGGGTTACATTTTTTAAAAGGGCTTCAAAACAAGTATAGAGAATGTGGGTGACTATGTTACTGCATATCCATGGCTGTTTTGGGGTGAGGAAGAGAGCAAGGCGGGCACCTTATGAGTCAGCTCCTCCATTCAGTACACAGAACTTTGCACAAACAAGGAGTAAGAAGTTGTGAATGGGGAGTACCTGGACAAGGAGTTCACAGGGAGGTATCTAAGCCTGCAGCAAATTCCCACAATATGCGGAGCTTGGCAGAAGGCTGGGCAGAGACATCTAAGAGAGTAGTAAGGGATAAAAGTATGGCTACACTTGTACTGAAATAAGTCAGATCCATTGTGTAGTTGATCGGAGCCCTAAGGCAAAAATGAGTTTGTAAAGGAGCCCGGAACCATTTACTCAAATGTTGGCTTCGTCAGTTGTTTTCTTATTAGCATGGAGGCTGGGTTGAGAAGTCACATGATAAAAGAGAGGGGAAGAGGGAGGGGAGAATGAATGAAGGAAGAAACAAATTCAAGTATAGATAGTACATAATTAAGAATAATAAATACATGGATGATAAGGTGAATATCTGAATAATGGAACAAAGAGACAATAAACTGGAATGATCCCTAATTTACAAATTGGTGAAGAGCCCAACTGGTCCCCAAGTCATATTCTACTCACCCTCAGGCTACTTACACCAAGACCCCTCAAACATTTCTTCTGGCAAAGGAGAATGGATACCCTCCCTGGAGGGTCTGGTGGCACAGTCTGAAGCGATCTTAGAAATCTGTTGTTTTATCTTTGAACTGAATGCAAATTTTACATTCTAATCCCCATTTTACCCATACTTATGCATATAGGTTTCCTTCAAGTCTCGACAGTCAATGTTCACAATTAAGGATGCAGCTTGGCACATCCCTCAGTACACACTGCCCCAGAGTACACAGAGTCGAGTTTGGATAGGCAGTGATAAGAAAAGAAGAAATGAATTCTCAGCCACTAGCAATGTGCCTTGACCTACCCAGAGGACCGAATAAAAGAGACACCTACATCTTCGAGGAACAAAGAACCTTGGGCTTCTATGAACATTTCATCACAGCTTCTGGGCCACCACAGGCATGACCCTGATGTGTTAAAGCAAACTGGTACATGGGAAAGGAGGACTATGAGAGTAGATCTAAGGCCAGCAATGATGGAGTGAAATGTTGACAGATTACATTTTACAGATTGAATTTTAGATCAAATGCTTTCTTCCAATCTCCATTCTCAATACCACCCTCTCATCCCAGACTTCTCAAATGCTAGCCTGCATCAGAGTCACTTGAAGATCTTGTCAAATACAGATTCCTGAGCCCCCTCCCCAGGGTTTCCCGTACAGTGGCCTGGAATGAGACTTGAGACTCTGCATCTGACCCCCCATTCCCAGTGATGCCGACCCTACTGCCCCTGTGGTCCACACCTTAAGAAATGCCGATTTAAGCCATTCTTTGCTCACTGCCTCAGGAAAGGGATACACCATGGAAATCTGAGAAATAGTTCTGAGATCTGAATTTTAAACCTTCAGCTTTGGGGGAAATAAAGGGACACTTAGCATAGACAAAGATTTGGAAAAATACTTGAAGGACTAGAAACAAGTTTTCCTTCTCTGGGGGGAGTTGATTAGCGCTTAGATGTTGATGAGGCCCCTGTGAGAAATGAGCCTGGATTCTGACACCTCCACCATGGAGTCTGGCTGTGAAGATGGAGAGAAAGGACAGTGGATGGGATGTGAAAGCATAGGTAGCTGATGCCTCAGTTCCCACATAAAGCCCTGAGAAGGTGGGAAGTCCTGAGAAGATGTGGGTAAGTGGTGTTCCTGAGCCAGGAGTTGGCAAACTTTTTCTTAAAGGTTCAGATAGTGAATATTTTAGCCTTCACATGCCATATAGACTCCATCACCACTATTCAGCTCTGCCATCAGCACAAAAGCAGCCACAGACAATGCCTAAAAAGGAATGTGGCTATGTTCCAATAAAACTTTATTTACATAAATAGGCAACAGGCTAGATTGGGCCTATGGGATGTAATTTGCCCACTCCTGGTCTAAGACGACAGAGCTTCCGATAGCCACAAGGGCTTCCCACATCCCAGCATGTACCAGGAGACCCAGACTTACACATGTGCTAAAGAGCAGCATGGTGGTTAGAGAGAACTTTGATTCCCTGAGGTTCCAGCATCCAGAATGGGGAGAAAAGGGGCCAAGGTAACCCCTGGCCCCAAAGGGGCCTTGCCCAAGGTGGAGAGATGCTAGGTCCCTATTCCCCACAGTGTTGCAGGACCAGGTAAGCCCCCGGAAGAGTCACAACCCTCAGCCAAGGAGGGAAGGGGAGAGTGACATCAAATTTATTATGTTTTCTTACCCTGCAAGAATGGAGACTCAAAATAGAAATCGATTTACTTTTAAAAGCCAGATTTATGTCCTATTCTTATGTTTGCAGGGATGAGCTATTTCACTTTTTTGTTAATTGGAAATTTTTTCTTTGAAATCTGCTGCACATTTTACACTCAGAGTGCGTCACTAGCCACATTTTAAATGCTCAAAAACCACATGTGGGGAGAAGATACTATATTGGACTGTACAGCTTTAGACACCAAAATCTTCCCTCCTTTCCCTTCTCGGAGCCATCAGACCAGCCCAGCAGACCTGCCTTGACTGACCTTCAAATAAGTTAAGAAAACGGCTGTTACTCAGGGGGAGCACAGACTCCCAGCTGCCAGAGGCCTGAAAGGAGGATGAAGAAAAGGATTTTTTTAAAACCTCCCCTTCCCGGAGGCTTCCCAGGAGGACAAAAGACCCTGTGGACAATCATTTGCATGGGAATTTGAATAGTTCGGTTTAATCTCTAGGTCAGTGTATATGACCATTCCAGGAAAACCTGCACCGTGGGTTAACTGAAAAACCTAAATGTAGCAACATTTCCCAACCATTACTCACTTCTAATAATTTTCAAGTAAAAGATGAATAGCTTAGTAAATCCATGTTATTAAAATAATTTATAATTAATCAAGAATAATAAGCAAATAGAATAATTTGATAGTTACACATTTCTAGGAGAAACACCCATCATTTATATACACATCACAGTGCATAGTTTATAATTCAATCACCATCCATGGAGAAAATTTGGAGGTTGGATGGATCACCCAGATATTAGTGTATTAGGTTCAATAATAGGATAGCTCATAATTTAGGATGAATTGAGAGTCCTGCTGTATTTTGAATGATTTCACCGAGTCTATGTGCTTCATCTCTAGCCCCATGGGGGTGGAAGGTTTAATTAAGTAACATTCGGATATTAGATCCCTAGAATCCTAGAAAGCAAGCTAAAGCTGGAAATGTAGGATCGAAGATGCACTAAAGAGCCCCTTTTGGGTGGGTCTCCAGAACTGGGGGTACACTGCTGGTAACACTGCACTATGAAGGTAGCAGAACATTGCATTTCACGGACAAGATCATTAATACAGATTACTGCCTTTTAACTCATGCCAAAACAGGGTGTGTGTTGTTCACAGGGTTTTGGAAAAATGTGAAAATGATATATTTAAAACCAGGTGAAAATAT
This sequence comes from Ailurus styani, assembly GCA_002007465.1. Lineage (NCBI taxonomy): Eukaryota > Metazoa > Chordata > Mammalia > Carnivora > Ailuridae > Ailurus > Ailurus styani. The sequence goes on along the minus strand of LNAC01000795.1, from coordinate 233,090 downwards.
GCTGCTTAAGGTTTTAAGAAATTAAATTCCCGAGGTGACAATACATTATCATGGATTGCTGTTTGGGCAAACCCTTCCCTGTCTCTCTAGATCAGCATGGCCCTGCAGAATATGATGAGCCACACACGTCATTTACAATGTTTCAGGAGCCACATTTGTTACATAAAAACAAACAGGTGAAAGGAATTTAAGTAAGACTTTATTCTACTTCGTGTATTGAGGATGTCGTTATTTGACCATGTGATCAATATAAAATATTATGAGTGATTTATAATACATTTTCTATAGTAAGTCTTTGAAACCTGGAGGAGATCTTGCACTTGGAGCATGTCATGGGCCGCATTCCCCGTGCTCCATCAGCACAGGGGGCTGGTGACGGCCCTACTGGCCAGCGCTGTGACCGTACCCGACACCTTGTGATCACCAGAGGCGAATGAGACCCAGACTTGCTTTCTGCCCCACGTGGCCAGAGCTCTCCTCCCCTTCAACCAGCACAAAGCTGCTCCACAAACAGACTTCAGTGCGGTCAGCAAATTTCACCGAATGCAGACTCTTAATACCCCCGATTTAGACATGTGACATGTGTGGAGACCCCGATTATTTCCACCCACAAAATAGGAGAAATGCTCTGCTGTTAACAACGGCTCAGTGTCAAACAGCAAACACTCAGCACGACACCTCCGGCTGATCACATGTCCTCAATCTCTTTTTTTAGAGGAAACTGAAATCTTTAAAAGCTTTCTTGAAATCACGTTCTTTTGATTCTTAGATTTGATAAATAGCATATGTGTTGGGAGGGGGGGAGCAGGGGAGGAAAGATTCCTGTTTTTACAGCTGACGTGTTGCCTAGGAAGAAGTCCCGGGGAAAAATAGTTGGATGGTGGAGAAGGAGGAGAACCCCTTCCCGCAGCCCTATCTTGCCTAACTCGTTAGAGCTTCTGGCTGTGTGGATATTCTGGCCAAAGCGACAAGTATCCCCTCAGGTCACAGCCTGCCAAATAGGATGATGACGCGGACAGACACGATGAAAGTCTGCTTTGAGAAATGTAAAATAAAAATATGGATTAGCCAGCGAGTGAAAGGGCTGTTTTCTTGTCCTGGTCCCTTGGGGAAGGGGAGTGCTCCACAAGGCAGCAGGCGGCTGGGCTTTGAAATGCCCAGGATTCACAAGGTATGATTCTTAAAATGACTCCCATCAATGTATTCACAGCAAAATCAGTGACTTGCCAGGTTTTCTGGGGGCTTTTAAGAGGGTCAGTATGTCTTTCTCTTCCACCACAATGAGAACAAAAGGTGCAGGCCATTTGGGCTAGCCTGTCTGGTTTTGAACCATACTGATGGATAATCTCACAAAACATCCCCCGAGGAAGTCAAGGGCATGGGTGTGTCTATGCAACCTGAGCCAAAATGGACCAGACCGAAAATGTTTTGCCACCTGAATGAGCTGCCGGGCTGCCAAATTGGCTAGAGAAGGCACAGCCAGGACCAGTAGGCAGAAACTGATGGAAGTAATTTCCAATTCATTATTTGGAAGGGGCTTCTAAAAATCAACAGTCTAACTATGGTATGGATTCTGGGAGAAGAGAGCTTTAAATCAGTGGGCCTATACACTCAGGGATCAAGTGGTCCCTTCTCAGGCAAGCTGCACCCGGGAAATCCCACATTCTTCAGTTCATTCCATCAATATTCATATACATTCATTGAAAACTTCCATGTCTCCGGCACTGGGGTCACAGAAATAAAAAAGATGTGGTCTCAGTTCTCAAATAACTCTGAGGCTCATGATTCCATCCATGATTGGTGTCTAAAATCATAGGGTTAAGTCTCAATTTGGGTGGGTGTGAAAGACTGTGATCCCTTCTGAGCCCCGCATTCATAATAAGGCAGCCTACCCCAATCAGGCAAGGTAGGGGATCAAACCACTAGCATGCCTCGGGCTATGCCAGCCGGCCTCCCTGGGATCTTTCCCTCACCTCAGTTTACCTTTCAAGTGCCAGGTAGGGGCTGACCTTCCTCAGATTTCCTTCTTTGACAACCAAAGTGAGCTGATCTCTCTCTTGGAAACCTTTTCACACAAACAATCAACATCATTAAGTTCCAGTAATTTCATGCATGTTTGTCTTCTCAATAAGATTATAAAGTTCTTAGAGTTGAGGGGCAAACATAGTCTGCATTTTCTGTACCTTTAACTGTGACAGCTTGAGGTTGTTTGTGTGAATGGTGAAAAAATATTTACTGAACGAGTTGAAAATCCAAGGGCATTAAGACCAGTGACAAATCACATATATTAAATAAATGACATCAAACAAGAAAATCAATGAGAAAATTATTTCCTGGCATGGGGGAAACTAGTGTCTATATGGGCAGACACAGAGAAGGACACAGAAATGCAGGGATCCATGCTACAGGAATTCAAATATTTATTGAATTACTAAATTAGTTAATATTTGAAACTCAATATATACATCAATTAATTACCATTAGCAATTCTATACATACCTGGTTTTTGGTTGCATACGCTCAATATAAAAGGCTTTACTGGATAATTCAATTAAAAACACTTGTCCCTATTGTGTTCTCTTTCCCTAACAGAGTTTTTCCTTTTTTTTTTTTTTTACTGATTTAGAGATAAAATTGACTCAAAATTCTTTTCACGCTGTCTCAGTGTTTCTTTCTGTTACTCAAACATTCCTCAAAAACGTGGGCCAATCCAACTCCAATGCAAAGCCGACACAAAGCTTTCCCTCTGGAAAAGGCTTAGCCCCTCCTAGTCCCAGCTGACAGTTACTCTCAACTGATGTATTTCAATCTTCCCTGCCTTTCTACAAATTCAACACATGGTATAATTTTCATTAAAAAAGAAAACTCATAAAAAATGTTATGTTTCGGGGTACCTGGGTGGCTCAGGTCATGATCTCAGGGTCCTGGGATCGAGCCCCACATCGGGCTCCCTGCTCAGCGGGGAGCCTGCTTCCTCCTTTCTCTCTGCCTACTTGTAATCTCTCTCTATATATCAAATAAATAAATAAAATCTTAAAAAAATGTTATGTTTCATTTTATATGTGTAGGAAAGACACTGAGGGTTGATTACTACTGCGTTTTAGCTCCTAGAGAAACACAGTATGATTTGTCTAGAAGTATTTTAAGAAATTAAGGATTTTTTAAACATCCTTCTTATTTAAAAATATAATGATAGGGGTCAGGTTTTTTGTTTGTGCTGGTAGAAGATGGAGATGAAGAAATGTAGTCAACTGAAACTTCCACACCTGAGTATAGTCATTTTCTCTGTCCTGGTTTGGAGCAAATTGGAAGTAACGTAGTGAAGTAATGTTGGAGTAATTCAAGTAACACAGTGAATAGGAATAAGGTCCACTTCCTTTTATTTATCCTCTTTCCTTATGGAGATATTCACGTCAATTGTGTAAAAGAAACTTGGGAAAAGACAGCAGATGAGTAGGTCATGAGGAGTCAGGTATCAAATTGCTGGTTGGGCATCTATAACAACCTTCCTAACATGGCTGAGAGAAAGGGAGAGGATGACCACATTCATGGCCAGTCTCACCCCGCCAAATGTAAATCTCAAGGAGAAGGAAATGTAAACAATATAGATCCAGCTTTGCAAGCTTGGGGTACTGAGGTTAGGCTTATTTAATATTCACATTACAAGGCTTTTGGGTCTCAGTGTGCCTGTGATGAAAATATTTCTTCCACATCCAGGCTACTCCACCTTGGGACTCTCTGAGACCTCCAGGAATATTTACACAGCCCAGCGGTCCATGTCCTGATTATTATCTTTGCCTGAGAAAAGAAAGCTAAAATCCTTGCTCAGCCAACCCCCAAGGAGCTCAAGCCCCTTTAGCTCTTGTTCACAGAGAGTGTTCTTGTGTCACACTCAGTGCTTACTTTGTCCCCAGCTAGACAATTGGCAGTGACCTCCACAGACCCTGCCTCTGACACCTGGAGACAAATGGTCCCTGAATAAAGGGTCTTAGTGACTTGAGATCTTTGTTACTATCGCTGACCTAGCAGCTCTTTCTCCAGGTTCAAGGGATGCGGGGTTGAAAATCTCTGTGCCATGAAATCAGTCCTATCTTTCTACCATAGCTTCATGCCATCTTATGCCTACGCTCCTTTGTTAAAGCCTTTTAGTTACACACCTCTTTCTGTTTACACACACACACACACACACAGAACATGGCCCCTTTTTTTGAGGCATTACCATCATCATCATCATATTTATTGAATGGTTACTGCACCGTGTTAAATGTTTCCCTGCTAATAGTTCATTTAATCTTCATGATAATGCTTTGAAGTGAATTCTACTATTCAGCCTATTTTATAGATGACAAAATTGAGGCGCACAAAGGGTAGACAACTTTTCCAATGTCACACAGCTGGGAAGTACACAGCTAGGACCTGAACCAAGTGGTCCGATTCTAGAACTCACACTTTGTTCTGTGCCCAATACTACCTGACAATTCTGACTTCCACATGCCAACCAGAGAAAGGAAGAAGCTACAAAACCCACAAAGCCCATGGTGACCTAGTGACACATTCTAGGTCATGGAGAGATGGTGAAAAATCAATTCCTGCAGCATTCACATGCATTACTTCTGTAACAGACAACATATGGTGACTTGGTCTGTGTTTGGGGCAGAGGTCTGGCAGAGAATATTCAGAGAACTCGGTTTCTCTGGAATCTGTCTGGATGCACTCCAATGAGTTTGGTGTCCTAAGCTGCAGAGATGTTTCTCATCCATTTTCCACACTAGCAGTCAGCCCTGCTTCCTTTCTGAGCTTTCTATTCCCTTTGTAAAGGAGCCGGCTCTGGCTTTATATTTCTGGGTAAGAGTCTGCTCTCGTTTTAGCCTGGATGCCCCAATGTCTTCTGTGTCCGTCACTTATTTGTCAGATGTAAAGTTGGTTGAAACCATTCTAAGTGAACTGTGGGAATCTGGAGCATGTCTGGAGACCATAATGACTGTAATGGCGAATCATTTCTACAATATCTACTGGATACAGAGAGTATATTTTTGGGCTGAAGCTTATGTGTTTTCTGTGCCATCTTGTAATTAAAGTGAAAAGTAATTATCCAGTTCCAAAGTGTGAATGAACTAAAAGTTATTGTAATATTTCCCCATAAGACAAAGGGAATACCAGAACTACCCTGTTTCCATTTATTTTTAACAACCCCCCACCTCTCCAAAGAGGACAGGATTTGCCATTTTGTAAGAACCCATCTGATTCATCTTGAACCTCAGCGAATCCAAAGTTTAATTCTATGTGACATTTCTGGTGGTGCATTATATTTTTGCAAAAATAAAATCCCTTTGATTAAAATTTCACACCTAGCTGAGGACCACAGAACGCTGATTACCTGGTCCAGTCCTAGCCCAGCATTGCCAAAAGATTTACAAACCTCAGCACAACTTGAGGGAAACTTGGCCTAGGCTTCAAGTTAGTGGAATCAGTCAAAGCCCAAGGCGTTTGCCAGGTGGCCTGTTCCCTGGCCTGTGTCAGCAGCTCTAAATTAGGCACATGCTCTTTAAACCCAGCCATGAAAATGATTGGCCAATAGAGCCAGAGCCCAAAGGAAATGCAAGCAGGCTGGCCGTGACTGAGACCAAGGGCATGCAAGAAGTTTTCAGCGTTCCTCTGGCCTGTCAGCCTCCATGGGTTTGAGGGTAGAGAGCAAAGTTTATTTTCTGAAAGCAGACGCTTGAGTTCCAGTGACATTGAAAGAAACAGAAAGAATTGCAAATGCCCAGATTTGCAAACGTTGGTATTATGGAATAGAGGCAGGGGCAATCTTCAGGCTAATGATATTACAAAAGTGTTCGTAAAGCCTCGGGCTTAAACATCTCTAGTGCCATAACTAGCTGCTGTTTTAAAAAGGACATTAGGTTTACATTTGCATCTTTGAGATAAAGATTTTATGTCAGCAGTTCAGCCCTCTGGACAGCATAAAATCATAAGAAATGATGCTTGGGTTATACCAGTTGGCCACTAAGTCCGGAGTTTGGTCTTTGATGACAGTCTGCAGCGTGGGCCCCGTGTGACCTCACCCTCCACAGGTTAGGGGATATGCATCTAAAATATTGTCTGTGAAGTTTAAACCCTTCTTAAAGTCATTCGTGTTCTCTGCTTGTACAACCTTTGGTATGCTATCTACATGCTATATAAAATAGTATTTTCTCATGTGTATTCTTGAACACTTGCTGGTTTCAAGGAGGTTCATTAGTTCTCTAATTACTAAAGTTGGTGAACGAGTTCTATGATCACCTCTTTTGATTAGATAGATTTTAATCATAGCCAAGCTTAGACTCTGGTGGCAAGGTGGAAGATGAGTTGACGTGTGTCAAGACTGAAAGCAGGAGACCAGGAAGGAGAGCCCAGAAACAGGTCAGGAAAAGAATGGAGACAAGCTGAACTGAGGAAGTAGCAGGAGGGTGGGGGGAGAGGGGGAGGGCCAAGCTGTGTGAGAGCCCAAAAATCATCCCAATTCATCTTATCACCTCAGAGTAGAGTCAAAACGTTCTGAGACCCTTTAGAACTATTTAGAGATCTCTAGCAGAAATAATGAGTATTGAGAAAGAAGTAATGAGAGGAAGCAATGGGTAAAATCTGGGGCAGAAGACCTGTTAGGGAAGAAGCTAGAATGTGGCAGAACCATTTGAAAGGAGAGCACAGCAAACGGAAGCAGTTCATTTAAAAATATTTGGAAGATTTTGGTCAGAACAAAAGATATGACAAAAAGAGGGATAGACGCAGTATAGACAAAAAGACATGAAATAGTAGAGAGGACAGAGGGTCAAGGCTGGACCGATTTTGGAAAATAAGCACTAGATGCTATAGCAAGGCTCTGACAGGGGCCCTGAGAATTAGGGACACATAAGACCACCTGACAGATGCATGGAGGTGTGACCCACACGAGTCCCAGAAAGGAACAGAAGAAGCAAAAAAAAAAAAAAAAAAAAAAAAAAAAAAGCAACTGATGACTTTAAAATTAGAAAAACTAAATTTGGGCTTATTATGCCCAAGAGGAATATAGCCTGATGCACAATTTATGCAAATTGATAAAGCTGATTACACAAATTAGCCAAGGCTTTGGCTTGTTTTTTTCTCTGGTCAATAAATGCCCCCCCCCTTTTTTTTTCAAATTCAGTCTATCACTATTGGCGTTTCCAACAAACCCTCTTGTTAGTTGTGATGGCCAATTACTTGAAAACACTAAGTGCAAATAATTTCTTATTTCAGGCTCTAGGCCTGAACTTGTAGGATGCTGACAGAGCAGGATAGATTCGAATAGTTGGTTCTCCTCTGGTGGTGACATAGTTCATTTAACACATGCATGACCATCCCTAGCGAAAAGTTCCATTCAGATAACCCTTACCCAAACCGCACCCAAATTTCACTTAACAGCATGAAACCACATTAATTGTGAAATAGTATTAATATGCATCTCAGCCAATCCTCAGATCTACCGTAAGAAGTAGGATCTACGGCCATCATTCAAATGAGAGAAACTGAGTTATAGTGATAAATAGTGATAAATAACCTTCCCAAGTTCATAGAGTCAGTAGGCAGTGGAAACAGGGCTCAAATCCAAGTCAAATAGGGCTTAACACACTTAGAGTCAGTCCCCTTGGCTCCCAGAAGTAGGGCACACAGGCTGAATTTTCTGGTTCAAGTGCTCGTCCCTGTGTGGGAGGTTTCGGGAGCAGAAGCACACTGCAGGGTGGAAAGGAGGGCTCCCTGCAGGGTTCCAAGCAGGGGGTAGTGTGGTGTAGTGGTTAGGACCACGGGGTTCCAGGTTCTGCCACTTTCTAGCTGTATCCACCTATACCTAGTAAGGAATAGTTACTACCTCTAAACCTCGATATTCTCATCCTTACGATGAAGGTACTATATTACAGTATCTTTCCTATGAATTGCTGTAAAGGGCAAATGAAAAAAAAAACTAAAGCATGTAAAACACAGTACCTGGCCCAGGGAGATGTGCCAGCACGCCATGAGCTATCAGGGCAGTCTTAGTGACAGACAGAGCAGTACGTCATTTAACAAAACACTCCTGCAGCGGCCAGGTAGCAGCCGCTTCCCCTCACAGGGACCAGTCTGTGAGGTAAGTGTCATCCCCAGCCCCGATCTACAGCGCAGGGAAATGCAGTCTGAGGCCCCAGAGCAGCAGAAGGGGGAGAAGGATTCTCCCTCCATCAGGGGACGGCAGGACCACCGTGCTTGGTGCTCTGCTCCCCCACCAACCACACATCTCTGCTCCCTCTTCCTTGCTTTGTTTGGTTTCTACATCAACTTAAGTGACTACTGGATGCCAATCTATACTCCAGAAAAGCACAGCCAAATGCAAATAAAATAGAAGCCACATTGTCAACCATCACGATTCTAGCAACAAACAGAAACATGAGCTTTAAGAGCCTTAAGGAGATAAACAACCCCAAATAGAGAGCCCTGATCTCCCAGTGACTCATTTTATTCAACTTTCTTCTCTTATATTTAGCATTCTCTTTGATGAGGCATACCATTTCTCATGAGTGAAAAAGGATAAAGTAACGAGAAAGGAAATCTTGTCCAAAAAAACAGCCTATTTTGTTCAAGACCTGCCCGCACGCTAGTTGTGGGTTTTGATGGCTTAATAGGGCCTCCCCACAGCCAAGGGACAAAGGAGCTGTCCGTCAACGCGCGAGAACTAGTATTGCCACCAAGGTACAGATTTCATTTCTCCAGTTTGGTGACATGTCACTGATGAGAGGTCACCAGGGAAAGGCAGAAAAGTCCAGAGGAAAAACGAAAACCCCCAGGTTTTCGCAAGAGATTTAAATAAAAATGAGCTTCCTTGTTAGTGGGTTTTTCTTTGCAAAGCATTCTCAAGTCATTTACTAGAGCATTTTTAGAAATCCACCTAGTAAACAGAGATCACTTACAGCACCTCCCTGTCACTATTCTTAGTGGTGGCAATTTGTGCAAGGAAACAATTGGCAACATTTGGGACATATTGTTAAATCATAGGAAACATGAGAAAATATAATACTGCCTATGCAAAATATAAAGAAGAATCATTGAAAATCCCTGTCCTAAGAAAAGTAAAGAAAGCTCTCAAGAGTGGGAAAAGCAAAAGCCCTGATAAGAATTTATGTCCATGCAATGAGAGAAGAGCTGAAATAAGTAAAAGTAGAAACGAGTTACTCCGGTATAAAGTTATAGCTTTGGCAAGGAAGGAAAACCCAGGAACTGCGTGTTAATATTGTCAGGACAATGGCTTCACCAGACTTTTGAGTCTTGTGTGGGAATAATATAGATCTTGGAGTAACTTTGAGCTCAAAGAGTTCACAAGAAAGGCATCTCAAACTATGAGGAGTTGTAGATCCTAAATTACTAAGGAGGAAAATGAATGGAAAAATTGGTCAGCAGTTCACTGGGACACTTAACTTGCCCTTTAAGTGGGTAAGTCTAGAAAAAGACATAAATTCCAGGTGTTTCCAAGAGCACAGCTCCACAAATGTGAAAATGCTCTTCCTCACCTTCTGGCTAAATGTTTCCCAGTCTTTATCCCCGCCCCCACTATATAAAATCCTATAAATCCTATAAAATCCTATAAATCCTATAAAAAGCTTTAAAGAAAGATGGTAGGCCCAGTAGTCCTGGGAGGTTATCTCAAGATTTCTTCTGAATTTTCAGAGGTGGACACGCTGAAACAAACTGCCAGGGTGGCAATCGGGAGGGTCTTTCTGTTCATTTTTTCCCCCCACACTTTCCGCTATTCAGTCCCTACACCACTCTCAGTAAAGTGACAGTGACTTCTATACCACTGAATCCAGCAGACCATTTTCCTCTCGTTTTCCTCGGGCTCTCAATAATAATCCACCATGTGGACCATTGGAGGCATCGCTTCCCCTGGATTCCAAGACAATGTGCTGTCCTGATCTTCTTCCTAGCTCTCTAGACACTCCTCAGTGATATCTGCCAATCTTCTTCGGTCCAAATATACATTTCAGAGGTTCTCAAGACTTGTTTTTGAGCTGTTTGCCTTCTTACTACCAGTTTTCTTCCCGAGGGGTCTACTGATGTCCATGGCTTCAGCTATTCTCCACATAACTAGGACCCTCTAACTTCTGTCTCTAGAGTGGATATCTTCCAGTCTCTGCTGCAGTGTCTCAAAGGCACTCACACTAAACATGTCTAAGGCCAAAATCGTGGTCTGTTCCCTCATCCTTACTTAACCTGTTCCCAAATTTCTGATCTCAGGCAATGACGTCTTCATCTAGATAGCTGTGCAGGCTATAAACATGCCTCTTCCTCATTCTCCATCAAGTTTTTCTAACTGTTTCTCTTCTCCATCCGCATTGCCACAACCCTTCCTTCATATCTCAGCTGGCATGTCTTCCTCACTGATCACCCCCTATGGTCCCTTATTCCCTCTCATTCATTCTACCCTAGCAGCCAGGGTAAATGGAATCTGATCTGTCTACTCTCTTACTGAAAGCTCTTGAAACTTTTTCATTTCTCTGAGGAAAAAAAACACCAGTCTCTAACGTGGCCTAGATACAAAGGCTTGCAAAACAGGGACAGGTGTAACTTTACAGGATCACCTTTACAACATTCCCCTTCACCTCTTGCTTTAACCATGCTTGCCTTTTTCATGTCCTGGTCAAAACCTGGTAGTGTTTGCCTCCTCTCACTTCCTCCAAAGGCCACGTTCCCTCTTGCCTTGGGGTCTTTGCGCATGCCCCTGCCTTTTTTCCTACTGACTCTTCAGAGATCAATGCCACGTTATATCCTCAATGAAGGATTCTATGACCACCCTTTTTGATGATGATTTAGCCTCTGAACCTTTCTTTTTCCTCAGGGCTAAGGGTGAGAGGTAAGTCTGGTTTCAAATGCAGCCCTTAATTTACACCAGATACCGCTCTGATTGATCCACCCGGTTGCTGAAGTGTGCACCGAGGTAAATAAGCCAGTATATAAATTGGAAGAGGTAAACCGCAAATTCTAGATAAAATAAAAACCTGAGTATGAAAAACAGCATATCAACATTTAGAGGAAAATATTGGAGGATTTAGTTGGAATGTGGTATGAGGGGAGTATTTCTTAAAGCAAAATGAAAAATACATAAATCATAAAGGAAAAAAGGCATACTTTGACTGTATTAAATGTTGTTAAATGCTGTTCAATAAGAGTCACTATATACAAAACAAAAAACAATGGACCGTTACACACACATACAAATACACACATGATCTAAATAGGAAAGCATTAGTATTTAAAATATACAAAGACACTTTTATAAATCAATAAGAAAAACAAACAATTCCACTGAAAAATGGACGGAGAACATTAACAAGAAACTCATGAGCAGAAATCTAAATTGTTAATAAAAATAGGAGGGTCTATTCAGTCTCAATGAAATGATGTGTCCCCTTCACCCATCTACAGCAGAATTTTTAAGTCTGACTTTACCAGGTGTTGACTAGAAAGTGGAAAACTACAAACTATCCTAAACCATCAATGGGTGTATAAATCTATTTAATCACTTTGGAGATTAGTCTAGCAATGATTCTCTGCAGTCTGAAAATTCCATTTCTAGGTGTATATTCTTGAAATCGATTGCAAATGTGGAGAATGAAAAGTTCATTGCATCTTTGTTTCTAAAACTAAAAGGGAAATCATCTAAAATGTCTATCAATAAAGTATGAGCCA